>CM053772.1:245007755-245025294 GCA_028658325.1 Potorous gilbertii | reverse complement strand
TCCATAAATTCAACAATGTAAATGAGATGGATGACTATTTTTAAAAATATAAATTGCCCAGATTAAAAGAAGAGGAAGTTCAGTACTTAACCCTATCTCAGAAAAAGAAATTGAGCAAGCCATCAATGAACTCCCTAAGAAAAATTCTCCAGGGCTGGATGGATTTACAAGTGAATTCCATCAAACATTTAAAGAACAGTTAATTCCAATATTTTATAGACTATTTGGAAAAATTGGGGAAGAGGGTGTCCTCTCAAATTCTTTTTGTGATCCAAAAAGTTTTTTGATACCTAAACCAGGAAGAGACAAAACAGAGAAAGAAAATTATAGACCAATTTCTCTAGTTACTATAGATGCAAAAATTTTAAATAAGATTTTAGCAAAAAGAATGCAGAAACTCTTCACGAGAATAATACATTATGATGAGGTAGGATTCATACAAGGAATGCAGGACTGGTTCAATATTAAGAAAATTATTAGCATTATTGATCATACCAACAACAAACCTAACATAAACTACATGATTATCTCAATAGATGCAGAAAAAGTTTTTGACAAAATACAACACCCATTCTTATTAAAAAAAAACAATGGAAAACATGGGAATAAATGAATCTTTCCATAAAATTATAAGTAGCATTTACCTAAAACCTTCAGCAAGCATTATATGCAATGGAGATAAGCTAGATGCATTTCCAAGAAAATCAGGGGTGAAACAAGGATGTTCATTATCAACACTATTATTCATTATGGTACTAGAAATGTTATTTGTAGCAATTAGAGTAGATAAAGAAATTAAAGAAATTAGAATAGACAAAAAAGAAACTAAGTAATCACTCTTTGCAGATGATATGATGATATACTTAAAGAATCCCAGAGATTCAAGTAAAAAACTACTTGAAATAATAAACAACTTTGGCAAAGTTTCAGGTTACAAAATAATCCCACACAAATCTTCTGTATTTCTATGTATTATGAACAAAGCCCAACAGCAAGAGATAAAGAGAAATCCCATTTAAAGCTAGGATATACACTATAAAATATTGGGAGTATACCTGCCAAAACAAATCCAGGGACTATATGAACACAATGGCAAGACACTTTTCACATAAATAAAGACAGATCTAAATAATTGGAAATACAGCAGTTGCTCGTGGGTAGGCTGAGCCTACCAATATAATAAAAATGGCAATTCTACCTAAATCAATTTACTTATTTAGTAACATACCAATCACACTATCAGATAATTATTCTCTAGAGCTGGAAAGAATAATATCAAAATTCATCTGGAAGAACAAAAGGTCCAGAATAGCAAGGGCACTAATGAAAAGTAATGCTAGGGAAGGTGACCTAGCTCTACCAGATCTCAGATTGTATTATAAAGCAGCAACTATCAAAACTAGTTGGTACTGGCTAAGAAACAGAAAGGTAGACAAGTAGAATATGCTAGGTACTCAAGACACAGTAGGTAATGAATATAGCAATCTACTGTTTGAAAAACCCAAGGACCCCATCTTCTGGGATAAGAACTCACTGTTCAACAAAAATTGCTGGGAAAACTGGATAACAGTGTGGCAGAAACTAGGCATAGACCAAGGCCTGACACTGTACACAGGAATGAATTCCAAATTGGTACATGGTCTAGGTATAAAGACTCATACTATAACACATTTTTGGAGGAAGGAATAGTGTATTTATCAGATTTATGGAGAAAGGAAGAATTTTTTAATAAACAAGAGATAGAAAGCATTATGAAGTGCAAAATGGATAATTTTGATTACATTAAACTGAAAAGGTTTTGCACAACCAAACGCAAGATTAGGAGGGAAGCAGAAAACTGGGAAAGAATTTCTGTAACTAGTGTCTGTGATAAAGACATCATTTCTAAAATATATAGAGAACTGAGTCAAAGGTACAAGAATACAAATCATTCCCCAATTGATAAATGCTCAAAGGATATGAACAGGCAGTTTTCAGAGGAAGAAATTAAAGATATCTATAGTCATATGAAAAAATGCTCTAATCACTATTGATTAGAGAGATGAAAATCAAAACAACTCTGAGATACCACATCACACCTATCAGATTGGCTAACATGACAAAATAGGAAGATGATAAATGTTGGAGAAGATGTGAGAGAGATAGAACCTTAATTCATTGTTGGTAGAGTTGTGAGCTGATCCAACCATTCTGGAGAGCAATTTGTAACAATGCCCAAAGGGCTACAAAAAATGTGCATACCTTTTGACCCAGTAATACTACTTCTAGAACTGTATCCCCAGGAGATCATAAAAATGGGAAAGGGTCCCATATGTACAAAAATATTTATAGTAGCACTCTTTGTGGTGGCTAAAACTTGAAATCAAGGGGATGCCCATCAATTGGGGAGTAGCTGAATAAATAATGATATATGAATGTAATGGAATACTATTGTGCTATAAGAAGTGATTAACAGGAAAACTTCAGAGAGACCTGGAAAGACTTATATGATCTGATACTCAGCGAAAGGAGCAGCACCAGGAGATCTTTGTGCACAACAATCACCACAGTGTGGGAGAATTTTTTCTGGTAGACTTAGAACTTCGTTGCAATGCAAGGACTTAAAAAATTCCCAGTGGTCTTTTAAGGCAACCAAAGACCTTCCACATCCAAAGAAAAAACTATGGAATTCAATCGCAGAATGTAACAGATCATTTTCTTTTGTATTATGTTTTGGTTTGTTATATGATTTCTCCCATTCATTTTAATTCTTCTATACAATCTGATTATGGTGAAAATGTATTTAATAGGAATGTACGTGTACAACCTATATAAAACTGCATGTTGTCTCGGGGAGAGAGGAGTGAAGTAAGAGGGAAGGAGGGGGAGGGAGGAAAAAAAATCTAAGTTATATGGTAGTGATTATAGAACACTGAAAAAAAATAAAATTTTGAAAAATATATAAAAAAATAAAAAAAATCTGCCTAGATCATCATAAAGTTTGCATCCAGCTCTAAATCCTATGGTCCTATTCTCATTTGATCTTAATTTAATTTAATTTTTTGCAATGAAGTAACTCTATATTCTGTACTGCAAAGAATGATGAAAAAGGATGAGCCTTTCTCATGTTATTGGCCTTGACCCTGGAAGGTTTTTAGGCCTCTGTAAAAGCTTAAGCAAGCTTAGATCAAGGACAGATTTTGAAATTGAATTTATTCAGATTAGCAAAACTTTCCAGGAGAGGATTTAGCCTGACCAAGCTGTTGCCAAGCCAGCTTAGAGAGCTAATTCTCTATTGCTGATTCACAATCAACTTCGTTTTTTCTCAAATTGCCAGTGGTATCCAGAGAACCACTGTTTCCCCTCCATTCAAGAGTTTTCTCAGACTCACAGACTGCTCCGTGCAATTTCAGTTACTCTAGAGAGTATCCTAAGAAGCATATAGATGTCCAATGACTTTAAAGGGAAATGATGCCCAAGGCAGGTATAGAAGGAGTAATCCATCCAGAGATTCTGAGCCTACCAAAAAGCCCCTTCCACACCAGGAAACTTCTGACCAATCATCAGAGAATGTGGTGGCACAGGGTAGTTCAAAGTTGCCAAACCCTTCAGGGAAAACTTTCTAGGAAACTAATCCAGAAAAGAGATTAAACCCAGGATTACAGACCTTTATTTTTCTTAATAATTTAACCTCAGACATTTACCCCCCCCCCCAAGTTAAAAACTACTCTCCCTGAGATCTGCAGACTTCTCTCCCCTCATTTCCTACAGCCAACAAACCATTATCAGATTAGTTAGACATTTTCCAAACTAGA
Source organism: Potorous gilbertii (assembly GCA_028658325.1). NCBI lineage: Eukaryota > Metazoa > Chordata > Mammalia > Diprotodontia > Potoroidae > Potorous > Potorous gilbertii. Next base: position 245,021,500 of record CM053772.1, on the reverse strand, counting down.
GAGAGATGGACACAGAAAAGTGTATGTGTAATTTCCCTTCTATGATGTAAATTTCTTTAAAAAGTTATACACATTTATTTGGTTAATATTTTTAAAACATAGTGTCCCTGTCATTTCAGAAATAGTAAAACTTAAAAAATTATTTTCCTGGTTTGAGGGTAAATATCAAGAAGAGATGTCAGTGGGGGATAAAGCTCATTGTGTCTGTCTAATGAAGGGGTTCTACTTGAAGTGAAGAGAACTGAGTTTTGGTTTATTTTACTGGTTTTTATAACTACTTCCATATACTGTATTCCCTTTACAATCCAATGCAATACGTCCTTTGCATTTAACGATATTATTCTGAGAAGAGATCTACAGACTTTACCAGATTGCCAAAGGGGTCCAAGGTAAAGAACCCCAATTTTAATTCAGGTTCAAAACTATTACCTACCACCTCTGAATCTGCAGAAATTTCCTTGTACTAAGTACTCTCCAGAGGTAGTGCTTTGGCAGGGACGAATTTTTAAAATCATGACGTGTCTAAAAATCTTACTAAAAACAGTGTGTTCTTACTTTCAAGACCTCATTTTGTTACCATTCGATATTACTTTCCTTGAGTTATAGGGGAAAAATTAAATATGACTGAAAACAACTGCTTGTGATCACACTATAATAAAACAATTATCTGGCATTATGGAGGAATGAGTTGAGCCAGAAAATGAATTTTCCAGCTAACTGGACCACAACTGTTTAAAGACAGCATTAATCATAATAGCATCAATTCAAACTCTAATTCTGACTTTTAAAGTAATTTAAGGTTTGCAAAGGCTCCTTCTAGACATCATTTCATTTAGTGCTTTTCAACAAAGTGAGGTAAGTACTACAGGTATTAACTTCATTTTATAAATGTGGCAACTGAGTCTCAGAGCTTATACATAAAACTTATTTTAATCTTTTTGTACAGAAATCTTTCTTCAATTTATTACACACTTCCTGGGTTTCTTAAACGGAGGATATTTAATATAATTATCCATCTATCATTGTTATTCATTTATATTTGTTTTGCTATATGATATTATATTGTATATTATAGATATAATATATTAAATTATAACATGATTTAATATATTAGTCCTTTAAATATTATTTAATATAATAAGCATACATCAAATGCCAACCAAGCACAAAGCATCAAGCATAATGTTAGGGACCAGAGATACAGATAAAAGAAATTGTCTTTCACCTCAAGGAGCTTAAACCTAAGGCCAATATTAAGAAATTAATGACTTCATTATGATGATTTTAGGGTCTATTCAGATATATAAGGCAATTTGTTTTTTCATTAAATGGACCAAGTCTGTGGGAAAATAGCCATTTTAGTGCTCTGTTGGTAAAGTTGGAAAATGGTCCATTATAATAGCTTTCCCAAAGCTATTATAATGCTGTGATTTCCCCTGCCCCCCTAACACTACCAATATTATACATTGAAAAAGAACAAAGAAGGAGGAAATGGATCCAGAGATTAAAAAAAATTTACAGCAGTCCTTTTTTTGGGATGACAAATAACTGGAAACTAACTGGGAAATGTCTGAACAAGTTACGGCATATGAATATTAATGACAAAAGCAGTGTTTTCAGAGAAACCTAGGAAGATTTATAATAACTGATGCAAATTGAAGTGAGAACCACAACAATTTGTACCATAAAAATAATATCACAAAGAAAAACAATTTTGAAATACCTAGGAACTCTGATAAGCACAATACAATGACCAAATGTAATTCCAGAGGATTCATGATGAAACATGCTATTCATTTCCTGATAGAGAGCTGATGGTCTCAGAATGCAGATTAGGAAATTTTATTTAGGAATTTTGCTTGACTGTATATTTGTAACAGAATTTTTCTTGCTTTCTCAATGAAGAGATTGGGGGTGAGGAGAGATTTCTGCTTTTTTTCCCTTCCTACCAATTAGTCAAGCTTGTTAACTTTCACTTCTTGCTGTCATCTTATGTATCTGTCTTTTCCCTTTTGCTTTGATATAGGTAATAGAAATCCATTAACTAAAATTGTTATAACTATATTTAAAATAAGGACACAATGAAGACCTGAAGATTTTTTCTTTTTTATGAACAAAGCACCTAAGGTCTTATGTATGGACTTTTAGCATTTTAGCATTCGGAAATATCCTCCTTCCCCACTCCCTTTTCCAGATAGCTGAAGTATCTTAGATGAATGAATGTTTGAGAGTAGGGGCTGTTTCATTTATTGTAGTTTGATCAATGGCTAGCAGAGGGCCTGGCACATAGCACTTAATAAATACTGACTGCATATTTGTCCTAAAACAGAATAGGTCGCAAATTCTATAAAGTACAAAGTCAAAGTTCTTTGGTCTTCAACTTTACTTCTCTTTTATTTCCAGTCATTGTCAATTTAAAGTTAGTCTTCTCCCAAGGTGTCATGGAGCAAACAGAAACACAGTCATTGCTAGACTGAAAAAGAACTGAGAAGACAAGAGGCATCTCCCCTAGGAAGATTCATTCCTCAATCTCTAATGCCCTTAATTGTCTTCCCAGGAGCACAAAGGCAACCTATACAACCTATACTGCCTAGCACAACATTCTCTCTCTCTCTCTCTCTCTCTCTCTCTCTCTCTCTCTCTCTCTCTCTCTCTTTCCTCTCTCTCCTCTCTCATATATACATACATATATAATATATGTCTATGTATGTACATTACATATATTTGAAAGGAAAAATATAGCTTAGTGGGCACATGTATTTGTATTAGCACTATATGAAGTTATAATTCTATAAAATAAAGTAACTAATTCTAATCTAATGGAAATATGCAATATTAATTCTAATATTGTGACCACTTTGTGCAATTCATTTTTTGTACCAATGGATCTTAGTTGTAGATTCCACATGATCAAAAGTTTAAACTGCAATCATTTATTTTTTAAAAAAGGAAAATCAAAATAATCAATTGTCCCATCCATCTTTACAATCATTTACTTTCTTTCTGATCATGTATTAAAAAGAAAAGTCAAGAAAAAAAAAGACAAGTGAAAACTACCAGAAGATGGCTATCACTGGTACCCAACCTATATCTAACTCACTTCAAAAACTGCCAGAAGAAACAGCATGTCCCTCAATGTGTAACAAGTTGAAAAATCATGCAAAACTCAGGAATTTTGTTTGTTATAGGGACACTTGTCAGATTGTCCACTGTGGAACTCTTTCTTAGAAAGTTGTTTTTTCCAATTTTTCTTCTCTCCCTCCTATAATTATTTGTCAGCCCCAAACTCAGGAACCTATTGCCTTCTGCTCAATCCGAAGCTCAGGGGAAATACATAAGACTAGAAATGCTGAGAAACATAGAACTGTAGCTTTTTAAAGATAGCTAGTTGGCTCCCCCTAAAAAATGTCTGATGCTATAAAGCAAAATTATACTGAGTTTTAAAGACAACCCTAACATACTCCTCCCTTCACCATTCTCTGGGTCTCATATTTATCCAGCTGTCAGTCTTTAAAGTGTATGTTTTAATTTTCCATGGTTGACCACATCCAAATCTGTCTTAAGGGCACAAGAATCTATTATGCCCTAAAATCTCAATGCAGCCCTGGATCACCACAGCTGACTCTGGGAGCAAGATTTTGTAAATTCTAACTGGTTAGGGAAGACCATCTCTAAGTCCATTGTAAAAATCGCTTTAGGTTCATTTCTAGCAAAGCAGGCGCTGACTGTCTGTATATACTATCTTAAATGGCCTTTTTGTGATCCTACTCTGTCCTCTCAAACAAATGGAAGGCATTTTCCCCCCATGGGGGTCCTAAGAGGAGCTTGGGAAGAAATTGACATTATCATGCGGTAAACCAGGACACACAGACTTGCTTGTTACCGTATTTAAAGAAGTGGCCACAAAGAAATAGTCATCGGGGCACCACAATAGGGGAAAGCTCGTACGCATTTCCAAGGAATCACATTTTGGGGAGAATTAGAGAATAATTACACATATGCTTAGATCACGAGCGTTCAATGAAGCGGACAGTATTTTGAGGATTTAAGATGTTGGTGTTGTGGTCGTCTCTAAGAAACCGGGATAATTCAGACATTCAAATGCAAAACCGCACCATTTGGAGAGTGTAATGCGGTCTGTTCTGGTCACTGTTACAAATTCGGAAAGGATTCCCTGGTTGCAGACATTAGAGCCACTTAATACTTAAATCTGTTTCCAAATGTAAAGCATGGAACAAAAGTGCTTTGCATTAATGAAATGTATCCTCACACTGGTCCGCTGCCACATTTCATTAAAGTGTCCCTTTGGCGGGCTAAAATATAATGACAAGAGCCCCAGCCTGTGTGGAGGCTTGATAAGGTCCTCAGATGAAATATCATTAACTAATAACACATTAAACATCCATTTTAACACTATCAGTTTCTCCCTCGGAGCCTGAATTAATTTCATGACCAGAGTCGTATCTATAACCAATTACTAGAAATGGACCTCTTTCTTTGCAGATCTGAACACTGATTACTTATTCATGCCCATTTTATTTCCAATTCTGTCTGCTAGGAAAGCAAATATCCCTGGAAAATAATTTAAAATGTCTTTGTATGCTGAAATCTCAACATTTCAAAATGTCCTTACAGGAGAATGTTCCTGTTTTAACTATTTTTGATGACCAATTAAACTTTTTCCTACAGTCGGATTTATTATCTATCCTACTAAGCTCAAAAATAGCTTAATATCTTTCTTTCAGGTTGAAACATTTTAGAAAAACATAAAAACTAAATTATCAAAGTTATCTATTTAATGGCAGAATGGTTTGAAGAAACCTCACTATTTAATGTGTTCATTTTAAGGAATCCGTTATTCACTCAGAACAATTTACCCTCCAGGAGTAACAAATAGTCAAAGTTTAGCTCCAAAATACATATGTATATGTACCCCTGTATATTATGTACACACATGCATGTATGTGTATATATCTATACACATAGAAATATGTATATTTTTAAAACAGCAAGAACAAACAATTTTTCTTTTTTATCTGTGTGGAAAACCCAACTTCACCAACAAATTGTACATATTCTTTGCGTATATAATTGCAACCTAATAATTCTGAAAGATCCTGGGGGTTTGGATTTTGTTTGTTTGGGTTTTTTTTGCATTGTTTTCCACAAGTATAAAAGAGATCTGCATCTAGTTTTCTACAGAAGAAGCTGTTTTGTAAATGATAACAAGGAAATGAATTCTCACAGAGATCCACTTTATAGATAGTTCAGCTAGATTTTAGACGTTTTCCCTCTCTGTGGAGGGGTCAATCTGGCTCAAAACCTGCTTAGACCAAACACCTTTTGGGATTCCTTTATTTTGGGGGGAAGACATGAAGAAATGCAATCAAGAGTGAAACAAGGGGTTTGTAAGTAGATCAAAAGTCAGCAGCTAATGGGAATGGGAAGCCTGGTCTTGTAAAAGATTAAAAATGGCATTTAAGCATTTATCTCCATTTCAAAGACAGCCAATGTGATTTAGTAAACAGTAAAGTGGCATGAGAAGAGTGGAAAGAGGTTTGTTTCTTTGTTTTTGTTTTTTAAGGCAAGTTAAACCATAGAGACAATAAATTATATTCCATAAAAGGCTTAAAAGTTTGTAAAAGTAGAATAGTGACAAGAAGTTGGGGCATGCAATTCCATTCTAGATAATAGAAATAGTCTTCAAATGGCAACTTCCATTTCTTAACAATTATTTTTTTTGGATGTGTTAATGGGTCCTTTCTTTTTCACACACACACAGGCGCTTCTATGTCTTGACTATTCCCTCATCTGGATAAAATCATCTCTTAAAAGAACAACAAAGCCAAGTGATAGAAAGAAATAGTGTATGTATGGAACATTCTGAATCCATATTCCCCAACTTTCTACTGAAAAGAAATAAATGTATTTCATCATCTGTTCCCTGAAATAAAAATGGATGACTATAATTAATCTTAGCTAATCAAGCATGTTTTAATTTACATTTCTGTATTCACTACATATATATATATATATATATACACTATATTTCTACCTCTTCTCCATATCAATATAATAATTAACATTAACATTAATTAATTAATAATTAACATTAACAGCAACCCTATGAGGTGGGTGCTATTATTGAACCCATTTTACAGATAAAATAAGGTTCAGAAAGCTTAAGAGTCTTACACAATATTTATGTACTAAGATTCTGAGGTGCGATTTGAATGCAGGTTCTCCTTGCCATCTAACCACTTTACCAATTTTCCTCCCTAATACAAGTAATCCCATATTTCTATGGATTTCTCATATTTCTTATTTCTTTCTCTGCAAAAATATTGTATTATAATCAACTATAACATGCTCTACTATTCTCTGCTCAATGGGAACTCATTCCCACCATATTTGTGACAATACATGTCTGTATATATATAGATATACACACACATACATGTGTATATATAATTTTATATATATATATAAATAAAACATATATATTTATTCTGTATGAATGATTTTATTTATATGAACTTTTTCTTCCTGGCAATTAAGGTCAGTTTTTAGAAGTAGCTACTTGGAAAACCTATAAAGCAAAATAAGAACAAAACTGGATAATTTTTCCCCAGGAAGACAAAAGCTTAGAAGCCTATGTACCGGACTACATTTTGTGGAGTCAGTGTCAGCACTTTAATCATGCAAAATTCTGGCTCTGTTGCCCTTTGTAAACTGGAAATACAATGAGAGACAGTACTAGGAGATTTCTATTCCTGAGATCCATTAGGTGATAAGGTCCCACTAGATCTGCAAATCATTCCGGTAATATATAGTAATAACTACAGAGTATTGGGAACTTTGATGGATTAAACATAAACTCAGATGAGACAAAGAGACATGATTTTGAATTCTGGCTTCGTCACTTACTGGCTCTGTGACAGTGGACAAAGCATTTCAATTCTAGGAGCTTATTTCTTCTTTTAAAAAATGAGGCTAACAATGAATACACTTGTAACCTCACAGTGTCCTTGTGAGGAAAGCAGTGTTATAAAAGTGTGAATTATTATGCCTCTCTACAAAACTGGACACTGGTACACCCAGATAAGATCCACAAGTATTGGCTCAGATATTTTACAGTGCTATATGAATTGCTAGCAAAGTATTTCACCAGCTTCCTCTCGGTCATAAACTTGACTTCACATTTCTTAGCAGAAGGCATCTCCTATGTATTACTAAAGGAGAAAGCCAATGACTTCTTCAAGTACAGGCTACTTACGTTTTTATAGACCTTGCAGAAGTCACTTATGACTAGAATCATGAAAAAAATCTACACATATACAAACATGAGAAAACAATATATTGGATGAATATCAAAAAGGATGCACCAAGAACCCCAGGAATAGAAAGAAGTTATTATTGGTTCAGGAATGGTTGAGCAAGCTGACCCCAAATGCCAGGGCACATATAATAACTACAAAGCCTCTGACTCAGTTCCACACTCACAGTTTATTCACAAATAACAAAAATGGAAAATAGGCTTAAGTTTGGTAAGAATGTCAGGATTTGATGACACAAATAAGACTGTTCTCTGGTAAAATATTTCACCTACATAATAACATCAAGAACAATTCTTATTAAACGTAGAAATCTTTCAGGACAGATTTTAGGCACATTGTGATTCTGTTTAGCTTTAAATCCATTATCCTCTCTCCTCAATAGAATTATATGGCTTCCCACTTAAAGGAGTGGAATCAAAACATCTTCTTAACCAATTGATGCATATGGATGACATAAAGTCATCTGGCTCCACAGAAAATTTATCAAATGCCTCCTTCATTCCATAGATTATTTCTCCAATAATATCAAAATATTATCCAATATGTATAAAATTCCTAATGTATGCCAATGCAAGATGGAGACAGAAGGTTTGACCTTGAGTCCAAAGGTCACACTGAACCCCTGAAAATGACAATATTTAAAAATGTATTAGTCTCCTTGAGGCAAAACACATTCAATTTAAGGATATCAAGGAGAAGACTGTGGCTGAAAATATCAAGAGACTTTTTTGGAATTATCAAATTGATGCTGAATGGGGAAAACACAATTAGAGCAATTAACACTCACGTAATATCAGTCTTAATGTACAAACTGAATTGTAAGATTTGCAAAATGAGTCATAACAGATGCAAAACGTGCCCTAACAAAAAATCCATACATATTAACAAAACATGGACTGCATTAAAATGTTTAATTTTCATGACAAAAAGGAAAATTGATTGATATTCTTAAAGCATATGTTGTTGTCATTTTCAGTCTCTTCCAACTCTTCGTGATTCTGGAGTGGCTTGACATTTCCTTCTCCAGTTTGTTTTACAGATGAGGAAACTGAGGCAAGTAGGGCCAAGTCACATAGTTAATAGTTGTCTGAGCTCAGATATGAACTCAGAAGAGGAGTCTTCCCGACTCCAGGCCAAGTGCTCTCTCCACTGCACCACCTACCTGCCCTTAAAGCATATAGCAAACAGTTAAAAAAAACTTACAGAACTATTTTTCAAATAAACAGACATTATACTATCATGCAGTAGTGAAGACTGATACATTCCACTGTTGTTGTAAAGTACAGTTATTTACCTCTGAATGGTCTGAAATGATTAAGATACAAGAGTATTATCAAAAGACATAGGCAATTATTTGTAGAGTTCTCAAGAATATTTTGAAGTATATATTTGTAGTATGAGTATTTGTCACGTAGGCAAACATACTTATGGACTCAGCCAATTATATATTCACCAAACAAATTGCTAGATAATGTGGATTTCAGGATCGGAATTCAGGACCTGAGTATCGCCTCCAGAAACTACAAACTACAAAAACTACAAAAAGATTACTCTTTTAAAAATATATTTTTATTCTGTATTTAACAACACCAAATAACATGGATATTTCCATATCAATAGAATTAAAAAACCAAATAAATAGTAGCTTTGCATTTTGTATATCTTGTTTTTTAAAAAATATATAATAAATTCAATGTATAACTTTCAAAGTTGTCCTACTTGTCTGGGTTTTTTCTGTTCTGTGTATTTTTTTTAAGGATTCTTCAACAACTCTTTTTTCTTCCTTTTCTTTTTTGCCACCCAACTGCAATATCCCTTTCACTTTCTCATTCCTACTTTGAGAAAAGAAAAAAAAAACTTGTAACAAATACGTATAGTCAAACAAAACAATTTCCTCCGCCGGTGTATCCAAAACTGCTTGTCTCATTTTACTCCTTAAGACATTACCTCTCCCTCAGTAGTGTGTGGGCAGCAACATCAATCCTCTAGACTCCTGTTCTTCGATTACACTGATAAGAATTTTTGTCTTTCAAAGTTGTTTTTAACATGTTACTATTGTATAAATTTTTCTCCTGGTTCCACTCACCTTCCTTGCACCAATTCTGGGAACAGATATTCCAAGTTACCTTTGAGATTGTCCCTGTTCATTGTTTCTTACAACACATAATAATCCATTACATTTTTAGAGCAAAATTAGTTTAGCCATTCCCTAATTAGTTCCCTAATTAATGCATAATAGCATAGTTTCTGGTTCTTTATTTTAAAAAAGAGTACTGCTACAAATATTTTTGTACAAATGGGTCCTTTTCATTTGGTCTCTTTGGAATACAGACTTAGCAGTGGTATCAATAGATTGAAAAGAATGAACAGATTAGTGATTTGGGGGATGTGATTCCAAATTCATTCCCAGATCAGCAAGATCTATTCAAAGCACCATTCACATATCTATTTTCCTCTAACCCTTCCAAAAATTGTCAGTTTCCCTTTTGTCATATTTGTCAATCTGAAAAGGTTGTGAGATGGAATTTCAGAGCTAATTTAATTTGCACTTTTAAAATTTTTAGTGATTCAGATAATCTTTTCATATAGTTACTGATAGCTTGGATTTCATTATCTGCAAGCTGCCTAATCATTTTTCTCTTTAGGAACGACTTATTCTAATAAATCTGAACCAATTCCTCATACATCTTAAATATGTGATCTTTATCAGCGAAACTACAAAGATTTTTTTTGGAGAATGGTTTCTCTTAAGGAATCCTAGCTTAGGAATCAATATAGATTATTCAAGGAAACATCAGAAAGTACATAATTTCAGACTGTAAAAAAATAGCACCTATGGGCTCCCTAGAGAGATGTTACCTGATCTAGAATCATAGGGCAGAACTCACTATCTTTATGAACTGACATAGGGCAAATACTCATACTACAAATATATACTTCAAAATATTCTTGAGAACTCTACAAATAAGCTTTTAAAGAACTGGACCATTATCACAAGCAGAACCGTGGCCCACAACTGCCCGAGTATAATACTGATTCATAAGAACAGTGTTTTTAATAGTAATCACTCACCCAAAGAGTCATGATCTCCAAGTTACATTGGGGGAAAAAAAAAGCTTCCAAAGTATAGAGACCTGTCCATGGTGATCAAAATCCCGTGCGAACAAAAATCCTTGCTGTTTTTTCTGTTACTGGAGTTAAATTGAAGGGGTCTTCATTGGAACTACAGAAGATGAACTTAGATTCTAATACTTTGGTCCACAAAAATCAATCATTTCATCTACTTTTGTAATAGCATGTAAGATACTTAAGAGGAATTAATACTAATTTGGGGATTTAAGTGCTATATGGAACCTCAAGGTGAGGAAACCCCTTCTGTCAGTACATATTGGCAACTTAGTTTTAAAGAGTGTCTTATAACACTGATAAGTTACCTGCTCAGGTCACATGACCTACATGCATCACAGGAAGGGCTTGAACCCTGCTAGGTCTTCCTGGTTTTGAAGGTATCTCTCTACTAAACCCAGCTGCCTTTCCAAAACACTAATATAAATGAATAATAGAAGGGCTGTTCCAGGAGCATTTTTTTTCCTGAATCTCACAGAAAAAACAAAATGAAATCATAATCAATAATTATTATGCTAATACCTTGAAATGTAGGGTTACACGGGGGATAAAGAGCCAGCCTCAGGGACCAGGAAAAGCAAGTTCCAAGTTCCATTTCCGACATTCAATAATCCAGTCAATCCTTTGGGACTACAAGTTACAGAGTAGGGAATGAAAATCCACATCATCATCATCAACAACCCACATGCTTGCATAACTATAATTTTCAAATCTCTTTTATATACTGTCTCTTATTGTCAGTATACTGACAATAAGGATATACTGAATATTTTGAAGTATATATTTGTAGTATGAGTATTTGCCATATGTCAGTTCATAAAGATAGTGAGTTCTGCCCTATGATTCTAGATAGCCCTGTTAGAAGGACAAGGTAGATATCAGAGTAACATATATTCTAAGGTAGTGATATACAGTCAGCTTTTAATAAATGCTTTTTTATCCATTTATTCATCCTGCTTTACTGATGAGGAAATTGAGGCCAAAAAAGGTTGTATTCACTTCCTGTGTAACCTTTGGTAAGTCACTTAGCCTGTCTAGGTCTCAGTTTCCTTCTTTATAAAAACAAGGGGTTGTTTGGGATGAGTTCACATTCAGATAGCATTCGTATTCATATAGTCCCTTCTCACAAAATCCCATTCTCCTATAAGGATCTTGCAATAGTTGATCGATAAACATTTTAAATATCTGCTATGTGTCAGGCACTGTGTTAAGTACTGTCTATGGCAAGTCAATGTGCTAAGATAATGAAGAATAATTCTTCCATGTTCAACGGTAATACTGATATCACCCCTGGCATGTCTGCCTCCGAATTCTGAAACTGTAGCAGTATGCATTGGCTCAAAATTCTTCTTTCTTGGGCAGGTGACTAAATCTCTGCTTGCCTCAATTTTTTCATCTATAAAATAGGGCCAGTAATTGCACCTGCTTCCCAGGGTTGTTGTAAATATCAAATGAGATAATCATTTGAAAGCCTTGAACACAGTGCCTAGCACAGAGCATGCACAATATAAATGTTAGCTGCTATTAGCAATATTACTGTTAAGACTTAAATGCCTGACTTTACTGTCTTCTCTACCTGCAAGTCAAAATATGTCTAAACCTCAAAGATAGTTGCTACCGAACAAGAAGTCTCTAAATAATTATATGGTCTTCAACAAAATGATTTCTCCCTCCCCAAATCTCCAATTAGAATCTTTCATTCTAATTAAATTTTGATGAGAATTTATTAGTCTTATCTTCCTATTAAATGGAAGGCTCCCTGAGATCAGGAGTTGAATTTTATTTCTGTATCCCCAGTCCTTGTAACTTTTTTTTGGTCTAGACTGTGAATTCATTGGTGTGGACACTCTCACTGTAGCAACACCATCCACTGAACATCTGAGAAACTCATCTGCATCTTAAAGTATGCAGAGAGCTGAGAAGTGACCGACCTTACTTAGGGTCACAGAGCGAGTACATGTCAGAAATAGGGCTTGAGCCCAGGTCCTCCTGACCCTTAAGACCAACCCCCTATCTGCTATGCCACACTACCTATCACCTTGTACCTAATAATTGCTTAATAAATATTTAGGAAATCAAATTGAATAGAGAACAGGAAGTCAGCAGCTGCTGGCCCTAGCCTTCACAAGCACAAGAACCTTTCTCTTTCAGGGTAGAGATATCTGCAGTCAGCATATAAAAGTTGGAGAAACAGTTTCTTTGCTGGTGATTAAAAACTGGCCTAGCAAAAAGCTTTCCTCTCTTAGTACTGATTGATTCTTGATGAAGGCAGATAAAGAGGCTAGTTCAGACCTCAAGTGAGGTAATGAGGTTCTACAGGGTCTAGCGCTCCTACCGGGCTGTCCCTACATGTCTATGTTTGTGTTACCTCATTGCTGTATGTATTGCTATGGCCTTCTTCTATTCTGGGCTCTGCTGTGATCTTCCTGAGTCTTGGGCACACAAAAAACTGAAGGGTTTGGTGTTGATACCTCTGGGTTGCAAGGTCAGGGATTGATAGGTACCATACCTGATGACACCCCTCCGTATTTCATTATATGTGGCCATACCATATATTGTGATGTCAGACACAGTAAAACAATGAGGTCTAGAATCCTGGTCTCCTGATTTCTATCCAGCATCCTACATTGTGCTCTACTTATTTATAAAATGTCACCTATATAGAAGGTATTATGCTTACAAATCTGAGAAAAATTAGAATTTTAATAAGGTTACTGCACTGAGTTTTAAGCATCCACTATAAGGTCAATGAATTAATTTTTTAAATCCTTTTTTGTCTGTTTCATTGACTCCTTTTTATCTTATTGTCTTTTCCAACCAAATTTCCCACTTCTCTTCATCTCCCTCCCCTTTCCACACCTCCTTCCCCTTTTCTTTTTTTTATATATAAATTTATTTATTTAACTTTCTACATTCATTTTCTCAAAATTTTGGGTTCCAAATTTTCTCCCATTTGTCCCTTCCCCCCACCCCAATACACTGAACATTCTAATTTCCCCTATCACCAATCTGCCCTCTCTTCTATCATCCCTCCCTTCTCTTGTTCCCATCTTCTCTTTTGTCCTGTAGGGCCAGATAACTTTCTATTCCCCATTACCTGTATTTCTTATTTCCTAGTAGCAAGAACAATACTCAACAGATGTTCCTAAAACTTTGAGTTCTAACTTCTCCCCATTCTTCCCTCCCCACCTATTCCCTTTGGGAAGGCAGGCAATTCAATATAGGCCATATCTGTGTAGTTTTGCAAATGACTTCCATAATAGTCATGTTGTGTAAGACTAA
>CM053772.1:244989610-245007255 GCA_028658325.1 Potorous gilbertii | reverse complement strand
GTTAGCCTATTTTTCAAGGTGTTATTTTCTTCAGCATTTTTTTGGGTCTCCTTTAGCAAGGTATTGACCCGTTTTTCATGCTTATCTTGCATCTCTCTCATTTCTTTTCCCAGTTTTTCCTCCACCTGTCTAACTTGATTTTCAAAATCCTTTTTGAGCTCTTCCATGGCCTGAGTCCATTGGATATCTATTTCAGATGTTTGGGATACAGAGGCCTTGACTCCTATGTCTTTCCCTGATGGTAAGCATTGTTCTTCCTCATCAGAAAGGAAAGGAAGAAACATCTGTTCACCAAGAAAGTAACCTTCTATGGTCTTATTTTTTTTCCCTTTTCTGGGCATTTTCCCAGCCAGTAACTTGACTTCTGAGGTTCCTTTCCACACCCACCTCAGCTCCAGATCCACCCAGCTAGTGCTTAGGGTCTAAGATTCAAATGCTGCTCCCCAGCCTCAAGGCTTTCATTGGGGGTGGGGCTGCTATTCAATGTGAGCTTAAGTTCTGGTGCTCAGGGCAGGGCAGGGCCATTTCAAAGGGCTCAGTTCCCTCAGGGGGTTTATGTGGAGACCTTCAGTAATGGATCTGAGCTCCTGCCTGCTTTGGGTGCCCTGGTCTGCTGCTGCCTCTGCTGCTGCCTCCCAAGGAGGCTTGAGTTGTGGAGACACCCTGCTCCCCTCTTGGCCAGCCCAGAAGTCTCTCTCACTGACCTGTAGCGCCTGTGGGTGGAGGGACCTTCATGGCTGCCAGAGATTCCATCCCTGAAGCCTTCTCGGATCTGCTCCTCCCGGTGCCTTGTGGCCAAGGCAGGGCTGGGCTCTGCTCCAGGTCCGGTGCACGACAGACTTTTGGTGCCAGTTTTTCAAGGCTCTCTGGAACAGAAATCTCCTCCACTCCGTGGTTGTGTGGCTTCCACTGCTCCAGAATTTGTTGGGAGTTCCTTTTTACAGGTAATTTATAGGCTGTGGATTCGGAGCTAGCATATGTGAATCTTTCTACTCTGCCATCTTGGTTCCTCCTCCCTCCTTCCCCTTTTCTTAATAGAATTCTCCCCTGTAACAAATACGTAAAGTAAAACAATTTAACACATTGATCATGTCTGAAATTTTACACATTATTCTGCACCTCAAGTGCATCATCTCTGCTGAAAGGAAGAAGGAGGCATGCTTCACCATCAATCCTCTTAGGTCTTGACTGGATACTGCATTGATCAGAGTTCTTACAGTTGCTTTATTATATGTTATTGTCACTTTCATGTATATTACTCTCCTTGTTCTACTTAAGTCTTACTGAGTTTCTCTGAATTCTTCATATTCATTACTTTTAAAGCACAATAATATTCCAGTTCATTCACATACCACATTCAGTCATTCCCCATCCAATGGGCACATACTTTGTATACAGTTCTTTCTTACAATAGAAGGAGCTACTATAAATATTTTCATACGAATGGGACCTTCCTCTCTGTGTCTGACCTCGTTGGGGTATATAAGGTCAGTTTTCCAGGTATCAATGCAAATAGAAATGAGAAAAATAAGGAGAAAGCTCATCTTTGTATGCAGCCCTCTGGTGGTCTGCAAAGGAAGAAATTAAGGTAGCAAACTTTGTGGGGGGTTTAGTATTAAAATTACTGAATGGTCTGGCTTTGGGGGCAACTGAAGAAAATTTATTATTAAAGAATGTTACAACTGAAGGGTACATTAGAGATTATCTAATTAAGCCCTATCAAATGCCAATTTTAATTTATAGATTAGGAAATGCACTCTATCTCATGAGAGTTTTCTTATCCTTTCATTTATGATTTTCCATTGAGGATATTCAAAACCCTTGTTCCCAAATCTCCAAATCCAATCTGCATAGATCTATTGACTCCAAAAATGCTTTTGGTACCATCTATATTATGGTAATAAGAAATGTTTTCAATGTCAAATGAGTGTTAAGGTAAGTAGATTCTTCTGAATGCTGAAAATCATCAATAATTAAACTCTCTGCTGCTCAGTATTCCCCAGAAAATGTGATTCCCTGTCATTGAAGTACCAGAAGCAAGAGACCACTCTTCTTGCAGAGGTTAATCTCCTCCCCCTCTTTAATGTCCCCAAGGGCACCACTCCAAATAAGCCACATTGGCTTTTAACAGGCCACTTTACCAGGTAAAATGCATTAGTTAGAGGAGTCTTTTAATAATAAAATGCAAAACATGAATGGGAGTATCTCCCCTACCTATCTCAACCCTACTCACATTGTTGGTAAAATCAATTGGGACCAATTATTTTAAAGTGTTAAAAAAAATTAAGATTTTTTTTTTAACTTTCTAGTTTACCTCAGCTAAAGCCATTACAAACTTTCTCTTTCTTTCTCAAGTCCCTTATTCTCCTTTCCACTTACTTGGTCAGCAGATGCCCTTGCCTCCTAATTAATTCAGGAGGTTGAGGATATCCCCATTCCTCCTCTAGTTCCATCTTCCTCATCCAAAAAATCTCTTTCCATTCTTATCTATTCTCCCTGCCACTGCTTCAATCTCAGAAAACAAAGTGGCTTTCCTTCTTACTGATATTAACCAATTTGATCTAACTATCCACATGAGAAAAAACGGGTATATGAAGACAGTATATTTTCCAAATTATGATATGCAGTTGGATGGACAAACCAAGAACTGTTTCATCTTGGACAGACACCAGAGATGGGCAATCAGCTGAGGATAACAGGCTGGATTGCACATAGGAGACTGTACAGAACTTTTAATGATCTTTCCAAGCCTCTCCATGAAACAAAAACACATTTTGGAGGCATTAATTTTCTTTTGGTGATGCTATATGCTTGCAAGTCATAGAATATCAATCTCTGATCAATCATGATTCCCCTCTTCCACATATCTTTAGAATCCTTACAAAGATTTAGTTTTACAAAAATGCTTTGCCTCTAGCACTGACTTTCTCTGTAAATTCTAGGTGGAGGTCACCATTCTTACCATCATTGGCCATAACAGTCCTTAAGTGGAAGACTACAATGTGAAAGAGGTATTAGCCTTGTTCTGTTCAGCCTGGAAAGAAAGAAGCAGGATCAACTGGTAAGAAAAAAAGGAGGGAAGGAAGGAAAGAAGGAAGGAAGGAAGGAAGGAAGGAAGGAAGGGAGGGAGGGAGGGAGGCAGGGAGAAAGGAAAAAAAGATGAATTAGGCTTGATGTTAGGAAAAATTTCCCAATAATTAGCATTAACAAAAAGTGAAATAGCTGCCATAGGAGTCAGTGGGCTCCTTTCAGTGAAGGTCTTCAAGTACAGGCTTTCTGGAACATGAGTTGGGCCAGCTGTTTAGTGAAGTCACTTCCAACTCTAAAATTCTACGATTCAGTGATGGAAAAATAGCATTTTTATTGAGTCTTTTCATATCATTTCCTTTTCTCATTACTTTATGGTTCTTTTTCCAATTGTTGAGGTAACTATTATATTTGCTGAACTTTTATAGAAAATGATGCGTAGTCTGGGTTCATTGTCTGGCTCATTATCCCCATTACCCTTTTTTCAATATCAAGAGCTTGTATAATTCAGATAGGGTGGAACTTTTAAAAATTTATTCCTTTTTTCCAATTTGGTGCTGCTTTTTATCTTTGTTGTAATAAATTAACATTCAAGCTCACAAGGACATTGATTTGACTCCGACATCATTAGTCAGGCTCATTTTTATGTTATAGTGTTTCATTTTTTAAAGTCAAGTTCAAGAAACTCCCTACTATCTTTTTAAAGAAAGGAGCTATAATATTCATGCACTGACAGACATGAATATGTATTCTTGTGTAAAATTGTGTAAAAGGCAGAGTGCCAAGTACTAGAGATAAAGCAAAAATAAACAATGCCTACTTTCAAAGAGCTTATATTTCCTTGAAAGACGTATATGTGTATGTGTGTGTGTGTGTGTGTGTGTGTGTGCATGCGCCCGCACACAAGGTTTCTATGTAATAATCTATATGGCTCTGAACTCTTTTGCTTCTTGATTCATAGTCACATTTTCATTGAAATGTATGCTGAATTAACTTAGAAGACTTATTTCTAGCTTTTCTGTATCTCCTTACCCTCCACAACATATGTTGGTACCTAACGTATGATCCTCTTTACGATGGAGACCAGTTTTTATATGTTCTCACCATGAGCACGGCTATGCAAGATGACCAAGTAATCCAGAAAATAACTTTTCTTGTTGCTTCTGGATGACCATAAAAACCAACTCTGCCAAACGAATCATTTGCCCCTCTGGGGAGAATCAGTGCCCCATCTTTACAGTTAGCTATAACTTCTGCCTTTCTGCTAGATTTATTTACAGTAAGAACATCAACATTGATGCAATTCAGCTCCTTCAATACTTTGCCTATTCTTTGGTCATTGGACAAGGATCTCACATTTGGAGAATCAAAAGTTAGTTGAATATTTATAGCTACCATAAAAATTCTGTGATTCTTGTTGTTTACTTGTTTTCTGGTCATGTCTGATTCCTCTTGACCCCATTTGGGGTTTTCATGGCAAAGATACTGGGGTGGTTTACTATTTCCTTCTGCAGCTCATTTTACAGATAAGCAACTGAGGCAAACAGGGTTAAGTGACTTGCACAGGATCACACGACTAGCGAAGTATTTGAAGCCAGATTTGTACTCAGGAAGATGAATTTTCCTCATTCCAGGCCCTGCACCTCTATCCATTGTAACACCGAGCTGGTCATGTGATTCTTTGCATCTCCTGTTTTTCTGCCACTGGTGATGAGAACACAGCTATATCTCAGCTGAAGAGGGCCACCTGGGATTGGAAGCCACTTTAGATTTTTCTTTATTTGTAGGTTGCTATGGTCAAAAAATTCATCACCTAATGACCAGTTAATTAGTGATAAGGCATTTTACTTTTCCCTAAAATGGACCTTGGAGAGCTGATAATGTCTTGCTGGGACCATACTCAAAACCTCTGTATCTCAGAGTGCATTTTAGGGTTAGGGTTAGTCTGTCCTAGCTTTTGAAACAGATTCATCAACATTAGGATAAGACTTCAAAGAAGTACTTTTGTGGAGAAGCAGACGTGTGTAGTATCTATAACAGGACAAGGAGTCTCTGGGTACACAGAGGCTGGAAATCAATCTCTACTCCACCTGATTTTTAACATTTAAATGAGATGACAATGAACCAAAAGTGATCTAGCTGAGATCCTCTGATTTATGAGTCAATCACTGATCTTGGGAAAAAATGAGGATAAACCAAAAGTTAGTTGGCTGACTTGATCATTCTGACTTATCAATCAATTACTACCCTGAAGAAACCTCTTCCAAGGCTTTCTTCTTTTTATAATGCTTTCTTAGCAAGGAATTTATTAAGTCCTTTTTAATGTGGTAAAAGAATACAGATACACACTCTTCACCTGGACGACTTCCTAATTTTTCCCACATGTAGAAGCAGAGTGAATCATAGCTCCAATGTAAGGAACCATAATGCTGTAAAACTAAAATGTCATACATCTAAGCATATGACTACACAGCATGGATGGTGAGCATGTCCAGGTTGGATTGTGTTTGTGCAGCTGATGACTGACAAAGGACCAGAAGATCTGAAAGAGAATTCTCGAGGGAGAGGGGAGAGCGATGGAATGAAAGTAGGAGCCAGACCACTTCCTACCCCCATCCAGCCATTTTTCTTTTGAGGGTCTCTGATGGCTAGGAAGGGTTATTTCTCACTGGAAAAAATCCAATAGACCTTGTTTCCAAGGGATAGAGTTGTGGAGATCAATGAAAGCATCTGATCTGATGAGGTCATTGATTGAACTAGATAATGTTTGAGGGTTCCGCTAGCTCTGAGATTCTACAATTCTGTAATGAGTTCGATGAAAAATTTATGACACAAACTATTTACAAAATGGCACCATTTATATGGTAAATGCTCAATAAATGTCTGTTGGACTTTCATAAAGTAATTTGGAAAGTTAACGGATTTTTGACCCAGAAATTTCCATTGGGAATGGGCTGCCCTGACAGGCTGTCAGTTTCCAATCAGTTAATTTGCAAATATTTACTAAGTTCCTGGTGTG
Source organism: Potorous gilbertii (assembly GCA_028658325.1). NCBI lineage: Eukaryota > Metazoa > Chordata > Mammalia > Diprotodontia > Potoroidae > Potorous > Potorous gilbertii. Next base: position 245,001,209 of record CM053772.1, on the reverse strand, counting down.
TGCTAAACAGCTAGACAGTTGTTTTGAACCTGGAGTCATAGAGACCTGAGTTCAAATCCAGATTCCCAGAGCTATTCTTTGTGCATCTGAGCAAACACTTAACTTCTATCTAATAACTTAGTTTCCTCAATTGTAAAATGGAAAAAATAATGGCACTTACCTCTAAGGATTATTGTATCAAATGAGATATATGTAAAGTACTTAACACAGTGTCTGGAGTATAGAAGGTGCTAAATAAATGCTTGTATTTTTATTTTTTTTTCTAGGCCTGGGGGAGATTCAACATTCAGTTAATACATAGTGCCTAACTTAGTTCCTATCATTATAAGTGTGCAACTTATAATTAATATACATTAATGTTTATATTTATATTTACTATACAGTAAATATTTATATATTAATACATATTAAATATTTATATAACATACATTAATATTTGTTTTTAAATATTGAATTAATATAGATTAATATTTATATTAAATATATAGTAGGAGAATTCATTAGGGATGTTGTAGTAGGTCTCATTACTTCAGAGTCACTGAATTTTATGACCTCCAAGGTCTCATCTCACACATTAAGATCTTTGGATTTCTTTTTAAGCATTATGCACAATTTTACAACTACCACAATAATCTAGAGTTTGGAAAGGAAAAGACACTGAATAATTTAGCTGCTGCCTTCGGTGGAGGATGGGGAGGTTTACAAAAAGATATATACCAAAGTGTCCATCTACATAGTAAGAAAACCTTAAAGAATAAAAAAAAAACCCACTAAATGAGATAAAAATGGCTTCAGTAAAGTTTAAAGATACCAAAAGAGTCACAAAAATATTTGCGCTTCTATACATTAGTAACAAAAGACATAAGAAAACAATAGAAAGAAAAATTCCATTAAAAACACTAAGTACATAACATACCTTGGTCCTAACCCACCAAGCAATGTAAACCGATGACATATATAGACACAGCTATAAAACAAACCTTATAGAACTGGGCAAAAGGAAAGAAGTGGTGAAAGACTCAGTTAATTGGGAGAGGTATTCATGATTTGTAGTTCAATTGGCCAACCTAAATAAAACTACAATACTATGCAAATTAATATCTGGATTTAGTGCCATGTCAATAAATCTCTTGAAATGTTACCTGATAGAACTAGACAAAATAAGACCTATATTCATTTATAAAAGTACAGGTTCTTAAATCTCATAGAAAATAGTTTTTAAAAAACCATGAATAAAGAGTTACAGACTATTTTTTTAAAATTGTAATCCTAAGAACTATTTAGTACAGGTTTAAAATATGGAAAAATAGATCACTGGAGCAATCTAGATAAGTGAGAAACTGAAGTAAGCAAATACAGTAAGAATACAGTTTTGACAAAATGAAGACTAGAACTTAGGGAAGGATACACTCAATTTGACAAGAATAGTTAAGAAAACAGAAAGTTGACATGGTGAAAATTAAGTTTTGACCAAGCTCTTCTACAATAAGCTCCAAATGGATAATCAAATTAAATATTAAAGATAACAACATTTAAAAGTTGTTAAAAATGGAAGGATTTGAATTTACTACTATGGCTAGTAGAAGTCTTAACTGAACAATGGATAGAAGGCACATTTGTATTGCCTAAAATTAAAAGGCTTTTACAAAAAATAAAATCAATGGGGAAGAAAAATGTCAAGTGGGAAAAATATGTACATTAAAGATTTCTTATAAAAGTCTAACATCCAAGATATACAGGGAACTGACACAGATAACATAAGACCAGATCTATTCCCCCAAAAAATAAATGATCAAGGGTATGAATAGTTTTCAGAAGAAGATATGAAAATTTTCAAAAACCAAATAAAAAATGCAAATTATAATTCTTAGGGTATACCTCATACAAATTTTAAAATGTGATTAAAAAAAGAAACAATTCTGGAGAGGCTATGAGAAGACAGGAACAGCAATGCATTGTTAGTAAAGCTGCAAAGTGGTCTCTGTAAATTTTTTTGTAATTATGCAAGAAAAGTAACAATTCTTCATACTCTTTTGATACTTTGATGCTACTATTAAGCATAAATCCCATAGAGGTTAATGAAAGGAAGAAAAGTTGTTGTACATGTGTAAGAAAAGTCATGTGCATGTATAAGTATAGGACTAAAACAGTCCTAATATTTAATAAATATTTTACAGTACTCTGTATTAGCAGAAATATGGCAATAAAATGGGTGTCTACTAACTGAGGAAATGGTTGAACAAACTACAGGATATGGATGTAATGGAAGATTATGTTGTCATAAGAAATGATGAATATGAGAAATTCAGGAGACCATAAGAAGACTTGATGGAAGTAATACAGAGTACACACAGAAAGCAAAATAAGAGAAAAAGTTACACAAAAACTGTAATAACATTAAAGTAACAATGGCACTGTAATGAATTGTAATAAACACTCAGTCCTGGAGAAACTGGCAAGGAAACAACTTTTATTTCTCTCATTTGAGAGACCAAGACTATAAATGGATGATAATGTCAGATTCAGCCATTGTTTTTGGCAGTTCTGCTTAATTTTTTTGTTTTGAGAGAGTATTCAGTAGGAAAGTGGTTTTAAGGGGAACAATCCAGGTCTAAAAAAGCTAATAAGACCATAACAAAAAGGAAACAATGACCAATCTCACCCGCATGCACACGAAAGCCCCCCAACACACACACACACACACTGTCCTTTTTTGAAGGGACAGATGAGTTTAGATCAAACATCTTCAAATATCCACATTTAAGTGTCTGACAAGTCACATTCCCCTCTAAAAATGCCATGACCCTTTAATTTCTGAAAATCCAAGAAAAAGCACCCAGGAAGTGAAGCAAGTACCACCAGCAACAATGTCTTTAAAAGCAACTGAAAAGAAAGACAGTATGGAGAAGCATCTTTCTGCACCAGGAGGCAGGGCTGCCAGCCTTGGGCCCCTGTGAAATACACCGCATTTCTGACTAGTTCTTCACGCCTTCCTTGCCTTCAAGTGAAAACCTGAGCCATGAAATTTCTTCTTTGTTAATGTTAAGACATGGTAATGTCAAGCATTCACAGCCATAAGCATGGAAAATTGATGAAATTACAGTCTGTTCAGAGAAATAACATGGTGATGAGAGAAAGAATCTCTCCTTGTGTCCGGATCCTGGTGGCAACTTTTTAAACAGGTGAACATTTTCTCCCTCTCTCCCTGCAAAACATCCCTTTGCATGAATACACCAACTAAGAGACTATGAAGAAAGGTCAAAGGAAATAAATAATTGAGATATTTTTAAGGCATTTAAATTAGTTAGTACTTTCTAAGTGTCATCTCAGGAATTTCCTGTCCTAGACAATGTGACCTAACTGAAAATTATACAATGTGATTATGTTACCATGATGTTGAATTTTGAGATGTTCCTAGCATGACATCAAAAATTCCATAAAATAATAAGTATGTGTTCAGTAACTCAAGGGAGATCACACATTGTCAGAGCCATAACCAGGGTAGGGGGAGCACTGATAGCATTTACAATCCTTCAACAGCCTAAAAACAGTCCCAGTTCCAAGTCAACAGTTTTCAAAGGTGATACATAAATTACACATAAGCATAATTTTTCCACAAACCATTTGGAACTTACAGTTGTAATCACATGTGCATACTAGAATCTCCCAAAATGCACAATGTGCTGTAGCTCCTAAAGGCAAAGTCTACTGTACCATAAGCAAAATAAATCTGAGACCCAGTGACCCAGTTAAATAATTTATCAAAATAAGAAGCAACTAAATAGCAGGAAAGCTAAATGGCCAAGTAGACAGAGCACTGAGCCTGATGTCAGAAATACCTAAGCTCAAACCCAGTCTTAGACATTTACTAGTTGTATGACCCTGGGCAAGTCACGTAATCCTGTTTCCTCATCTGCAAAAATGAAAAAATGTATAAAAGAAGCTGCAGAAGGAAATGGCAAACCACTCCAGTATCTTTGCAAAAGAAAATCCCAAATAGGGTAGGAAGAGATGGACACAACTGAAACAACGAAGCAAGATTTAGATGACAGATGAAGAAGGAGCAGAATGAAAGAGAATATGTACATGAGAAAGAAACTGGTGAAGGTGGAAGAAACTGACCTGTAATGAATGAAGAGAAGAAAATGGGAGGAGCATGGCATGCACCTTTCCTCAAGAGGAAAGAAAGGAGATAGTGAGGAATGATCCACTTCTCTACCTGAAATCTCCCAGGACAGTTTGGCTGATGTCTAGAATGAAGGATAAGATCAACGATGCAGAGTTGGGACTTCAGAGTTCATCTAGTATAACCATTCATTTTACAGATGAGGAACATGACACTCCAAAGAGTTAAGTGACTTGGCCAACGTCACACAGGAAAAACTTGAACATAGTTCCTCTGACTCCAAGTGAGATGCTCTTCCTGCTACACCAGTAGTAAAAAGTAGGCTCATGACAGAAGTAAAGGAAGATGTCATACAACTATACACATGGGACATCAAAAGACAGAGAAGTGTCATAGGGTAATATAACTCAGGAAGAACTGGGTGTGGATTCTACCACAGATACCTGTTAGTTGTGTGACCATGGACAAGGCATTTAATATCTCAAAAAAACCCCAACCCAACCCTGATATATTTATTCATTGTGAAATCCAGTTAGATTCTCCCATCTCTAATAGCTTGACTCCAATTGCTGAGGTCAATTGACCATCATCACTATGTCGTAAACTAGAACACAAATGTGACAAATTAAGAATAAAGAAGAACCAGCTAGATGCCTAATCCCAATAAGATAATTTATTATCACCATATCCTCTTAACTGACAATCTCTTAGCCTCCAGATAGATGAAACTGTATATCAGAAACTAAACATTAGTCATCAGAAAGTCCAGAGTACACATGTGCATAAGACCATCTGTGCCCAGCATTTCATTGTTAAACATGAGTAAAGAGAATTGGTTCAATATTTTCTATGTTGCTGAGGCTCTTTTCGGGTGGAGGGAAAGATATAGAATCATTTTCCAAAGACTAATGGAAACGTTTCAGAGACATCAGGGGGCAAAGAAGGGATTTTCTTTCCTATATTCACCCAGTGTAAATCATTTCTAAATAAATAAATGCTACTCTGGTCCTTATAAAAATAATGTCCACAATACTTATTACCAATAAGATAGAAACCAACATCTTTCATGAGCCTTCAAATATGCTATTGTGCCTTCTCAAACTCACAACTATCTAGGGGAAAAAAGGACAATAGTAGCCCTTCCTTCTCCCCAACACCACCATCACCAATCCACGGATTTTTGAACTGAACTTCAACAGAAAAACAATTTGTCACAGCAGCAACTGAAACAAGATGTGTCAGTAAGATTGATTTGACTTAATATTACAGGGTGCCCTGCTGATCAGAACTGAAAACATGATTACCACTTACAGCTCGTGCTGGCGGGACACAAGTGGCCCACAGCTTCTCAGCAGTGATGACAGATGCCTGCTTCCCCTCAGTCCATTTGAGACAGTCCCTGAGACTACCCTGTGCCTGCTCTTTCCTATTATCAGTATCATTAAGTTCTGGTTGGGTCTACACAATCCCAACAACACAAAGCCCAGCTCCCTATATCTGTATAGAGAAAGTACACTGTAATTACACATCTGTAAGAAGTACATTGCAATTGATTAGGGGAACTTGAAAGGATATAGGCACCAATTTTGCTCGGAGAATTATTCTGGGGGTTCACAGAGTGAAAAATAGGTCTTGGGTCTTGCAAATTGCAACTGTCACTATAAAAACCAAAACCAAAACCATGGGCATTGGGTTTTTTTTAAAACTACCCTGAACTATGGGAATTAGAAATGGGAGAGTACATATGTCATAAATGTCACACAATTTCTTTTCCATTCTACATTTATGGCAGAAATAATATCATTCTAGGTGATCTTCTTAGTGCCCATTCCAGATTTAATGTGTTGTGATTCTCTAAGTAAAGGAAAGACATCTTATTTACAAACTCAGATTTTTTCCTAACATTGGACAATTTCATCATGACATAGATTGTTTATTCTACGAGTCAAATCAAGTCCACCAAAATATAACCACATAAAATAAAACCTGAATATTCGATGAGGGTCAAGCCTGTCGCTTGATAGCTGTGTAGGAAGAGGTTTTGCTTTATTAAATTCACCATCATCATCATTATATGGTGGCATCTAAGTTTGTGTGGAGTGCTGAAATCCAGAGACTCTTCCTTCTGAATAAGTAATGTTGTTTGTCTTTAGTTTGGAGGACAACCAATGACATCCTCACATGATGCCTTGACTTTGCCCATAAATTGAATTTAAGTGAGGCAGAGTTGCCCAAAGCTGTCAGTCTCACTCTCTCTTCCAGAGTTATCAAAGTCCAATAGCAAGACAAAAGATAGTACAACTAGTGATGACTTAGACGGTGGAAGACCATGACATTTTTGCCATCTGACCAAGAGTCTGCAATTTCACCCACCAACAGTGGAAGATAGTATTCTGACACTCCAAGGGTACCAGTGGAGCATCCTGTCTATCCACCTGTCCTCCCTCAGCCTTGCCATATGACCAGGACATCTTCTCTTCCTGTTATATAATTCCTGGATGGTATATTTTATTCATGTTCTTCTTCTGAATTCCTCATTGGTTTATCTGCAGCCCATTAATACCTGCCATCCTCTTCTCTCTTGTCCTCTTTAATTTTCTGGAGATGGTGGTATATCATATTTTATCAACAAACAGCAACAATGGCAGTGTTGAAATTAAGAAGATGAGTCTTTCCCTTGGTAGGTAGCTTAGGGTCAGTAAAGAAGCTTTGTAATTTCCAGAAGGCCATTCAATCTAATCTCCTTGTTTAACTCCAGGCCTAACTCAATATCCCTCTATAAAATCTGTCCCCCAAATATACATATTGATGTACAAGCTCTGCAGACTATCCATCCAAATGCAAACTGCAATCTAGGAAAAGACACTATTCATTCACTTGGATGTTCCTGTACTCAGTGATCAGACCAAACTCCCTTAAATGATTAAAGATCTCCTCTATGAGGCTCCACAATGTTCTTGGACTTGAAGCAATTATTAACAAATTGCTATCCATTAAAAGAAGAACATGGGAGACCTCATCACTGACAAGTAATTTCTTTTTAATCTGGATTCTGACTGGTTCACCTCCATCACAGTGGCAAATACCACTGGTAAGCATACATCTCTTTCTTTTATATCTCTCCTGACATTAATGATAAAAATGTGCTCCACAGTTAAATACTGATCACAAAAATCTGCTTCTTCCCTCCTATACCCTCACATCAAGGATATCCACCATTCATGTACACATTATCCTCAAAAAGATTTTTGTGCAGATGGGAAGGTAGGTCAGTAGTTATCAGCCTTTCTTCAGCATTAATAAGGTCTGAGATACTTTACACACCTTCAATATAGTCTTCAGATACCTTACAGATGGATCACTCAATCAGCTCATAATTGGGAGTTAGGCGGTACAGTGCATAGAGCATAGGATCTGGAATCAGGAAGATCTCCAGCCTCAGATACCGGTTAGCTTTATGATCCCAGGCAAGTAAGTCACTTAGCCTGTTTGCCTCTTGTTTCTTCAACTGTAAATAATAATACACCCATTTCCAAGGACTGTCGTAAGGATCAAATGACCGTAACTGTAAAGCACTTAACAAAGTCCTCAACACATATAGAGAACTAAATGTACGTTAGATATTATTGTTTTTGTTAATTACTATTAGCTACTAGATAGTGCAGTGGATAGAGTCCTGGGCCTGAAGTCAGGAAGAGTCAAAGCTGGCCTCAGACACTTACTAGTTATGTGACCTTGGGCAAGTCTTTTCACTGTTTGCCTCAGTTTCCTCATCTGTAAAATGCACTAGAAAAGGAAATGGCCAACCACTCCAGTATCTCTGACAAGAAAACGCCAAATGGGGTCATGAAGAGTTGGACATGATGAAAAATAACAAATTATGTTATTTATTTATGTTACTATCTTGTTGCCTCTAAAACATCTCCTCTACGTAGACCTGGTCCAATCTGATGACTTTTGTGTGTCTGTTCTTGTTTGTGCTACTCTGATCTCCTCTATGTGCAAATCTGGGATGCTGATGTTAGGCTACAAACATGGTAACGCCATTGCTCTTGATGAGGAGAACAGTCATGATAACTCCTCCAAATCTTCTAATTTTCTTCTATTTCACAAGGGTCCTGGTGGACAGAGCAATGGGCCCAGACTCAGGAAGACCTGAGTTCAAACTAGACTTCAGGTACTCAAGAGTTATATGAAGCTGGCCAAGCCACTTGGTAGCAATTTATTTATATTGGCTAACCTTCTGGATAAAATAATTTTAGACAATATAACAACATTATTGATATCCATTTCCCATTTTTTATTTTCAATTACTTTTTAAATGTTTTAAAGAGTTTTCAATTGCACTGTGACTTTTGGAACACTATTTTTCTTATTATTCTTCTTTTTATTGATATATGTATAGGTAGATAGATATTTACTTATTTTAATATTAGCTCTGACAAGTCAAAAGTCTGACTGTTCACAGACAGATGAATTAAGGATAATTTCTACATCAATAAAAAATCCTTTATATCTGTTCATATATTATCTATTTCATTCTTTTTAAAAATTAATTTTTTCAGTTCTCAACATTCATTTCCACAGGAATTTGAATTCAAAATTTTCTCCCCATTTCTCCCCAGTCCCCACCCCAGGATAGCATGCACCCCATGCACCCCTTCCTCCAGTCTGTCCTCCCTTCTATTACCCACCCTTTTTCTATCCCCCTTCTCCTCTATTTTCCTGTAGGGAAAAATAGATTTCTATACTCCATTGCCTGTATATCTTAATTTCCAGTTGCATGCTAAAACAATTTTTAACATTCATTATTAATGCTTTGAGTTACATATTCTCTCCCTCCTTCCCCACCCACCCTCATTGAGAAAACAAGCAATTCAATATCGGTCATACATGTGTAACATTGCAAAGCACTTCTTTAATAGTTATGTTGTAAAAGACTAACCACATTTCCCTCTGTCCTATCCTGCCCTCAATTTATTCCATTCTCTCCCTTGACCTGTCCTCCCACAGTAGTGTTTGCTTCTGATTATCCCTTTCCCCAATTTGCGGTTCCTTCTATTATCTTCCCTCTCCTATTCCTTTCCCTCTTTCCTTCCTGTGGGGTAAAAGAGATTTCCATATCCAATTAAGTGTGTGCTATTCCTCCTTAAGCCAAAACTTATGAGAGTAAGGCTCACTTATTTCCTTTCATCTCCCCTCTCTTTGCCCCATTGTAAAAGCTCTTTCTTCCCTCTTTTATGTGAGATAATTTGCTACATTCCACTTGTCCCTTTCTCTTACTCCTAATACATTCCATTCAATAGTAAATTTTATTTTTTTAGGTATTCTCCCTTCATATTTAGCTTACCTTATGCCTTCTGCCTCTGTGTATATGTGTATATGTGTGTGTGTGCATATATATATGCACACACACACACACACATATACACGTATACCCATGTACATATACATACATCTAACTACTCTAATACTGAAAAAAGTCTCATGAGTTACAAATAACATATTTCCATGTAGGAATGTAAACAGTTCAGTTATAATGAGTTCCTTACGGCTTCTCTTTCATGTCTACCTTTTCATGTTTCCCTTGATTCTTGTATTTGAAAGTCAAATTTTCTATTCATCTCTGGTCTTTTCAACAAGAATGCTTTGAAGTCCTCTATTTCGCTGAAATTCCATCTTTTCCCCCTGAAGTATTATACTCAGTTTTACTGGGTAGGTGATTCTTGGTTTTAATCCTATCTCCTTTGACCTTTGGAATATTATATTTCAAGCCCTTTGATCCCTTAGTGTAGAAGCTGCTAAATTCTGTGTTATCTTGATTGTATTTTCATGATACTTGAATTGTTTCTTTCTGGCTGCTTGTAATATTTTCTCCTTGACCTAGGAACTCTGGAATTTGGCTACAATATTCCTAGGAGTTTTTCTTTCAGGATCTCTTTTGGGAAGTAAGCAGTGAATTCTTTCCATTTCTACTTAATACTCTAGTTCTAGACTATCAGTCTAGAACTATCAGTCTAGAACAGGAAAAGGCAGTTTTCCTTGATAATTTCTTGGAAAATGATGTCTAAGCTCTTTTTTTTAATCACAGCTTTCAAGTAGACCAAAATTTTTTAAATTATCTCTCCTAGATCTCTTTTCCAGGTCACTTGTTTTTCCAGTGAGATAGTTCACATTGTTTTCTATTTTTTCATTCTTTTGGTTTTGTTTTATAATTTTTTGGTTTCTCATAAAGTCATTACCTTCCATCTGCCCCATTCTAATTTTTAAAAAATTATTTTCTACAGTTAACTTTTGAATCTCCTTTTCTATTTGGCAATTCTGCTTTTTAAAGCATTCTTCTCCTCGTTGGCTTTTTGTTCCTCTTTTGTCATTTGGATTAGTCTATTTTTAAAGGTGTTATTTTCTTCAGCATTTCTTTGGGTCTCCTATAACAAGCTGTTGACTTGTTTTTCATGATTTTCTTTTTTTAATTTCTTTTTTGTCATTTATTTACTTATTTTTGTACTTAAATTTATTATTTAAGTTTTCAACATTCATTTCCACAAAATTTTGAGTTCCAAATTTTCTCCCCATTTCTCCCCTTTCCTACCCCAAAACGCCAAATATTCTAATTACCCCATCACCAGTCTGTCATCCCTTCTAACATCCTTCCCTTTCCTTATCCCCATCTTCTCTTTTGTCCTGTAGGGCAAGATAACTTTCTATACCCCATTACCTGTATTTCTTATTTCCTAGTTGTATGCAAGAACAATACTCAAGAATTGTTCCTAAAATTTTGAGTTCAATTTCTCTTCCTCCCTTCCTCCCCACCCATCCCCATTGGGAAGGCAAGTAATTCATTATAGGCCATATCTGTGTAGTTGTCCTCCATAATACTAGGGTTGTGTAAGACTAACTATATTTCCCTCCATCCTATCCTGTCTCCCATTTTTTCTGTTCTCTCTTTTGATCCTGTCCTTCCCCAAGAATATTGATTTCTAATTGCTCCCTCCTCCCACTGCCCTCCCTTCCATCATCTCCCCACCCTACTCATCCCCTTCTACTCCACCTTCCTGTATTATAAGATAGGTTTTCATACAAAATGAGTTGCATTTTATTCCTTCCTTTAGTTGAATGTGATGAGAGTAAGCTTCATGTTTTTTCTCTCACTTCCCCCCCGCCTTTTTCCTTTTACTGAAAAGTCTTTTACTTGCCTCTTTTATGAGAGATAATTTGCCCCATTCCATTTCTCCCTTTTTCCTCCCAACATATTTCTCTCTCACCCCTTAATTTCATTTTTTAAAGATATGATCCCATCCTATTCAATTCACCCTGCACTCTCTGTCTTTCTCTCTATGTGTATATGTGTGTGTGTGTGTGTGTGTGTGTGTGTGTGTGTGTGTATAATTCCAACTACCCAGATACTGAAAAAAGTTTCAAGAGTTACAAATATTGTCTTTCCATGTAGGAATGTAAACAGTTCAACTTTGG
>CM053772.1:244813725-244989510 GCA_028658325.1 Potorous gilbertii | reverse complement strand
TTTCATTAAAAGACCATTTTTTCCCCTGAAGTATTATACTCAGTTTTGCTGGGTAGGTGATTCTTGGTTTTAGTCCTAGTTCCTTTGACTTCTGGAATATCATATTCCATGTCCTTCAATCCCTTAATGTAGAAGCTGCTAGACCTGGTGTTATCCTGATGGTATTTCCACAATACTCGAATTGTTTACATACTATCTTTAGTTTACCAAAGATAAAGCAGTAACGAAAAGGAAGAGCAATTCCCTATAGATGACAAAGTCCCAGAGATGTTCTTGTTTGTAGATGGGTGACTTCATGCTGATTGCATTAAGTCCTGGCACATTACCAAGTACCCTAAGTGAGAACCACAATCACTCCAAAGTGTTGACATAACTATCCACACACACAATTCAAGTGGATAAATCAGATCAATTATGCAGATTATTGTAAGTACTTAGAATTAAAGTTCATTAAATTAATCCATTAGTACATCAGTTTCAAACAGGAGATGGAAAATGAGGAAAGTTCAGAATAAGCTAGGAGAAACACAGTGCCCTGGATCACGGTGGAGAAATTACATAGGGCTCTCAACAATACCGAGAGGCTTCCTGCACACAAAACTCTTTTTGAAACTATTTTTTTTTTGGAGAAAAGATACTCAATGGCTGAAAATCATGGAACAGCAACAATCTAAAGAGTAAAAGCTACAGGTGACAAGTAAGGCAAGAGAGAGGCACAAATTCCATCTAAGTAGGCCACAATTTATTACCAGCAACACTTGGTAAGCAAGAAATAGCAGAAAAGACATCATCCAGGAAATGAAAGACCTGAAAAGAAGATATACTCATCAGAGGAAAGAATAATAAAAGAAAATCCCAAATACTGCAATGGTGGTCATAAAATGTCTCTTAAAATATTTTTACTGATACCTTTCATTTTTATATTGCCTAAGCTTCCCTCTGAATCCTTCCTTCTCCTCTACTCAGAGAGCTATTCCTTTTTTTAAGAGAAAAAAATGAGTCAAAAAATGAGCAAAACTGAACACATCGGAAAAAAATCTGAAGATCTGTAGATCTTGAAATCTGCAAAGGAACAAGGGGGAGAAATCTTCTAATATCCCTTTTTGAGGCAAAGTTACTTCTTTATAATTTTACAATATTCAGTTTCGATTGTTTTACAGCTCTTCTTTCCACTTGTGTCACTTTTATTAATATGTTCATTGCTTTCCTGACTCTGCTTACTTCATTTTGCATCAGTTCAAATAAATCTATCCAAACACCTCTGGATTTCTGTTTGTTGGTTCTTACAGCACACTCACATATCATTAATTCATGCCGCACAAATTGTTTAGTTTGTTAGCTATGAAAGGTTAAAACACCTAAATGTAAATCACCACCATATTAGGTAGACCCTCTGTGGAGGATTAATAGAAGGACATGGGAAAAAAAAATCACACAGAATGAGAAAGTATATATAGACTAATTATAATCTACAACAGTGATGTCAAACTCAGATCCCTGGTATAGCATATTGACTTAGAAAATCACAAATCAACATTATGTTGCACTGTAGTTTTATGTATGTTACCAAAATTTCCTAATACATTTTGAGTTGATTTGTCACATTCAGAAGTTTTGCTTCCTCATGGCCTAAATATAGCACTTCTAATCTACACAACTGGAAAGGTAGTATTTAGATTGATGAAATCATACATCCATTTAAATACTTATATACATATATTTGTGTATATATACACATATACATATTATGCCTTACTCCCCAATTCTCCAAGTCATCATTTTTCCAAATGAAATATACCTAGTTTTCCCATTGCTATTTAATGATTTCTCCAGCAATGGAGCCAATTCACACCAACGAGATTATGAGCATTTTCAGCTCAAAAATCAGCAAACACTACAAATCAAGATTGCTTTGATTGTCTAGACTTAAGAAATTGATGAATAAAATGTTACAAACACAAATTAAACTTAAAATTGTGTCCTGTGCATTTCTCACCTCCCCAGAGAGCTGGTTATTAAACATTTATATATCTGTGCTCCTCCTCATCTTCTCAACATATTTCAGAAGAGTTTACTCCTACATAAACTCCTGGTTTATGTTTCCTTTCTAAATTGTGTGTTTTCAGTACTGGCTGAAAGGTACAAGGCAAAGTATAATCATTAATGATTGAACTTGGAAAGCAGTCTCCAGGACTCTGTGCTTAGCGATACATTGTCTATGACCTTGTATACATAACTTGTATACATAACATATCAACAGAACCAAGCTGGGAGGGATGACTAATATACTGGATTAGATCTTGATGGGTTAGAAGATTAAGATGAATTAAATAATACAAAACCTAACAGAAATAAACACAAAGTCTTACACTTAGGTTCAAATCAACTTCACAAGGACAAGATGGGAGGGAGGAGGCCAGTGCAGATCTTCTGGGAGATCTAAGGATATCAGAGAACTGAAAGCTTTAAATGAATCAACCACAGGCTAGAACAGGCAAGAAAGCCAATGCCATCAGGCTACATTACAAAAGGTATTGTGTCTAGGAGTTGGGAGGTAATAATCCCACCGTGGCCCACATCTGTATTTCAGTATTGGGAACATTTTGGGGAGGATTATAACAAACTGGAGTGTCCAGAGAGCAGACAGGCAGGTGAAGAGTCTTGAAGTACATGCCTACAGAGAAATCAGGGAAAGGAGAGGAAGAGGAGAAAACTTGTTTGGGGTTAGAAGTGTTAACTTTGGGATTGACATTTAGAACTGGGATTGGATTTATTCTACTTGACCTTGGAGGGCAGAATAAAAAGAAATAGGGAAAAACTGCAAAGAGGGCAATATAGGTGTGATACAAGGCAAAATTTTCTAACTATTAGAACTTCCACTTAGGAGATGGACAGCTCCAGGAGGTGAAGGCTTCCCCCTTATTGGAATTATTCAAGTAAAGACTGGATGGACAACTTCTTGGGTTTACTGTATGACCCCTGAGGATCCTTCCAACTCTGAAACTGAGACATTGATTCAGTGAATATGATAGGCTAATATATAGACTGTGCGCTTTATCGTGATCATAGATATATACACTCTACTTCTACAAATGTAGTCTAAGATTATATTCATTCTGCATGGAACTTGTGATCAATGAAAACTCTTAAATATTTTCCACATGAATGACATCCCCCCATATCTCTGCTGATGCAACTGATTTTGTTGAAAATTGGGAATTAATGTAGAATCAGATGCTGATCCCTTTTCAATATCATCTTTGCTGGCTCAGTCAACTAGAGAATTTGGAAATTCAAACAAATAAATTTGCCCTTTGATCTTTAGGTCCCTATTAAAATAACTCAGACTCATCTTTGCCTGACAGTCTGTAGCACCCCTGATCCTTGATACCCATAGAGATCATTGGAATGCATGAAAATGGGATTAGGAACTAATTGCATCTGTAATTTCACTGGTATATAAAACTTCCAGATGGGGTAAAATCTCTACACTGATAAAAGTCAGCACCTTCTCAACAATTTTTAGAGAATTGCCTAGAACACTAAGGGGCTAAATATCTTGCCCAGATTAACAGAACCAGTTTGTGATAGGGTTTGAACTCAAGTCTTCTGGGCTCAGGGGTTACCTCTCTCTCTACCCACTGCCTTTAAAGAGGGGGAAAATCCATCCAGTCTGGAACCAAAGAAATGTCTAAAACAAAGCTGGTGTGACAAATAGTTATGCCAAAGAGAAGCATCATGGACATATGCAGAAAGAATATAAAGGCTAGAATGCTGACAGAGATGATTAGATCAGAGTTCTAAAACTGGTGGCATCTTAAAGGTCATTCTATCAGAAACCCCCTCGTTTCACAGATAATAGTAACAAATAACCATAGTAGCTGACATTTACGTAGCATTGTAAGATTTGCAAAGCACTTATATTGTTTCAGTTGATCCTCCCAACAACTGTGTGTGGTGGGTGCTGTTATTGTCCCTATTCTACAGATGAGAAAACTGAGGCTGAGAGAGGATAAGTGACTTGTCCAGGGTCAAACATCCAATAAGTTGTCAGAAACAGGACTTGAACCTAGCACTTAATGACGTAGAGGCCTATTTTCTAATCCATTCCTTATCCACGCTGCCTCTGTCAAGCTATTTTTTTTAAATCCATAGTGCTTTTAAAAGATAACAGTATCATCGACCTCGGTAGCCAAGGGACTAGAAAGAATTACTTTTACAAAATGTTCAGATGTTGTTG
This sequence comes from Potorous gilbertii, assembly GCA_028658325.1. NCBI lineage: Eukaryota > Metazoa > Chordata > Mammalia > Diprotodontia > Potoroidae > Potorous > Potorous gilbertii. Next base: position 244,985,270 of record CM053772.1, on the reverse strand, counting down.
ATTCCTACTGATGATGTACCCTAGCCATGCAATTAACTCTCCTACCACGTGGCCACACTTCCATGGCAGAGTCCTCTCTAGAACACTCAGAGTCATTCCTCATTCGGAAACCTAAACATTTCTCTCCTCAGTTTCCTTATAGCAGATGATAAAAATTCTCTCCATTCATTGGATTGGGAAAGGAATAAATATCCAACTTTTTGCCCTCTCTGACAGAAATCATTGCATTTTGGCCACCTGAGGGGACCGTGGGGTTAATTAGAAAATCCCCATCAAGAGCTCAGAGGCCAATATCAGCTGTCAAAATCCCACATTCCCCCCTTTCACCTCTTTCAAGTGCAAAACAACCTGTGTCGGAAGATGGGTCTGAAATAAAAGGGCACCCACCACCCCTGTGGGCTTTGACTCAGTCCCATTCAGAGAGTCACTACCATGAATACAGCAAAATCTCAAATGAAAGTTTTAATCTCCCCACTGCATTCAGCTTAGAGAGAAAAGGGCTTCCTTTTAACAATTTTCCCCCTTAAACCTTTTGTGTGGTTATGCTCCTGGAAGAAAAAAAAGCAGAGATTTCCCTCTGACCCAGCTAGGGCTTTATAGCAAAGAAAGCCGGGCACCTAAAAACCCTTTGTGCAAAATAAGAGTGAAGGTCTGCTCGGCCCACAGGCAGCAACCGGGGAGAGAAAAGGAAAGTGAACAATATCTCCCAGGGAACACACTTCGCCTCACTCCTTCTCTGCTGCTGAACACACCCTGGAGGAGAGGACCCTGTTCAGAGGCCCAGCTTTCCCTAAGTGTGCCTCAGTTCTCCAAAGAGCTCTCCCTCTCTTCTTTCACTTTTAGATGGGAGCAGGATTGGGTTTACTGGGGTTGCTTCTTTGGATCCTACTGAAAGTGTACACCCATGAAACACACACACACACACACACACACAATCAGATTTAGGATCCATGGTTTGCAAAATGCTGTAAAAATATAAGTGGGGCTGGGGCAACCCATCAAGATGAAAAGACTATTCTAAAGCACTTTTTGTGCTAAACTCTTTTTGACTGATACAAACGAGTCATAATTTTATGAGTAAGAATGGCGCCTCAGTGAAGTCTAAAGGCATCGGGCTGTGGCTCTTCAAGTGATAATTGTGTTGTGTTTTGTTTTTCTTCCTGCAGCAGTAACACCTACATTGTATGCGCTGAGACAGACCATTCATAGTCTGCAGAAAGCCTTTCACATCCCCAGCAGCTGGAGAGGCTAAGTGATCAGTGGGCTCTCTTCACTCTTCGGTGAGTTTTGTCCAAAGCTGGGCCTCGCAACCCTTCCCTTCACAGACCCAAGCAATTAATGAGAGAATCATAGAGAAAAAGCCAGGAAAACAGCTCGATGTTTTGTCTGCCTTCACGACTTGTCCATTTTTATGTTGGTAATTAAATCATACTGCCAAGTTCTCCCCTAGTTATGGTTTCCTCTCCCTTTCAACCTCCTCCCTTCCATCTTTTCTGAAGAAAAATGTAACAATGTTTATTTAATGAGAATGCAAGTTCCTTTTTCTCTTTTTCCTCTGAGTAGGCTGCCGAGGTGTTTGAAATTAACACCTATTCTTAATCCAAAGCATCAAGATTAAAACCAGAGGAGAAATTCTTAGCATAACACGATTTTATGAGCCTTTCTAATTTACTCTTGCTTAATTCTGACAGACCAGTGAATACCATCTTTTCAAAAGGATTTTTTTTTTTTGGAGAGCAGACAGAGTTCAAAGGTCCTAACGGAATGTGAAGGGTCTTTCTGCCTCAAGATTTGTGCAGTGGTGACTACTGGCCGATTCTAAAGGAGCTATTGCTTCGTCACTTCTTAAGTCTATAAAAAGATGAACTCATTTGCTTTCATCCATTTTTTTTTCTGTTCCTTCTTTGTTTTACTCAATCTCATTCGTTAGTCTTTTCACCATTAAGAAAAAAAAGTCTTTAGATTCACCAATGCCAGGAACAGGTCCCATCCTCCCCACACACCAATTTTTGTAAAATGCACTTGTTTGAAATTAGTGCGCATTCTGTCTCTTTTATCAACAATAAGTTGCAGATAATCACATCAGGAGAAAAACAGTCAGATCAGTAAATTTAAAGACCGTCTGGTTCCTTACAGACCCCAACGGTATCACTGAACAGAAAAAAAAAATCCACTGCCTGTTTTTCTAGTAACAAAGATCCACAAAGTACAGCTGGCCCTTCACCATTATTTTAAGTATGTGGTTAATGTTATTGTTTGTGTTTTCAGCAACTAAGATTGCAACATTCTTTCCTCTTTACTGGCAACTGACAAAAGAAATGTATTTATTTGATTTTTTTTAATATTGGAAAATTAGAAGGTATTAAGTTGCCAACTTTTACATCGACTTCCTTCCAATTGTGGGTAAAAAACATGCTATTAAAAATAATAAAAATGGAGCTAAATTTTTCAGAGTCTATAGCCACAACCTAAGTGCATTATAAATATACAGATTGAATCAAAGTACATAAAAGAAAGAGGATAATTAAGGAAGATAATTCAAAACTAACCCCCCCAAATGAACATTTCTCAATTTTCAGGCTATTGCAAGGTAATGAATTTTATTTTATTATCTGGCCAAATCTCTCACGTCAACTGGCTAAGATACAAAACATAATTTCCTCACTTTGTACAGAAAACATGTTTCAAAAAAGTGATTTACCAATTACTTTCCTGTAGCTAGAATCAAATTCCAAATGAATCAAGAGAGCTCCCACTTAAAGGAACACTGATATGCATCTTTTGGTTAGAAGTCTTTTAATGGGAAGAAATATAACTAAAATACCTCTTTCTTTCTTTCTACTTTCAGAGCTTCATGGATTCTCCTATATGTATACTAGTTCAAGGGGAGATAATTCAAATCTTTTTTTTTTTTTTAAAAGACAGCTGCTTCAGCAATACACCTATCTCAAGAATTTACCAGGAAAAGTTGAAATCACACTTCTACTGAAATATGTTGCTTCAACAGAAGGAAAATCTTAAGAACACTACAATGGTAATGTACATTACAAATAGTACAAAAAGTGCATTACAAATAGAGGCAAATTTTGCTATAAAAAATATAATGCCATACTCAGAAAAAATAGAAGTACTTGGGTTTTTTTTGTGGTTCCCAATCCATACATATTAGCTGAGAAGAAATAAACTGTGCCTACTCAAATATATCACATTTAAAGAAAGAAGGGCAGGGTAAGGTAGATCCATACTCCAAAAATCTATGATCTCAAGATATGTGTGTGTGTGTGTGTGTGTGTGTGTGTGTGTGTGTACACACATAGTATTATTTAATTTAGCATCATTAATTTTGAAAAAAAAACAGTTGTCAAGATAAGGATTTCTGCAAAGAAATAAAATGAAAACAAAACAAAATAAAACAAAACAAACAAAATGAAGAACAAGCCTTTTAACTTGCTTTGTAAACATCAGGGAGGGCAAATGTGAAAATAAATACTACGTTTACTACACACTACTTATGCGACCGAATTCGCATTTTTATTTTTAATGTCTCTTTGTGTAGTTTCTCCTAGGAAATTCTTGGCAACTTGATAGTCAATTTGGGAAGGAAAGGGAGACTTAAGGGTGTTGTTTTTTTTTTCTTTTTAGCCTAAATAACACTATTTTTCTCATCCCTCACTTAAAAATACACTCTTACAGAACTATACCTTGCACCAATCACATCTTGTGCTAATCACCTACCTACTCTAATTAGGCCTTCACAAAACCAATGCTTAATATTTTCCCCTACTTTTGGACTTACCTAATCTGGAAATCAAGGGACTTCAGAGGCTTTTCACCCTTAACAAAAGTCAGCAGGCATCCTGGTTGATATAATACCTAAAATCTACCAAGCACTCGGCAGAATAATTCGCACCCCTGCTCCCTGAAACCCTTTGAAGTAAACAAACAGAAAAAGCTAAAAGAAGATTAAGATTTTGATCTCCATTTAAACATGTTAACAGTAACCCTATATTATTCCAGATTTTACCCAGCTGTTTAGGATCTTTAGTGAATTTGAACAAGAAAGCAAACCTGTTATAAGGATTAGGGGGTGGTATAAAGGTTCAGAAAGAAGTCAGATCCTTTTCTCTACTATATCTTTACCATGGCTCCTTTCTTAGCAGAGTTTCAGGACTCAGCCCTTCTAGACTGCCCCTTTCTCACTTTATTTCACCCATAAATATCTGACTTTCTTCTCAGGCCCCTAGTGCAGGGTCTCTGCTATCCTGGACCGTTATAAACATCACCACAGGATACAGTGAGGTCCTTTTAAGTGTGCCCATGGCCTCAGGAGTTTCATTTGGAACCCATTCATATCAATTCATGTTGAGCACAATGAAGGAGGGTTTATTTCTACGTCACCCCTTGGTGAAGAAGAAATGATAAAAGGAAAGATCAAATGTCACTGAGACGTTAGGAAAAGTATGAATCATCCAAAAAAAGGAATAATTATTTCATGTCACCCAGGCTAATGCTTTGAGAAGTTAAGGGACAGACAAGGCAGAAAAAGAGTCTGATGAAAAAGTTGGAGCCAACCTGCAGGGTGAGAGTTCAAGCCCTTAGAAAAATAAGTATAAGGAAAAAAACATAGTGGAAAAAAGGGGCAAGGAGAAATATGCAGCCCTGAATCCTCTCCTGTGTATGCCTGGAAATGAATTTGCTAGTACAATCAGATTCAATTCATCGCTGCTTGTAGTAGGTGGGTATATAACCCATAACATGGTAATAAAAATAATAGTATTTCTATGACACTTAGTTAATTTTATCTTCATAACAATCCAGAGAGGTAGATAATGTTATAACCCCATTTTACAGATGAAGAAACTGTGATAGAGGTTAAATGATTTGCCCAGGGTCACACAGCTAGTAAGTATTAGAAGCAAGACGAACTCAAATCCTGGCTTCAGGTCTATCACTGCACCCTCGAGCTGGTGTTCTGTTGCATTTGACTCTTTGGGATCTCATTTGAGTATTTTGTTTTTGTTTTTTGCCAAGAGACTGGGGTGGTTTGTCATTTCCTTCTCCAACTCATTTGACAGATGAGGAAACTGAGGCAAATAGAGTTAAGTGACTTCTCCAGGGTCACACAGGTAGTAAGTGTCTGAGATCAGATTTAAACTTAGGAAGATGAGTCTTCCTAACTCCAGTGCTCTATCCACTGCCTTCCCACCCCCAGTTGCCCTAGTTGGTACAGTGAAATTATAACTGACTTTGGCGGAAGACCTGTGTTCACATCCTGCCTCAGCCTCAGGTAAGTCATTAACCTGAGGGCCTCATTTTTTCATGCAAATTAGGTGATAGCCTGGGACTAGCTCCTAGCTCTGTATCTAAGATCTTATGCCTAAACTTCATTAAGTGGGAATTCCAAGAGATGAATTAATTTGTCCATGGACTCATAAGAAAATTTTATAATAACTCATTTATATATATATATATATATATGCATGTGTGTATATATATATATATGTATGTACATATGTGTGTATATATATATATATGTATGTACATATGTATGTAGCCAGTTTGTCTTACAGAGTACTGGACTTGGAATCAGGAAGACCCTGCTGTTCAAAGGTGCCTATGACACTTAATAGCTTTGTGACTTTCCGCTTTCAAATATTAAGAGACAATGTATCACAGTGGCTACTGATAAGATAATGTGGGTTCAAGTCCTTCTGACACATGCTGGTTGTACTATCATAGAACAGTGATTGCACTTGTTTAAGTACCTCATTGGTAAGGAAGTTCCCTTGACAAATACAGGTTGATGCCTTCTCTCTTATCTGGAGAACAGATAGGTTAAGTGACTTCCCCATGGTCTTTCTTTGTAACCTTAACACTTGATACTAGGAAGGATTCATGATTTCTTTATTGTACAGAACTCCAGGCATGGGAACTCCTTCAAGCTCTGGACACACTTAAATAATCTGTGATTTAATGAATAAATCCTATGGAACTCCTCAGAGTCACAAAGCTAATGAAAGTGTCAGAACTTTTGAACAGCTAGCTGGGTCTTCCTAGCTCCAAGTCTAGCACTTTATTCATTAGACCAACCTAACACATATATATGTATATATGTATATGTGTGTATATATAGATATATATGTGTATGTATGTTTATACACACATACATAAACTCATAGAGCAAAAAACAATGGAAAGAATCTGAAAAAGTCGATAGAGAAGGCAAAATTAATTTAATCATGAAGTGTTGATCATGTCCCTTCCTCAACGCTCGGTCACTTTCTGTAACTAGTTAGTAATATTTGTAAATACCAACAGTGCCTCCACACAATATATAATATGGTTTCAAGGTTCACTCTGTCTACCTCTGTAACTTGGCCATGGTACCGGTGCTAAAGTTAGGGAAACTATGTGTCTGTATGATGGCTGAAGCCTGCCTAGAAGCAGCTAGGTGGTTCAGTGAGTAGACTACTGTGCTCTGTGAGGAAGAACAAAGGCAAATACCATCTCAGATACTTCCTAGCCATGGGACCCTGGGCAAGTCTAATCAACTTCTCTTTGCCTCAATTCTTCAACTGTAAAATGGGGGTAAAAACCCCTCCTACCTGCCAGGATCGTTTTAAGGTTGGAAAGTGCTTACAAAAGAGCATCCTGGTACAGGTAATTATTGCTTAGTCATTTCAGTCATGTCTGACTCTTCATGACCCCTTTTAGGTTTTTTGGCAAAGATACTGGGATGGTTTGCCATTTTCTGCTCCAACTCATTTTACAGATGAGGAAACTGAAGCAAACTGGGGTAACAGCTTGCCCAAAGCCACACAGTAGTAAGTATCTGAGGCCACATTTGAGTTCAGGAAGATGAGTCTTCCTGGCTTCAGGCCTGGCACTCTTGGTGGGCCACCTAGCTAAGAAACCCATCCTGGTACATAGTAAACCAACCTTCCTTCCCTCCTTCCTTCCTCCTTTCTCCTTCTTTCCTTCCTTCCTTCCTTCTTTCCTTCCTTCCTTCCTCCAACTTTATTGACTTGACTTTGGCAATATCACAAATTGTAGTTGAAAAATCACATCCACAAAGTGATTAATTTCATCTTGAAAACAGAAGCATATATTATGAAAAAATATGAAATTAAAATGTACACTTTGTAGCATTTTAAGTTTAAGCTAGACATTTGAATCTATAATTTCTTTGCATAGTGAATTCAGATCCTAAAAATCCTAACTATACACAAAGAAAAATTCACACAGAGATGAAGGGGCTAACACTGTTCCGGGATTCCCACTGGGTTATTCCCAAAGTCTAGGACAAGTTACCCAGGAAGCCTTCAGGATTATGCACACCCAGCCCCGAACTCCCTCTTTTAACACTAGTTCCCTTTTCCCTCCTCACAATTACCTTCTGGCCTGGGACACTTCTGTTTCTAGTTTGCCCCAGCAATGGAGATTTTTAAGCCCATTTAATGTTACATCACGGCATTCCTACATTCCTACAAGGAGAAAGTAAAGAGAGTGGAAAAGGAAGCAGAGTCTTTTAAACAGCTGCAGTGGATTAAGTAAATTATCCCCACCTTAATATCCCTATAGGTATTCATTCCCTTTCCCTCTTTTATTGTGTTCTCTAGACCCTTAGTAGCAAGCCAAAATATGAAAGCTGGGGGATGGGAGATATAGGATTACCCTGAAGCCTGGATTTTATGGATTATTTATGTGCAAAACATTTAAGTATTTCAGTCTAAATCCCCTTGCAATGTAATGATATAGGGAAATGAAACCGAATACCCTTGTCAAAGGTAGCTTCTGTTTGACTCTCCTGAGCTTCCTCTCTGAGACAAATCCCTCTACAGGTTAACCTCAAAAGATGGCTCAGTTGGTCTAAATAATATGCAATTTATAACTGATATAATATTTGATCTAATTGTCAAAATCACAAAATCTGAGAACTGGAAGAACCTCTGTGACCATTACATAAGTTAACTCCCACCAGAAGCAGGAAATCCCCTACCATGTCTGTGACAAAGACATTCAACATCTCCACTGTATGTCTTCTGGGAATGGACAATTTACAACCTGAGATAGCAGGAAGTAGTGGACAGAGTGAGTGAGACTTGGAGTCAATAAGTTCTGCCATCTAATTCTATGAGTTTCTTTCATTTGTTTTTTAAAACATATTTTTACTCATAGTATTTTGCTAAATATTTCCCAATTACATGTAAAAAATTTTTTAACGTTCATTTTAAAAACATTTTGAGTTCCACATTCCCTTCCCTTCTTGAGAAGGCAAGCAATTTGATTTCAATTATACATTTGATGTCATGAAAAAACATATTTCCATATTAGCCATGTTATAAGAGAAAACACAGAAAAAAGTAAAAAAGAGAAAGTTAAAAATGCTTCAATCTGCATTCAGGGTTCATCAATTCTCTAGAGGTGGACTGATTTTTTTTTTATCATGGATCTTTTGGAACTGTCTTGATTAGAGTAGCTAAGTCTCTCACAGTTGATTGCCACAATATTGTTTAAACCAGTGAATTTTTATCCTGATTCTGACTCTTAGAAGTGGTATCACCAATGAAAAGTAGCTTAATGTCTTTAAGCCTTGGTTTCCTCATCTGAAAAATGGATATCACACCTACTTCCACAAGATTATGAGGCTACAATGAACTAACGTGTAGTATATAAAATATATATGGTGAAGCAGTTCTACTACTTCTAGGAGCATACTATTCCACTGTGGGGCAATACTAATTATTAATATGTTCAGCAAACCAAATTTCCAAAAAGATGCCATTTTTTGAAGAGTTTCTTTGGATTAAAGATGACTGTAAGAAAACTAAATCACCTAGAGTGGCTTTTGTCATTTTTTCTTGGGGGAGGAATGGAGGAGGAGTCACTGACTTGTGATTTCATTGGCAGAGAACTCCAGAAAGGGAAATCTCTCTATCAATGCATAGAAGCAATGTCTGGCAATATCTACTCTTAGTTTCCTGGGCATGGAAACTTTCAGTGACATGTCTAGGATCATAGAGCCAGCGTCTCTCAGAGGCTAAATTTGAACCCTGGTCTTTCAGATTTCCAAGACAGCTTTCTATTCGTTATGCAACACTAACTGAACACTTTAAAAATAAAACATACCAGCCTTCTTCATTTTTGTCTTGTTTTTCATGTTCTCCCTGGCATCAAACAAATACTGCTTAGTTGAGGAAAAGACTAATGACCACGTGAACTCAGTAGCTCTGGAGGCACTTTCTTTAAGTGCAGTTCTGACTAAGTGATTTAACCAACTCCATTGACTTCCTCTTGACTCCAGGATAAAATATAAACTGAAGCCCTAAACAACTTGGCTCCAATCTATTTTTCCAGTCTCAGTGGACATTACTCCTGCTCCTACTAGCATTTTATCTAGCCCAAATAAACTTTTCTTTGTTCCTCACATAGTCAAAACACTCCATCTCCCGAATCCATCACTTTGCACATCATTTTGCACTGGTCATGCCACATGCCTGGAATGCACTCCCTCCTACTCTCCACCTCAAAAAGTCCCTCTCTCTTCACTTTTGAGATCTGAGATTCAGATCAAACACAATCTTCTACATGAAGCCTTTCCTTATCCCTCAGCCTCTGCTAGTGCTTTCCCTGACAAACTACCTTGTATGTCCTTATTTTCTCATCTTATCTTTATTCTGTATATGTTTTATATGTACTTCTTGTCTTCCTATTATAATATAAGCTCCGTAGGAATAGAGGTTACTTTCTGCTTTGTATCATGTCCCCATCACCTGGCACAGTGCCCGGCATACAGTAGGTAGGCACTTACTAAATACTTGTTGATTGGGAATAATATGCTTCTCTCCTTTCAGAATCTTACTACGCAGATATGCATTTTGGAAAATAATGTCTCTCTGGGTAGAAGGCCTAATTTGAATGTAAGAGCATTACAATTAGCATACATAGGGTTTTCCTGTCTTTCCAGGTCATTTCCATTGAAATATTGGGAAATGCCCCAACCTTGGGATCAGACCCCATTGCCTACTGGTTTCAGCTAATTTATATACTCTCTGATGAAGGTCATATCGATATCATGCACAACTTCTATCAGCTTTGTTGATTCCTTAGCGGGAGAATGTTCAAGCCCATTGAGAGCTATTCATTCTTGGCAGATTGATTTCTCCAGGAACTTTGTCATAGTAACTGACGATTCACACTGCCACCCAAGTGTATCTGAGGGCACAATGCTAACATAAATATTGTTGGCAATTCTGAGAATATCCCATTGTGGACACAGGGGTTCTTTACTTCTGCTGCTCGGTTTTCTATAGCTCGGTGCAGAAGACCATTTCCTTTGGAATCATAGAGCAGCCAGGACTCAGAGTCCTCTGGTTGAGTACAGAATGAAATGAACCCAAAGGAAACGATTTCTAGTAAATTTTTAATCTGGAATATTAAAACCCTGATGGGAACCAGGTGCAACCCATGGAAGAACAGAGGCTATACCCATCTGGAAGGGTTTATCCCCAAGAGGATTCTTTTTCAGTTTTTTAGGTTGCGGAAGTCAGGCTTCTTGAGGGGCTTGAAAAATTCAATTTAATCCAAATAATCTTAACAAACATTCATTGTCTATTAGAAAAGAGGGCTGCTAACCTTCCTAGAACTCTGTACTAGATTTAAGGGAGAAAACAACAAAAACAAATGCAAAAACTAGAACAGGGATTGCCCTGGAGAAGCTTTCATCTACTTGAAAAGCTAGAAGATCACGTTATTTTCCCTAGTTAAGAGTCAATGGAAGCTGATGTCACCATGGGGATATTAACTTCTGGGGAACAGAGAATGTTTGATTTATGCCATTACATCACCAGGGCTTAGGACACAGGGATATATAGGCTTGGACCAGGGATTTCATCATTAATGTGGGCAGTTCCTGGTAAAGAAATTCTTCTATTAATGAAGATCATGGGCACATTACCTATAAATTGTGGTCCTAGAGAGGTGACTGGGACACTAAGAAGTTAAATGACTTATCCAAGGTCACAGAGGCAGTATGTTTAAGGGACAAAAAAGGTTCAGGTCTGGGCTACTTGGAAGACAGCTAGCTCTTTATCTCACCCCCACCCTCTACCCATGCTGCCTCTTCCTAGGAAATCGACAATGGTTAACAAATGTATAATGAATTGAATTGGGAGTTAGCCCATTTGTTTCCCTTGATCTTCTGCCGCAAACCAGGCTAGGTGGTTGGGGAACCTGCAGCCTTGAGGCCATATATAGCCCTCTAAGTCCTCAAGTGCCAGCCCTTTGACTGAATCCAAACTTCACAGAATAAATTCCCTTAATAAAAGGATCTGTTTTGTAAAACTTGGACTCAGTCAAAAGGCCACACCGAGGACCTAGAAGACCACATGTGGCCCTGAGGCCACAGGTTCCCCATCCCTGGTTCAGTGGTTTCACATAATGGAAAAAAAAATGTTAACAGAGTGAGATAAAGAAGAAATCATCTAAAATATTTACCTGTTAGGTGGGGACAAGTACCTGGGTTCTAGTCCATGATCTTATTACTAACTTTGCTTTGTAACCTGGAATGTGTGTATCCCAAATGCTTAGCACAGAGTTTGGCACCCAGTAGGTGTGGTTGCTGAGTAACTGACTGACTTCAGACAAGTCTTTTAACCTTGGGAGAGACCTCTGTGAATAACGAAAGATCTCTTATTTCTTTGGCTTGTGGAATTCAAGGTACTCCCTCCACCAGAAGAGACTAAAATTCTCTGGGAAAGTGAACACAGAAAGAATAAGAAATGCTTAAGAATTAAATTTTAAAGACACAAAGGAAAAATAGTCCAATGAGAAGGGAAAATAGAATTTTGGTTAAGAAATCAAGGTGAAAATGCAAGGAATTCTCTAATCAAATTGGATTTTTAAAAGGAATGTACAAATGATGGAAGCAAGAACAGCTAACAGAGCATGAATATAAGGACATGGCATGATCTTATAAGCACAGTTGTCAAAAGTGCTAAAGCTCAGAATGATCTGAGAAGGGAAGCTAACGGCAACGAAGGAGACTTTTTAAAAAATATAGTGGGAGAAAAATGAAGCTCAGAGAAGAAATAGGACCTTTGCCGTGGGATGGATAAGGTGATAGCCTCTACCCTCAAGGAACTCACAATCTCCTGGGAGGAGACATGCAAACAACTACGTACAGAAGTATATACAGAAAAAATTGGGAGAAAAGCCATAGCATTAAGGCAGCCTAGAAAAGGCTACTTGGGGAAGGTAGGATTTCAACTGAGATTTGGACACAAGTGAATCCAGGAAGATTCAGCCCTGCATTTAGTCTAGCAAATTCTTTCTGGACAGTCCCAACTATATCATACATTTCTTCTGCATGTGTCTTAATGTCCAGTGTAAACAGGTCTTAACCATTATCAAATGTAGCTGATATTACTGAACTCAAGTGTACCTCTGGGCTCCATTTCTTTCAACTAAATTTTACCTTACAAGATTCATCCTATCCCTTTAGCCTGGCAAATTATCTCTAGACAGATGCAAGTTTATTCTACTTTTCTAAAGATACAGCTTAGTGCCCACTATAGTATGGTCAGGATAGGGGCTTAAACTGTAATCAAATCCTAAAATAACTTTAAAAATGGAATGAGCTGCATTAATTTTCTGAACCTGAAATTGAGCCTATATTTTGTATAAATGGTAAAGTCTTCTTCAAAATAAACCCTGTAAATCAGTTGATACCTCAAAGAAGTCCACGTATTTTCTAAAATTGCTGGAAATGTCCTTCCATTGAACTGGCATCAGGTTGATATTTCATTCACTTTAAGTGCTCAGCATCTCACCGAACCAGACACAGCCAGACACCTGAAGCAAAAAGAGCCAAAGGTCAAAAAGCAGCAAAAAAAGTAGCTCTTTTTCTCCTCCTATGAAGAGTTTAAACTATTTATGTGAACAGACTCCGTCCCTGATGCTAGCTAGCACCATCTCTGCCCAGAAAACAGTTTCCGAAGTGCCAAGGAGAGGCTTTTGCTACTCTGACTTCTCACACACTCTTTTTGCAAATGAATTTAAAGCTTTTTTTGTCCAAATCCCTGGAAGGGGAAAAAAAGTACCACTCTGCAGTTTTTCTACTATTATGCAAATAGATTAATCAGCCAATGCTCCAGTGAGAATTAATTTATATTTGAATCCAATGAGGCCCGGATGCTTTCTAAGGGAAGCCCCTGGCCAACGCTTCAGCTAGGTAGCAAACTCATATTATTCATTTGACGAAATGAGAACTGACATAAATACCATGGCTCCCTTTCAATCCGATTACCCCGTTACCTCACATCAATGCTACCCCAGCCATCAGGCTCTGGCGTTGTTCCTTTCAGAAACCACTGACAACTTCTCCCTGATAAACAAACACCCACGCTGCCACCTCATAGCCCCACTCTTAACCCATCATCCCTGCTCAATGGGCCCTATTCGACAAGGTATTTTATTTTGTTTGTCAGAATCCAGGACTAGAAACACAGTTCAAAATATGGCCTAGCCCAAGCAGCTCATTCAAAGCTGGCCTTTCAGCATGAGTCAGGGACAGTCCCTAGAAACAAGACCCTCAAAGTGTCTCCTCTTTAAAGGACATTATCCCCTCAAGACTCCACCACACCGCCCCCACCCCACTCTTATGAACTCTTAAAAAAAAAAAAACCAACGCATACACACACAAAACCCCCCAGCCAAAGCTGCACAGGTTTTGCAGGGCTAGTCTGACCTGAAATTCAGACAAACTGAACCTACATTTTAGACTGAGTCCTTATACTAAACACATGTTGACAACCACTAAATTCTTTCCCATTGCGCTGCAAACAAACTTTTTTTTTTTAAAGTCCCACCCTCCCCTTTAAAACCATGGACATTTAAAAAGATTGGCTGAACAATCCACCAGGTGGAGGAAGGCCTTTCTAAGCAGGCAGCTCTCTGTTTTCAGGAGTTCCTTACCTTGGTAATTAGATTAGCAGGAAAAAAGCCAACGCAACCAACCAAAACCGGCCCCGTATAATTTATTGTGCTAAATTGACAACAAAATGTCTTGAATGATGACTAAAAACGATATGCATTTGGGAGTCTTTTGCATGCTGGAGATGTAAATGAAAGAGGAAGGAAACAAAGCTACCTTTATTAGGGGGAACCTCTAATAATAAATATTATCGTATTGAGTCCACTTCAGAGGGGTTAGTCTGAAGTTCTATGAAAACATAGCTGGGGCTGTCAACATGGTTATGAGTTTGGTCATTAATACTCATTCAAACATCATTTTACTCATGTATAGCCATATGAAATAGCAGAGAATTTAGATACCCACTTTCCCCTCCCTTCCCACTCCTTGCTAGACAACTCAGATTCTCTCTCTTCTGCTTCTCTTTGTCATAGAATTCCTCACTTTCTTCCAAAATGCTAAAGCATCACCTTTTATGAAAAGTCCGGTTGATCCCCTTCCAACTCCCTCACTACCTTGTACTTATGTATTTATTCTATACAAACTAATGTCATGAGTGACTAGCCAAGAAGAGTCCAGTCTCTCTGAACAAACATGACATTTTCTGTCTCACGAAATTTCGAATGTGGACATCAGAGAATGCACAGATATTTTGTATCTGTTTTCTGTCTACTGTGTGCCAAAGAAGAGCATTTCACTTGCTTTTGTGTTCATTGTTCAATTATGTCCAACTCTTTGGGACCCTATTTGGAGTTTTTCTTGGCAGATATAATGAAGTGGTTTGCCATTTCCTTCTCCAGCCCATATTACAGATGAGGAAACAAGCAAATGGTTAAGTGACTTGCCCAGGATCACACAGCTAGTGAGGCTATTATTTTCTGTACTTGAATGAAGGAGTATTTGAGATAAAACAATATTGTGAGATTTGAAAGATCAGAGAATCCAAATGGTCAGAGGCAGGAATCTGTACCAGTTTGTTGTCAGTCAAGCCTAGCATGCCAGTATCGTCCTGTGGAGCATTCTGCAAGAGCTCTGTGGCAAGACTACATCAATTACACTGTGTCTGGAAGTAACTTTGGTAGGGAAATACTTTAGGGGAGAGATAATGCCCTGGTTTGAATAGGGTGTGGGGGGAGATATGTGTGTGTGTGTGTATGTGTGTGTGTGTTTGTTCTTTTTATGTCTTCTTAGGAAATATCTCATAAAAGTTAATCGATGTTAATTAGTGAAATGCTATTGAGGTATCATATTACTAACACTAATAAATACCACAACTGGTGACTAATATTGGACAGAACACTGGAATGTGAGCCCAAGCTACTGACGTTAAAAAATGATCCCTAATTCTTAGACTTTCCTCCCATTCCTGAGGGGTAGATACAGTAGATACAGCCAGCTTTGCCATCCAGGGGACCAACTCATCTGTGAGATTGGAAGCTGGAATAAAGAACCCTAGAGCAGAACTGTCAAACATACAGCCTGCTACACTCCCCAGAGTGACCCAAACCAGATTAAAAGTAAGTGGGAAATGTTTAACAAAATCAATGAAAATACAATAGAAAGTAATGTTAATAAGTGGTTTTCTAAGTTGATATGTGACCTATAGGGCTTCGTATATACAATTTAGCTCCCATTTCTTTTTGAGTTGGATACCTCTGCTCGGGAATCAATAAGGACTACACTTATATGTGTACAATTTATCTCTACCAATCGATGGTAAGATCCTTGAGAGCAAGAAGTGTGTCATTAGCTGAATTTGTATCTGGAGTGTATAGCACAGTATCTGGAAATGCTTAATAAATACTTGTCGAGCTCTTAGTGAGGTAAGCATTTGTTCTTGGCCTTCCCACTTTCCTGCTTTGCCCTTTCTCCAAGGACCTACCAGTTGCCTGACCATATATCTGTTGACTACCCTCTCTAGAAATACTTTTGAAACTTATGACACTGATACCATAGCTAAGGACCAGAGACCAGGAGAACATGAACTAAAGCCTGGCTTAAAGCCTTCCTACAGGAAGTCTTTTCTCTTTCCTTCAGTCATTACTGGCCTCTTCCTCTTCTCAAATTACCATCTATCATGCATGCTATTTCCTCAGATAGAATAAAATCTCCTTGAGGGCAGAGAATATTTCAGTTTTGGCTGTGTTCCCACCACCTAATAAATGCTCATTGATGGATTGTAGTATTTATGTGCTGTATCCTTCTTGAAGGCAGAGATTACATATATGTGTATATATACATGCACATATGTATATGTACATATGTGTGCTTATACATATATGCATATATTCATATATTACATATATCACACACACACATATATACATTTAACCCTAGCACCTAGCAAGTGCCTTCTACACAGTGTCTCCCTGATAAGTCCACGTTCTACAAAACAGTTTCTAGAATAGCAGCTCCCTAGAGAATACGCACTGTCCAGCCTGCCTTTGGGGACAGAGAGCCCTTTCCAGTTACCTTTCAACCAAAGTTATGTAGTGGTCATCTCATTAAAATTAGCATCTCTACACATTTCTTACTGCTAAGGACCTAAACAAAGGATGAACAATGAGAATTATGAAGAACATGAATTACCCTAGTTTCCACTCTCATTCTAAAATGAATGTTAACTTATTTAAGTCTCAATTAAGCATCGATCACAGGTGTTAACACATGAGTTTTAATATATACTCTCCTGGAAAAAGCTAAATGTGCAATTCAAATATTTATGAAACCTGAATAGTTTCACCGGCTCTATCTTGCTAATGGCCAATAATCAAAGCCTGAGCTAATAAGCTTATTAACCAATCAAATATATACAAACCACAAAGCATGAAGTGCTATGAAATTTGCGATGGAAGATTTAAGCACTTTCAGGAGTCCACAGCACAGCCAAGCAGGTAAGACATATATACACATGAACTAATGAGAAAACAAGAAAGCATGCAAACGACTGAATGGGAAAGGAAGCAGTCCAGACAGAGAAGTTAGGAGAGGAAAATAAGCATTTATATAACGCCTGCTCTGCATTAAGTACTGTGCCAAGTGCTTTTTAACAAATATTCCCTCATCTGATCCTCATAACAACCCTGCAAGGTGAGAACAATTATTATATCTTAATTTTACCATTGAGGAAATGGAGGCAAACAGAATTTAAGGGGCTTACCCAAGGCTAAACAGACAGCGAGTGTCTGAGCGTGCATTTGAATTCAAGTATTCCTGACACTAAGGCCAGGGCTCCACCCACTCTGCCGCCAGCTGCCTCTAAAGAGAACTCAAAGTTGACTAGAGTCTAAAAATTCAGATATGATTCATATAAAAATTCATAGAATGTGATGGATGAGCAGGACCTCAGAAACGAACTGTTTTTGACTAATTCATTTTCCAGCCAAGTCAGAAAAGGCTTGACAGAATGGGTAAGATGAATTGGTCTATAGAGGATGCATAAGACCTTGGAAAGGTAGAAACGAGGCAGGAAATCTTTACATTTATTTGAACTGAAAAAGAGGTACTGCATTAAGATGTTCTTGGCGCTTCTATTCTGTAGGTTGAGATGGTATAGTCTTCAGGCATATATTTTCTGTGGTTACATTTTTCCCTACTTTGCCATCAAATTATCAATTGTACCAATATAACTATACTTTAATCAGATATTGAATTCTCTTAAAATCTGCACTCCCCTATTGCCATTCCAGTGCTACAAAAGTGACAGTGGTGGGGAGGGAAAGGGGTGAGGGATGTCTAAATTTTTAACAACCTTCAAATATCCTTCTTTTGCTTTTCTTTCTTTGAATACAGTCTCCCCACCCAAATCCTCAAAATGGTACATTCCAATCAGGTCTATCCTCTCTGGCAATGCTAGTTTCCAAATTCTCCTCTAGTTCTACTCAAACCTATGCCCATTATCAACTAGATATTAGGAGAACAGAAATGTCTGAACCAATTCTGACTAGATATAAATGGTTGATAACTCCTTAAAAAGGGAAGGAAAGTACATGAACCTTTGAAAAGGGTATTGCTAATTAATGCAAGCGAATCTCTAATTGGGATTATATCCATTGGTTCTTCTGTCTTTCTTTCAAAGAAGATGTGTGTGTGTGTGTGTGTGTGTGTGTGTGTGTGTGTGTAGCACAATACAGTAAAAAGTAAATTTGGGGTCAGAAGAGGTGACTTCAGATGCTGGTTCTACCATTTATTTGGTCGGGGTAACTTCAGGTAAATTATTTCAACTCCTTGGGCCTGTTCTCTCATTTGTATAATGAGACTAACTAGTCTTTGATATCCTTTATAATCCTACAAAGAGAAATGGTCACTAGAAAACTACTAACCAGTCATTTTATTATTTTCCTTTTTGGTCTTCCATTTTGGATCAGGGTTAAGATTAAGTCCAACACAAGGATAGAGAATGTGAACATTCAAGTTTGGGAAATGAAATAGTCTAAATTGTTGATAGGCTATAATGTTAATACTGAACTCTGGAGAATTATAAACAAAATTGTTGTCACCAATGGCTCTATTTCAAAAGCCTTCCAAATAGGGGAAATGAGATTCCTCTCTTTCCCTGCCATCACTAGTTTGTGAAGTACACTTCACCAGACATCAGTTTCCCCTCCCAGGAGCCCCAACCCTCAAGATTCAAAAAGAACTCTGCAAAGAGGCATCTGGTCCCAATCAATGAATCATGAGGGACTGAGGAAAAGAAAACAGTAAAACCTCCAGTCTATCAGCTCATCTCTTGCCTTCCCCCACACAAAAGTAGGCCGTTTAGTATAAAGGAAGGTTCCTTCTTTCCACCTCGGCTGTCAACTGACCTTACCTTCTTCCATATCCACCTTTTGAGTACTAAAAAGTCCAAGACAGAAAATCAATAGTTCCAGCTAGGGAAAGGACCAAAAAACAAACAACCCCAAAAAAGATGGCTTTCTGAGCAGGACCAAAGCTGGCAGTCTGAAAGGCTTGGGGAGAATGAAGGGGGAGAACGTGACATTTCTCAGTTGAGGCCTGATCTCTCCCTGGCCTAGGTGGGGTGGGGGAATGAGTGTATGCTGGACAGCATGTTCAAGGGTGTCTCCCCTGAACCTCAGGCACAGCTAATCTAAGTTAACTCGACTTTGTTCTTGGCTGAAAAGCTGGTCAAGGGTGGGAAAGGGAGAGGACTTGAGATAGTACAGTTTGAGCCCTTTCTTGTACCCTATCCTGAGGCCCTCATGCTGCTCCCCTCTGCCCTCCTGCTGATGACTCTAGGTGACACCAGGCTGAAATTCCTTCTAAAAGGTAGCAGCTCAAAAGATCGAAAGAAAACTGCAGGGGTAATAAGAAGATCAAGAAAGCATGCCAATTTTCATGGTTTTAGTAAACAGGGCCCAAATACGAGTTTAAAAGAAATCTTTCACCAGAAAACTAATCCGAAAGCAGTCAGATTGGAGCTTCTCCCCCATAGGAACAAGCAGGGAAGAACCAAGGAGGAAAAGAAACGAGGGGAGGGCGAGAATCGGAAAGGGACTCCAAGGGTTTTCAAAGAAACAAATTCTAAACCAAAGACAAGATTCACCTCTGGAACTGCCTCACCTACCCTGCGGAACTAAAGAACGCACCGACTCCCCCGTTCCCATCCCCCAATTAATTTTAATGATATAGGACGTGATGACATCATCTGTTCTCAGTTTCCCTTGTGCCTTCCCCGTGCCCCCCTCCTCTTATGTCCCCCACCCTAGGTCTCCAGTGGGGCGCCGTCGGGGCAGCGAGGCTGAAAGCTGGAGCAAACGTAAACTCCGCGTACCCTGCGCACTCTCACCGAGATCCTCTTTCTTCGCGTCTAAATAAAAACCCACACACGCACGCACACACACACAAAACCACAACACACAGTTAACCACCTGTCAGGGCTGAGGACACAATAAGGCTGTCTCCAAAAGAGCTTTTCATGCATGCGTAATATATTTGTCCGGCCATTCACTTAATGAAGCTGATAGATGTGATGCAAAACAATGCTCAAGTTAATCTATTTAGTAAAATGTTTTGAGACTTTCAAGCTATGTTAAGGAGGGGAGCGTTCGGGGACATTCTCATTTAAATGCGCCCATCTCCCCTCTTAGGCTGCACAAGGGGGTTCGAGCAACCTATGTGAATATAATTTCTTATAAATGTGTCTTTAATGGGTTTAATTCACCCTTGCCAGCTGTTTTGGGAGCTATTTTGTAAAAGCAAAGCAAACGTTCCAGGCTTGGAAAGCTAGTTAAAATTAGTTTCGGTCAGCGAGGCCAAGCTATATTTCCTGCAAACCATCTGCTTGATTGGCACAATAGAAGGATTTTCAAGGGAAGAAAAGTGGGGGGAGGCAAGAAGGGTCCAGGACGAGGGGTGGGGGAAGGATCCAGAAGGAGCCTCGGCTGGCCAATGGGTACTTACTCGCGGCCTATTCGGAAGGTGAACGCCCTAGGTGCCTTAATATAGCGGCTCTCTGCGCAGCCCGAGCTTGCAGTCAGGTCCTGGAGCAGCAGCCACCCGGGACAAAGTTCGCGGAGGCCGGAGAGAGGCCGCAGCCACTCGGCGATCGCCCCCGGGAGTGCGCTCCCCTGCCTCCCTCCCCGCCCTGGCACATGCCACCGCGGCACGCACACGCTCGCGCACGCCAGAAGGGCAGCCACGATCTTGGCCTGGCTTTATCCTGGCGGGGCCCGAGAGGGACCGGCTTGGGCTGGGACAGGGCCAGGAGGCCATGCTTCCCGCCAAAGTTCTAAGCTCACGCTTTCTCTCCCAAACTGGTGGGGAGACGGGCTCTTGCGCCCTGGCAAGGACCGGGGTGGATTTGTTCTGCTTTCTACTGGCTCTGCTTAAACGCCAGCTTTCATCCCCTAGAAAGTGGCGCCCCAGGGGCCCAGGAATGCCCCAGGCGCTGGCCTTCGGGCTGCTGGAGCGAGGCCCTGCCACCATCCGCTCCCAGTTCGGCCTGAAGAGGAGGACAGAGGGCAGGAAAGGGGCAATTTCTGCTGCCCAGGAGAAGGCTACCCGTACTCCTCGAGGAGCCTGGACGTGTGGGGCCCGCTGGGAGCTCCGGGGAGGAGAAGGGGCGCCTAGTGGAAGAGCTAGAGGTAGCCCAAGGTGACCCTCCGGACTCGATTGCAGGCCTCTCTACTGGGCCAATGGGGGCTGGGGGGGGGGGGGGGGGGAAGAGCGCACGCAGGTAGGCCTACTTTCTCATTCAGCTCTTTCCGCATCCGTGTGCAAAGTTTATCCCGAAGTAGAGCAGAAGCCTACAACTCTCCGGTTCACCTACGCAGATAGGCGTCTGTGCAGATTCTGCACTCCCACGTTTTTGTCCCTACAACCTCCCCCTACTCCTAAAAAAAAAAAAAATAGAAAGAAAGAAACAACAGCCCTAGGACAAAGAACTCGAGTGACTTCTCCGAAATAAATGTGAAGATAACGACATTAAAAAGAGTGGCAGAAATCACAAAACCCCACGGGCACAGGTCAAATGGCATTAGTCACAGGTCTTAGCTGCAGACGCCGGGACTCGCGGTCCTAGAAACGATCACTGACTTTGAAAAGAAATGTGCCAGGGGATCACTTCAAGTGAGATCCTTTCGTCCGATTTCTTGGTTTCTTATGATCTCTCCCTCTTTCAGAGGCATCAGGCCCTCTCCCAACCCCCAACCTTTTTTTCTCTTGCTGCCTAAAGAATTCTTCATGACGCTAAGTAACCAGGTCCACGTGGATCGCAGCATGGGTTTGACCCAACCTTCCAAAAAATGTCAGTCCCCCCTTTTAAAAGCAGAGAAATTACCAGCAGTTGGTCTATAGTGAGGCAAAATGTTCCAGTGTATGTGGAGAGAAAGGAGGAAAATCATCTAAATGGGAAGGATGATGACATTAAGTGGAGGAGGGTGTTGAGGAACCCCAAAACTCCAGAAACTGACCAAAGAGAAGCCTATCTCATACGCCCCACCTTATTGCCCCTCCACCCCTCATGCCCCAGAGGGGACATGTTTGGAGAGAGCTCTGAGTCCCTTCGAGAGTCCTCTCAGATTTCACTCTGTATAGTTTCCGTGGTCTCTGACCTTGTTTGGAGGCTAGAGTTTGGAGTTCTGAAAAGTAACACCTCCGAGCAAAAGCTTTCTAGACAGCCCCAGGAATCGGTCGCTCTAAGTTTTCAAACAGAAAACGAGATTTAGATGGGCCCATGAGAAAATCAGAGTAGAAGGTCTTCCAGACGAGACCTGATTGCTCACTGAGTTCCTAAGCAATTTAGCTGGGAAAGCCGAATCCGGAGGCCCATTTCAAGCGCAGGTGTTTTTCTTTATTTCTCCTGCTGCGAGTCCTCCTAGGTTTCTTAGAATATTGCCCATAGTTTTTACTGCAAAGCGCCACAAGTAGGAAACTCTCAAAGTTCTTAAACAGATACTGCTCTCCACTCCACTGAATCCAACCCCCAAGTGTGCCTTGGATTGCATTTATTCGTGCAGCCAGTCCTTATAGACAAACAACCAATAAAATATAAATCTCCAAAAAAAAAAAAAATAGCTCCCTTCTCTTCGTCTCTTCTTCGTCCTCCCGCCCCCAGCACCGCGCTGAGTCCAGTTACCAAACTGCGCACAATATTACTTTTCATCATTAATTCTGGTCCTCAGAATCCTGCATTAATAACTTTTTAATTTGATTCCAGAGAGAGCTTAAGCAGGCTCTCTTCCTTGCCTAATGTGATATAAATCGCAGATGCACTTTTATTGAATGGTTAAAGCAGCGACATGGAGATAATCAACACAAAACGCCCCGAACAAAACCATCGAGACAAATAAAGCTGGTTAATAAGATTTTTGAGAAAGCTTTGTGTTAAAAAGTAAAAAGGGAAAACAGCTGAAGGTGACAGTTAGTTCATGGTTAATAGGATAAGAGCCCTACGGCGGAGGCTGCACACTTCTCTCCGTTTAGGTTCAGCCTTACTGAAGAACTGAATGGGACATTTAACACATCTGTTCTGTCCTCTAACAGGGAAATCAGGTGAAATAAACTTCCACAGCTCCCACCACTAAGCTATTGGAGAGCAAAAGTTTTGGTGCTGGAGAGAATTCCACTTTCCGACAAAAACACGACGAGAATGGCCCAACTTCCTTAGACTAAGTTAGGAAAAGCTGTGGTATTCTTGCTCTCGCTCTCACTCCCCCTTGCGCCTTTTTGTGAAGTTGGAGCCTATTACATGCATTATTGAAAGTCAGAGAACAAATATACATATATGGATTGTATAGAAAAGAAGCGTATTCAAGCGGGAAAGGGCCTATCCACCAAAAAAGAGAAAGAAAGAAAGAAAGAAAGAAAGAAAGAAAGAAAGAAAGAAAGAAAGAAAGAAAGAAAGAAAGAAAGAAAGAAAGAAGGAAGGAAGGAAGGAAGGAAGGAAGGAAGGAAGGAAAGAAAGAAAGAAAAAGAGAGAGAGAAAGGAAGGGAGGAAGGAAGAGATGTATTTGAACGCAAAACGAACAGGTCTATTTTTATATCAGGAAAAAGAACTAATCCTTGCAGATTCCACAATTCATTTTGGAAATAGGCACTTTTATGGAAAGGAATTAAGTCTCACTGTTTCAGAATCTTCAAAGTGGGCTATTCTGCTTTTCAGAAGTTTAGGCTGCACTGCCCTTCATCCCAAGCTAAGTTTGGAATGCTGTGCAAATTTACGAGTAAGTTTGAGAATATTGCACGTTTTATACAGGATGTTTACGAGTAAATGAGCTAGATTTATCAAAGCTCATTCTTCCTGTCCAACATCCAAAATAGCCTACCCCCCATCCCGAAAATATGCATTTAAAGATTTTCGGTAGCATTTTAGACTTATAATATCCTACACACATCGATTGCACTCCCTTCTTCATTTCTGGTTTCTGCTTCTGCTGGGATGAGAGGAGGAAATGTGAAAAAGTTTATTTTAGCATTTCTTAATTTGAATTTTTGTAGCTCCCCCTCCTCCTCCGGCAGATGAGTCTATATGAATATTTATTTATATTCCAAACTCAGCAGGAGGGAGCAGCAAATAAATTTAGTGCTTTCTTTAAATAATTCCTTTTCTATGAGGCAAAAATAATGTCATTGGAAACTTTTAAATAGGCATTTAATTAGCCTGTGTTGCTTCTGAACAAAAACCCTGCTGGGATCCTTTGGAACACCGTATTCCAAAGAGGCGGTCAATATGCAAAATTGATGACTACACGTTCTTTGTTACCAGGCCATTGTGCATTGCTTGCTTATGAAGTCTAATCCAATCATAAATTGCACCCCTGCACCAATCAGAGCGCCCAAAGCCCTCGATGAATGAAGCTCAAGTGGAGAACTTTGTTGAACCTCATTGTTCGAGCTGTCACTTTTGAAAGAGCTTTAGCGGACTGACCACTATAAAACCCAACATCTAGCAGGAAGGGCCACGTAGACCTCTTGTCACCCTAGCTAGCTGGATCTTCCCTCAAGAAGTTTGCAAAGGAGGAGAGGGAGAACTAAGGGTGGGAGGGGGAGGGAAGAAATCTTCTCCGGTTGGATACGTTAAATAAGATTATTTATTTTTGAAAAAAAGAAAAGAAAGAAAAAGCTACTGAGATGATGTTCCCTAGCCTCATTGCTCCTCCAGCAGTGTACCCCAATCTCCTGAGACCCACTCCTACGTTAACGCTGCCTCAGTCTTTGCAGTCAGCCTTCTCTAGTCACTCCAGCTTCCTGGTGGAAGATCTGATCAGAATCAGTAGGCCGGGGAGTTACCTGCCCCGGAGTGTCCCCCAGTCCAGCCTGTCCCCTCCAACTTCAGGAGCCACCTCTGCCATGACTGAAACAGTGACCACAGATCTAGTCAGCTCCTCTGCCTCCAGCAGCCGGCGAGGGTGCTCCCCTCAGACTTCTGCCTCTCAGACCAACGAAGCCACTTTCCTCAAGTTCGGGGTGAACGCCATCCTGTCCTCTTCTCCCAGAGCAGGTAAGTGACCAACAAGTCCAAGAATATTAAGGACACATTCGAGGTCCCAACTCGGTAGAAGGGTGGAGGATGTGAGCTGTCTTGAATGAGCCTTCTGCTTGGTTTAGCGCTTGAGTCTTCATTCAAAAACAAGTTTTGCTTCCTCGATCATCAGTTTCGCTATAGTACTGTTTCAAAGGCTGAGAAGTACTCAGAAACCTTACCAGATCTGAGCGGAGCCTCACTCTATACAAACCGGGGTCTCTCCTTATACCTTACAGGATCTTGAGCAAAAAGAATGCTGCGAGAGCCTCGCAGTCCTCTTCTTTCTTCCATTGTCTTTCTCAGGGTCCTGGCGAGGTGGTCCTCTTTCCCACAGTTTTGAGCAAGTGATGATTTTTAAAATACAAGATGATAAAAATTGATGTACTACGTGATGTGATCCCTCCCTTTCCTACTCCAATCCTGTTTCTCTCCTAACAGCCATACGCAACCCTTCGGGGAGGGGAGGGGAAGGAGCTATGACAACCAGCAATAAATTCAGAAAGCAGTTTGATTCACTTTGTCTATGTCTTGGGAGTGGTGGCGGTGTAATTGCAGGATCCACGGCATGTTTAATCACGTCATGCTTTTTTTTTTTTTTACTTTTAACGAATCCACCAGATTATTAAAAAATTCTCTCTCCTCGCCTCCCCCTTCCCTCCATCTCCTCCCTATCTTCCTCCCACCTTTCTTCCTCTCTTTTCTTCCTTCTCTTCCTTTCTTTTTTTTCTGCCAGAGACCTCCCCTGCCTTGCTCCAGAGTGTGCCTCCTAAGAGTTTCTCCTTTCCCTATTTTGAAGGATCCTTCCAACCTTTTATCAGATCATCTTATTTCCCAGGTAAGTCTCAAATTTTTTTTTCTTGATGAAAATTAACTGGATTCTCTTACGCCAGCCATCTCGATCTTTGCATATCCCTAAGTAATATTTCTGCGTCCATTCCTAGGGGTTATGCTCTGGTTCAGAGGTTGGAGGGAGTACAACATTCAAGAATCAGTCGCGCCAATTTGATGCCCTATTTAGCACAAGCAGTGACTGCTTGACATTTTGCTCCAATTCCCTGCTCTACAAATTAGCAGGAATTGTCATGGTCCAAATTTGAGGCGGTTCCCTTCTCACTGAGAAGCTATTGGCATCTCTTCACGTCCCCGCCGTTTTCCCACAGAGTCAGTGCACTTTGCCATGATTCCCAACAAAGGTTTCAGCACCGAGACCAATTGGTCAGCTCCCTCTGGGCAGCCACACACAGACCCGGCACTCACTCTACCATGCTGCTGATAGACACTTACCAGCCATGGGCTAATTTCCCATTAAGGGTCATTCAGTGTTTCAGCATTTTCACAAGACCACATGGAGTGCTCCGTTGTGTGGGGTGTTTGGTGTAGTCAGGGGGATATGGGGAGAGATCCCCCTCAACCCTTCCCATTCTGCTTTTTTCCAGTATTCCTTCCTACTTACAATCCCCACCCCCATCCCAAACAAAATAGTATCAAAAGAACATGGAAGATATAGAATAAGAAGAGAGTAGATGGAAAACTCGAGGTAAAACTCTTCGCCAAAGCCTTCCTCTCGTGGGAGGCGCCGCCACACTTTGAGCACAAAAGCTACTAGTGCGCGCAGGTCCAGACTCAGAGGAAAAGGTGAAAGTGAAGATTCGCTTTTCAGTGAGAAATGGCTGGCTAAGGGGGAGGACAAGGACTCAACACGGATCTCCCGATCTCTTAAAACGACCAAAAAGAACAAGCGATTAATTTTTAAAAGGGGGTGGGTGAATTAAACACCCCCCAAAACTTTCATTCATGCTGGAGATAATGGAATCTGCTCCCTTTCTGCCCCATCTCAATACTTTAACAATAACAACTTGAGGTTTATAAATAGCTTTTCATGTCCATTTAATGAAAATGATTCGGAGAAGAGAAGCCCCTGTCATCAGTATTCTCCCAATGGTCTTGGCATGCAGTTGTGTTTAGTTTGAAAGTGTAAATCTCTTTTGTCCCAATAATATATGGCTTTAGCTGCTTGTCCTCAGCCTTTTTCTGTTAGTTCATTACTACACAATTACCATTCACGCTTCATTAGAATCTCTGTCTCTCCTCGGGAAAGTTTTTTTTTTTTAAAGGCGAAACTCTCCTTTTTATCATGCCAATACCCATTGGGAACCGGTCGATGTGCTAATGAGCTGCCACTTTTCATGTATTTGGACAGAATTCTTTCAGTTTTGTAAAGGAGGAGGGAGGAAAGATTAATATTTTAAAAGATGAATACCGATTGATTAAAAAAAAACCTACTTCACCAGAGAATTCTCTCCCTTCTATTCGTGAAGGCACCTCATTTTCATCTGAAGAATGCAGAAGCCACGGAGCTGATAAAAGCTTCGGAAAATCCAGGGGTTCAGGACTAAGGAAAAGGCGGTTTTATTTCACCTCTATCTTAGCTAATGCGCTCAGCCTTTTTTCCTCCTTTCTTTGAAATTCAAAACAAAACAGGCTACTATTGAAACCATTTTATACGTTTCAGTTGTCGTATCTAATCCTGGTTATTACGGTTGAAAAGCAAAGTTATTTGGGCGGAAAGCGCTTTTCACCATTGCAGGTTTATAGGTACTGGGCCTATTCACTTGGGGATACATGTCGCAAGGGAAAGAAAAGAAGTGGGGAGAGAGAGAGATGGGGGAGGAGAGGTAGAAAAAGACACGAGGACTGAAAGAGATAAAGGGAGGAGTGGGCGAAGAGCGAATTGTAAGCAGAGCTGGGGGAGGGGACGGGAAAGGGGGAGGGAACAGGCGAGCTGGCATCCAGGAAGCCTCGCTAGTGGTAGTCCTCTTCCCCAGCTTACTTGCCACTTTCTGTCCCTCGCTCCTGACAGCGTCGTCCTCAGTGGTGCCCATCCCGGGCACTTTCTCCTGGCCACTGGCAGCGCGGGGCAAGCCGAGGCGGGGAATGCTTCGCCGGGCAGTGTTCTCCGATGTGCAGCGGAAAGCTCTGGAGAAGATGTTTCAGAAGCAAAAGTACATAAGCAAACCTGACCGGAAGAAGCTGGCTGCCAAGCTGGGCCTGAAAGACTCTCAGGTGTGGGGGCGGTTCTTTATTCCCTGCTCTCCCATAGCTCAAGCCTCCTTTCGTAAGGTCACAAATCCAGAGCTGGGAGAACCTCTGAGCTCATTTAGTCCGATCTACTCATTCTACAGATCAGTAAACGGAGGTTAGAGAGAGTAAATGAATTACCCAGGGTCACACAGGTAGTACTAGCCCAAAGTAGAAATTGAACCCAAGTCTTCTAAGATAGCCAGTGGATTGAATGCAAGCATTTAAACCTAGAAGTTGGTACCCTTCTTTGAGGCATAGGGATGCAGTGGAAATAGTAGAGTGTGAAATCAAAGAATCTGAGTTCCAGCGTAAGCCTTGCCTAATACTTATCTCTATGACTTCAGAAGTCATTTCACATTCCTGAGCCTTGGTTTCCTCGGCAGTGAAAATAAAGGAGTTGGAATCTAGTCATTAGGTTGTCCCAGGTCCCTTCTGCCCCAACCCTATGACCCTATCACTGGTTGTTGTTCTATCTGTCCAACGCTAAGCAGCAACTCTGTGGGGTAAGGGGGATGAGTAATGGTTGAAAAGGAAGGGAGGAAGAAAGCGGGGGAAAGTAATCAAGGTCCTCCTGGCCTCTTCTTGGCAATAAATAAACGTATAAATCCATGATTGCTATGATCCGGTTGATTCAGCTATTCCACTGCTGTCAGCAGGCTGAAGGTGAGTGATTGCAGTCACTCAGCACTTTGAAGAGCCCATCTTATCCTGGAGATCTACCAAGGAAACTAAATCTAGAGGCTCCTTCACATCATTGGCAAAACCCTAATAAGGAATATTTTCACTTAGGTAAAAAAAAAAAAAAGGGAGGGGGGAGTAAAGTTGTTATTTGGAGGTAGATTCCAGAGGGCAATCTTACTACCAGGGATGCTCTTGGAGAGCAAATAGATCAGCAAATAGATGAAATTGGGGGGGGGGGGCGGGAGATAGCTTTCCTAGCTCTTTCCAATGCTTGTTTTGGCTCTCTTTGCTGGTTCCTACCAAGAGGAGCCAGCAGGAACCCTAGTTCCTTTCTCCATCCAATGGAGGAAAGACCTAGAAACTAGTAATGAGAGTGGAGAGTTGGTAGTCAATCTGGCTTATTGGCTAACAACTCACAGTATTAGAGACACGCATGTCGTGGAGATGGAGTGGAATGCTCTACAGGCCTAAATTCTACCCCAAAATTCTAGAACTGTCTGGTTCTCTGACTGGCTTCTACCCCCTTAGATTAGCCACAGAGCTGGACCTGTCTTTCTCCTACATAATGAGTTCTGGGTTAGAAAATCCTCAAGGTTCTTTCTAACTCAAAATGAAGGCCCATAGTTTCTTTATTCTTCCTTCTTTACCCTTGAATTGTAATCTTTTCCCCTCTCCTTTAGATTAGGAATGTGTGTGTGAGGGGTGGGGGGTGGGGACTAGTGATTGAAAGGGCAGGGGAAGAAAGCAGGGGAAAATAGTCAAGGTCCTCCTTCTGCCCTCTTCATCTCCCCTCTCCCAGCTTCTTTCCCCACTATCCTCCTTCAAGTCCTCTCTTTTCTGTGTACCTTCCCCCTCCCCTTTCCAGCTTTCCTTGTGTCCTCCCCCTTTTTCCCTCATTATGCTTTCCAGCTCCTCTTTCCCTCCTTCCTTCTTTCCCCTTTTCAGTTCTTTCTTCATGCTCTTCTCCCTCCCCACTCTCTGTCTCTCCATCTGTCTCTACTTCTCTCCATCTCTCTGCCCCTGCTGCCCTTCTCTCATCCCACTTTCCATCTCCTCTCTCCCTCTCTCCTTCCTTCCCCTTTTCAGCTATTTCTCCATGCCCCCCCCCCTCTCTCTTCCTATCCCCATTTCCCTTTGCTTCCCCCTGTCCCAATCAGGAGAGTTTTCTCGAGTGACCCTCCCCGAGGAATTCTGCTTCTCCTCAGGACCCAGGCTCACTACCTCTACTTTCTAACGTTCTTGTCCCGTAGGTAAAAATCTGGTTTCAGAACCGTCGAATGAAATGGCGTAACTCTAAAGAGAGGGAGCTCCTGTCTAACGGAGGCTGTCGCGAGCAGACTTTACCCACCAAGCTCAACCCCCACCCAGATCTCAGTGACGTGGGCAAGAAGTGCCCTGGAGACGACGACGAGGAAGAGGATGAAGAGGAGGAGAGCGCAACCCTGGGGCCTGCCAGTCGTCGCCACTCGCTGCCCTTCCATCGAGTTTCAGAGCACCTCCACCTCCACGACAGGCTAGCAGCCCAGCTGCCTCCTTCCCCATGCCACTCTAGCAGCCCCAGTAAACCATCGGACTTCTCAGACTCGGAAGAAGAGGAGGAGGAGGGAGAGGGGGAAGAGGAAGAGATCACAGTTTCTTAGAAGGCCCTAGTCAAAGAAGGGACGATATTGACAAATAGACTGAGTTTCTTAAGTGCTATCACATCCAGAGGTGGGGGTCCCTCCCCTTTGTGCCCGGTGTACCATCCCCACAAGTATCAGCCGGGAGTTTTCCCCATCTCTCTAGGCTCAGCCCACAGAAAGAAAGCCTGCCATTCAATCCCATTTTCCACCGAAGATAGGTGAGATCCATTTTCTCCTAGGGGACTTTTCTCTTAGGAGACTGTCTCCTCCCTTCCACCTTCTCAACCTCCGACAATAACATAAATTTAATGAAACTCTGGGCCCACAAGAAGAGTTGGAAAGGTTTCTATAATTCATTGTTAATTGCAAAAGTACTCATCTCCATGGGTTGGGGAGTGGAGCCAGTACATCTTTGAGATTTCAGAGGCAGATCGAGATGTAGCTACATCCATTGTCCCACTCAAACTCAACATCCTTTCCACTAGCTACAATGACTATTTGTGCCCAGGTCCTTGCAAAACTTTCATTTTCTTTCACAACCTTCATCACTTTCACAACTACATTAGTAAGCACAGTACAGTAACTGGGATAGGGGCTGAGGGGTGATCGTTGAAGAGGAATAACTATTAAGGCATTACCTACATCAAGGGTTGAGATCCTTTGTATTAGACTTCAAGCCTGCCCAGAATTGAAAAATACATTGTCTAACAGGAGAGAAAAGGTAGTTTATATTTTTATATGTGTTCACATTTTTTCTTTATAATTTATGCATCCATATTATATATGTCAAGCACTCTCTACCAACCCCCTTTCATTACCTGAGTGGCACCACCTCTAGCTGCAAGGCTCTTTGGTTCTGGGTGCAATGTGAAATGTGGAAGGAGGAGAAGCCCAAGTCTCTGACTTTTGGCCAAACTTGGCTGTCTTTGCACAGCTTTTATGAACTGTACACAATTTTGTACACATGTGCTGTATGGATATTTTATACCAAGGTTATTGTGAATGACACTAAGGAAAGACTGACTAGATTTGTTTTCTTTTGTGATGGCTTTTAAACTAAAAAAAGTAGCTCTTTAATGGTATAACTTATAAAGAACTTTTTATTTTGTACTTTACTCTGTACAGATTTTTAAATATGTATGTATATATAATAAATGGAACAAATGCCAAATAAAAATTAGAATGTTGAGATTACAGGGGAACTCACCATTTGTATCAAAAGAAAAGTTTATGTTATAGACACTACTTCCACATCTCTAGCTTCTATCTCTTCCTTTCCAACCACCCTAGTCCAGGTACATATCAAGTTACAGCCTTGTGAGTTGACTTTCTCACTCCTATCTCAATCTATCCTTCACAACATAGCTTAAGTCATCTTTCTAATTCACAATTTTAATCAAGTCACTGCTCTGCTCACAAACTTTCAGTGGTTCCCCACTTCCTACTGAATCAAGTATAAACCTTCTATTTTCTGACTACAACCTCCCACTTCAGACTTTTCACACATCATTCCACTTTTCATTTAGTTCCAGCCAAATGTCAATTCCCCATCCCTACTGTTTAGCTTGCACATTCTCCTCTCCATGCCGTATCACTGCAATCCACCATGTTTATCATAAACTTCTCTTTTCTCTCCATTCATCATCTCTTCCCATTACATTCCTTTATTTGCTGCCAGATCCAATTCAGGTCTTACCTTTTCCATAAAGCTATCCCTGATCTCCCCAACTGAAGTGACCCTTCCTCAAATTTTCATAATGCCCTCTTTTGCACTTATTATATTTATAGTCCCTATACTTAGAGTCCATGTCTTGAGCCCTTATTAAATAGTAAAGTTCTTGAAGGAAAAGCAGGGGGGCTGGATATGGAGCTGGGTTCAAAGTCTGCCTCTGTGTGACAACTAACTGATCACTTTATTTCTCTATGTCATGTTCCTCACTTCTACAGTGGGTATAATGGCATCAGTAGCACTTCCTGCATAGCTATGAGAATCAAATGAAATAATGTACATAAAGAACTTTCCATAAAGAACTGTTGTTAAATGTCTGTTGCTATTATTGAGGGCAGGTATCATGTTTTATTTTATCCCTGCATTCCCAGTACCTAGCACATTCTAGAAAAATGCTTTACCGAACTGAATGGGCGAAATAAGTCAGAAAAGATCACAGAGGTCATTTAATCAACCCCAAATAATTCATCTCTTAAATGTGGGCATTTCCTAGAACAGGAAGGATAATTACCTTTCTCCTTTAGTAAAACTTGGGCCCTTGTCTTCTCAAGAATTTTCCATAAAGGATCCAATCCATGTACTAGAGACCTTCCTCCAGGTTCTCTTCTGTAAAATGGAGATAAAAGTACCAATAGTACTCAAATCATATGAGTTATTCTGTTGTTGCACAGAACTCTTTACAAACTCGGGGCTGCAAGATATATGCAGAGGAGTTGTAAGGTAATATCAGAGGGAAAGGCATTAATAGCTAAAAGGGGAAGGGATACTACAAAAAACCTCTTGCACAAGACAGCATTTAAGCTGTTTTGAAGGAAGCCAAGCAAGTTATGAGAAAGAAGTGAAGGGGGCCAAGATTTCAAGAACAGGAGACAGTCAGAACAAAAGCATGGGGTTGGGTGATGAATTATCATGTTCAAGAGAAAATAATAGGACTGTGTAACTGAATCATGGTTTGTGAAAGATGTCTCAAAGTATAGGAAGGGGTCAGGTTATGAAGCCCTTTAAATGTCAGAAGATTTTATACTTTGATCCTAGAGGTAGGCAACTGGAGCTCATTGAGCAGAGTGGTGACATAGTTGGGCCTTATGCACTAGGGAAATGGTTTTGGCACCTGAGTGAAGGATGAATTGGAGTAGGGGAAATTTGGGGGCATGGAGAACAATAAGACTGGACTACTGGGGTAGTCCATATGAAAGGTGATGAAGGCTTGCTCTAGGGTGTTTATTGCAAGGATAACTGAGTTGAGAATATGTACCACAAATTTGTAGGAGACTTGATCAACATGGTGTTTTTTTCTCTTCAGCTCAATACAGCAATCTGGGAATAGAAGTAAAGGAGGTATATGAATGGGCTGCTCCACAGGTTAGGGAAGGCATGGTCTGTGATGGGTCAAAGGGTAAGATACTGAAGATTAAAGAATAGTTTAGAGTTGAATTGACTCACGAAGGGTTTAGGACAGGAAAGAGAGGAGAATATAGTCAGTGCTAGAGTGAAAGTCTGGGAAAAAAACTGAGGGTGAAGTAATGAAGGACATAGAAAAGGACTAGGGGTTCAAAGGCATAGGAAACATGGAAGAAAAAAAGGATGATCAGATAAAGGAATTTTGGAATTCATCATTTAGAATACACCTTCCAATTATTCTTCAAAATTAAATAAAAATAAATGGCATTCAACAAACATTTACCTAAGTATACCTTCTATACAGAGCACTAAAGTAGCTAGAGATGGTGAAGGGTGAGGTTCAAAGGTCAGATAAAATACAACATAAACTTTCATTCAATTAACATTTTAGTAGGGCATACCCATCAATTATTCATCAAAATTCAATAGAAATAAATGAGAACTTA
Source organism: Potorous gilbertii (assembly GCA_028658325.1). NCBI lineage: Eukaryota > Metazoa > Chordata > Mammalia > Diprotodontia > Potoroidae > Potorous > Potorous gilbertii. Next base: position 244,951,372 of record CM053772.1, on the reverse strand, counting down.
AGACAATACTAAAAGTTTTGATACCATTTTGTCTTAACACTAAAACTGCACTAAGACTTTTGGTGCAGCCTATACATCATATTATCTAAATGCATTGGAGTCAGCAAAGTCTAGTTTGTCTTCCAAAAGGGAAAGTTATAACCAACAATGGAGGTCAGAGAAGACTTCTTGGAGGATATGACACCTGAGATTGATTGTAAAGCATGTGTAGAAATTCAATAGATGAAGAGGGGTGGAGGTGGATTCCAGACAAAGGAAAGAGCATAAACAAAGGAATCGAGACAGGAGAGCTCACTGAACGTCTGGAGGACTGAGAGTAGCCTCATATGGTTGGAGTTAAGAATTCCTAGAGGAAAGTAATAGGGAAAAAAAGAAACTGGAAAGGTAGGGTGCTGCCAGGTTGTGTAGTGTTTGAATGTAAAAGGTGAAGAATTCAAATTAGAAGGAGGAGGAAGAGAATAAGAATTAGAAGAAGAATTTAGATGTCACTGGTGAAGTAATAGGGAATCACAGATGGTTTTTGAGTAGAAAGGATGACACCACCAGATCTAGCAATGAGAAAGATTATTTAAAAAGCAGTGTGAAATACAGACTGAAGTAGGAGAGAATGAAGAAGACCTGTAGGGAAGTTACTTCAAAGTCCATGAATGTGGTATTTAGATGGCAACAATGGAAATAGCAAGGGATGTATAGATTCAAGAGATGCCATGGAAGTGGAAGTGGAAGGACTTGGTAACTGATTGACTGTAAAAGGTTGGGAAATGAGAGTCAAATGTTCTGCCAAGTACATACATGGGAGACTGGGTTAATGGTAGCAGAGGGAAAAATAGTAAAGTTGGCTTGAACTGATTTGGTTAATTGTGAAGGGTGAAGTAAATTTTAAGTTAGTTTTAGCTATGTTGAGTTTGAGATACTGGTGGAACTTCTCTGTATGATCTAGAACCTAGAAGAAATCCCAGGATTGAAAATGGAAATTTGCATGTTGTCTGGAAGAGGTGGTAGTGGAAGTCAAGGGAGTGAATGAGTTTGCCAAAAGAAAGAACGTGGTCTAGAGAAAACATTTACAGAACACTCACATTAAGGAGTCAAAGGAAGGGGGTGGAGCCCATGAAGAAAGTAGTGAGGAAGTTAAAAATCAGAAGAATATTGAGTTTCTGAAGCTAAGGAGGAAGAATATCCCATAGAAAGGGATTGTCAACAATGTCAAAAAGCCATAGAGAAATCAATCAGGATGAAGACTCTTCTCCAAAAATGTTTTGGATTGGACAATGAGGAAGAGCAGTTCTAGTAGACAGTGGGACTGGAAGTCTGATTTCAAGGTTTGAAGAGAGCAGAGTGAAAAGGCAGAAACAATGAGTACCAAAAAAAGTTTGAGATGTTTAGCAGTAAAAATGAGGAAAGAGATGAGATGTTCCTTGGATGGGAAAGAAGGGCCAAGGGAAAATTTTCTTAGTATGGAATATCTCTGTGCATGTTTGTAAGCAGAAGCAAAAGACCGAGTAGAAAGAAAACAATGAAAATTCGTAATTTTTCTGAAGAATCTGATAGTGTTGACTGCTGCTTTCTCCTGTCCACTCTCCTCCCTAAATTGTCCTAACATTGCTTTCTTCTATTTCTCTTCTCAGACTGATCACTTCTCGGTTTCCTTTGTAATAGCATAATTCATTCCCATCTCTACATGTGAGAGTATCCCAGTGCTCTTGACCCATTTTTCTCATCCCTAACCACTCTATTTTGGTGATCTTATTAGCACCCATGAGTTTAATTGATCTCTATAAAATTGACTCCTCCCCCAACACACATATACCAAATCTACATATCCAATTCTCATCTCTTACTAGAGCTCCAGTCTCAAATATATGCTTCCAGAATTATAGATTCTCTTCCCCAATTTCTGTCAAGTGCCACCCTCATCCTTCCAGTCCCTTGGGTCTGCAACTAGGGTGATAAGAGGCAAGAAGATTCTCTTACTCTATAGTGTTTCTCATGTCCCATATCCAATCAGTGATTAAATCTTATCAATTCTCCCTCCATAATATTTCTATACAGTCTGACCTGATCAGTTCCTCATTGTTTCTGGCCTAGACATTTAAAAAAATTTTTTTTATTTTTCATTTTTAACACAGTTTATATCACATAAAACAATTTCAATTTTTGGTCAAGTGATACTTCTTTTAAAGCATTTAAAATATAGACCACAAATTAATTTTTTTTTAACATTAATCAACTGAGACACAAATAATAACTATGCGTGCTAACTTCAGAAGCCTTTGACCTAAGTGTCTCCACACTATTACTAAGAATTAAAGGACCCTAACTTATTGTTGTTGGTCTAAAGTCCTAAGCCTAATAGTTTAATTTTAGACTTAACCTTCAACATTCCCCTACCAACAATCTATAATTTGATGGATCTGGTATTAAGCTTACAAAGCTTTTGACTATACGAAATTGCCACTAAGAGTAGGGTCATTGCAGGGAAACAATATCTTCCCATCTTCATGTCAATTCCAGGTAGAAGTAGATTGTCAACTTGCATTCATTTAAGCTTAAAGTCTGCCAGGTGTCAGTGGGGAAATTGAGTCAGGAGAATCCTACCTCAGCCCAGGCTGAACAGCCGCTCTCCTACCCTTCCCATGAGATCACTTTTTGCAGTTCATACCAGCATCTCACAGGCTTACTGGCATCATGGATTGAAGGCTCAGATTGCCTTTCTTGCTATCCATACCTGGAGTTCGACTCAGAAGAACAGTCAGTTAATAGTCCTATAGAATCTTAGAATAGCAAGTTCCAATACTCAGGTTTCAGATATGACTATAATTTCACATTAGCTAAAGATACATACCTTTCTGTACATGTTCTATTTCCTGATTAAATAACAATCATAAAATCAAATTTACCATTAAAATCTTAACTTTTTCATCAATGCCAAATTTTGCCTGAGGTTACCTGCCTCTACTAAAATTCTTTTCCCCAAACTAAAGATGTCTCTGATTTAGTCTCAGTAATTAATTCAGCCAATTATTTTAATATTAGTTGCTTTTACATCACTTTTGCAACATGTCCAATTTTTCTCCTCATTTCTCCCCTAATACATTGCATTCAGATTACCCCTTCCCTCAATGTACCCTCCTTTCTATCACACCCCACCTTTCCCTTATTCCTATCTTCTCTCTTTTCTTGTAGGGCAAGATAAATTTCTATACCCCATTACCTGTGTTTCTTATTTCCTAGTTATATGCAATAATAATTCTCAACATTGGCTTCTAATACTTTGAATTCCAACTTCTCTGCTTCCCTCTCTCCCTCCCCATCCCCACTGAGAAGGCAAGCAATTCAATATAGGCTATGTATGTGCTGTTTTGCAAGACTTTCATAATAATCATGTTGTGTAATACTAACTATATTGCCTTCTATCCTACTCTATCCCCCCTTGTTTTTTATTCCCTCATTTGAGCATATCCCTTCCCAAAAGTTATTTCTAGCTACTCCCTTCTCCCATTTGTCCTCCCTTCTATCATTCCCCTCATGCCACTTGTCACCTCCTCCCCTACTTTCCTGTAGTTTAAGATAGATTTTCATACCAAATTTAGTGAGCATGTTATTTCCTCCTTAAGCTGTATGTGGAGAGAGTAGCTTCACTTTTCCCCTCTCCCCTTCTCCCTTTTCTCCTCCATTGAAAAAGATTTTTCTTATCTCTTTTATGAGTTATAACCTGCCCCATTCTATTTCTCCCTTTCTTCTCCCAGTATTTTCCTCCCTCACGCCTTAATTTTTATTTTATTTTATTTTTTGGGGGGGATATAATCTCTTCTGATTCAACACAACTTGTACTTCTGCCCATATGTGTGTGTATGTACAATCCCTCCACCTATGCCAATACTGAGAAAAGTCTCAAGAGTTACAAATATTTTCTTTCCATGCAGGAATGTAAATAGTTCAACTTTAGGAAGTCTTTTATGATTTTTCTTTCCTGTTTACCTTTTCATGCTTCTCTTGATGCTTGCATTTGAAAGTCAAATTATTTCTTCAGTTCTGGTCTTTTCATCAATAATGTTTGAAAGTCCTCTATATCATTGAATGATCATTTATTCCCTTGAAGTATTATACTCAGTTTTGCTGGGTAGGTGATTCTTGATTTTAATCTCAGTTCCTTTGACTTCTGGAATATAATATTCCAAGCCCTTTGATCCCTTAACATAGAAGTTGCCAGAGCCTGTGTTATCCTGATTGTATTTCCACGATACTTGAATTGTTTCTTTCTAGCTTCTTGAAGTTTTTTCTCCTTGACCTGGGAAATCTGAAATTTGGCCACAATATTCCTAGGAGTTTCTCTTTTTGGGTCTCTTTCAGGAGGTGATCAGTGGTTTCTTTCAATATTTATTTTTCCCTCTGGTTCTAGAATATCAAGGACTATTTTCCTTGAAAATTTCATGGAAGATAATGTCTAGGCTCTCTTTTTGATCATGGCTTTCAGGTAGTCCCATAATTTTTAAATTGTCTCTCCTGGATCTGTTTTCCTGGTCAGTTGTTTTTCCCATGAGATGTTTCACATTATCTCCCATTTTTTCAAACTTTTGGTTTTGTTTTGTAACTGCTTGGTTTATGTCATAATCATTAGATTCCCTGAACTCAGTTCTCTCTTTTAAAGAACTATTTGGTCAGTGAGCTTTTGAACCTTCTCCTCCATTTAACTAGTTCTGCTTTTTAAAACCTCCTTCTCCTTGTTGGCTTTTTGGACCTCTTTTTTCAACGGAGTTAGCCTCTTTTTAAAGGTGTTATTTTCCTCAGCATTTTTTTGGTTCTACTTTAGCAGGGTATTGACACACTTTTCAAGCTCTTCTATGGCCTGAGTCTATTTCATATTCATTTTGGAGGTGCTGGAGAAAGAAACCTTGTCTTCCAGTGACAGTATGCCTTGTTCTTCCTCATCTGAAAGGATGGAAGGAGACACTTGTTCACTAAGACAGTAACCTTCTACAATCTTATTTTTTCCCTTTTTTGGGCATTTTCCCAGCCAGTTACTTGACTTCTGAATAGTGTGTCAAGAGGATGGTTCTATTTCCCCTCATCTCATGTATCATGTTCAAGGCTGAGATTGGACTCAGCTGCTTGATTCCTCTGAGCTTTGGGTGGGGGTAGTGCTGTCACTTTGGCTGAGGTTTAGATCAGCTGCTCCCTACTACCAGAGGCTTTAAGCTGAGCTGCCTGGACAATGGACCCAGGTTGTTTCCTGGCCACATTAGCTGCCTGTAGTCTGCTGCTGCTGCTGCTGTCAGGAACCCCAGTCCCCTCTCACCCTGCTGGGAAAGCCCTCCCACACTGACCTTTGGAGCTTTCTTTGCTGATTGTGGGTTGAGGTATCTGGGACCTTCCTTGCTGGGACCTCTGCCCTGGAGGACTCTTCTGGTCCTGTTCCTCCCAGTGCCATGTGGCCAGAGCTAGGCTCTGCTTGGCTCAATTTCCTGTGAGATAGACCTTTCCTGTTAGCCTTCCAGATTACCTTTGGCTGGAAACCTCTTTCATTCTGTTATTTTGTGGTTTCTGCTGCTCTAGAATTTGTTGAGACTCATTTTTTACACGTATTTTATTGGATGTGGGGGAAGCGCTAGATTATATGCATTTTTCTACTCCACCACCTTGGCTCTTCCCCCCCTCCCCTTCCCGCTCCCAAGCTGTGGCCTAGACTTTTGTAAATGCTTCTTAATTTGCCTCTCTAGTACCTTGACATTCCATCTTCCAGCTACCAAATTGTCATTCCTAAAGCATAAATGTGACATCTGTGGTGATTTTAATGCAACTTTTCAAAGGAATGCAAAATGGTTCTTTTTAATAAAAAAATACAACTTGTGACATGTATGACACTCCCCTACTCAAGAGATCTGGAGCTAGAAAGAATCATGGAGGTCATCCAGTTCTATGTCCTCTTTTATAGAAGAGAAAATTGAGATCCAGAGAAGTTAATCAACTTGCCCAAGGACACACAGGTAGTAAATGGTTAAGCCAGGATTTGGACCTGTGATTCCAAACTCACTGCTCTTTCTGCTGCACCATACTACCTCCCCTCCCCTATTGGCTCTAGGATAAATTATGAATTTCCCCAGTTGGCATTTCAAACCCTTCACAATTTGGGTCTTAACTATCTTTCCACCCTGGTTTCTAATTTGTTAGGAAAAGTGGGGACAAGGGCATTTTGCCACTCCTGATTGTTCCTGCTAGGCATCATTTAGATGCTTGTTGAATTCAATTGAGTTAAGTGCAAGAGAAGAGATGTTCACCTGGGTTCAGTTCATGAGCAAGTGTGAGGTAGTGAAGACAGAGGGATTAGTCTTAGTGAGGAGTAAGCGGAGGGAAGGAAGAAAGTGTTCTCTTTCCCCTCTCCCTTCTGACCAGTCCCCGCCCCCCCAATGCTGAAAAGTTTTGAAAAGCCAGATTTGATAAGTTCCTCGTGAATGGCCCCAGTCTTCTCAATGAGCCAGATATGCTGCTAGGTCATTTGTGGAAAGTGTAGAGGTGGGGTTGGAACTGGTAAAGGAAAGGGGAAAGAAAAAGTTTGGAATAGATGTTGTAAGATATATGGGTAAGAGGCAAGAAGGATTGCTGAGTGGTACTTACATTGTAGGAATCTGTATGTGGATGGAGTGAACTTGATTTCATGATTTTATTAAGATTCTCTTAAGGTTTGGGTCCAAAAAGGGAGAGTCGAGTGGTAGGGGATATGGATTCAAAGTTCAGAGAAGAAAGGGATTCTAAGATATCAGATATCCTATTGGACACTGAGGTTCAAGGTGAAGTAAAAACAGCAAAGACAGAGTTAGGATGATATTGGGGAAATAAAGGTGCTTTGACACCACTGCTAGATAGATCTATGTCTATGTGTTCGTCCTTCATTGCCAAAGACCATGCCATCAGAGGAACAATGACATGACTTGACTTTGTTTTGAGTGAGAGTGGGATGTGCAGGTCACCAACCTCACTTCTCCTCCAGAACCATCTGAATCCAGTGACCAGATATTCATCAGAATGACTGGAGATGACCCAGGATGAAGCAATTGGGGTTAAGTGACTTGCCCAAGGTCACACAGCTAGTGAGTGTTGAGTGTCTGAGGTGAGATTTGAACTCAGGTCCTCCTGACTCCTGCACTGGTGCTCTATCCACGGCACCACCTAATTGCTCCAAAGATAGATCTACAGAGATCAAAGAAAGAAGAAAAAGACTTGTGTACACAATTATATATAACAGCTATACTTGTTTCAGCAAGTATGTGGGGGAGGGAATAAGCATCTACACAGTACCTACTGTGTGTCAAGCCCTTTGCTAAGTGCTTTACATGTAGTATTTCATTTGATCCTCACAACAACCATGGGGGGTAGATGCCATTACTATCCCCATTTTACAGTTTAGGAAACTGAGACAAATAGAGTTTAAATGGCTTGACCAAAATTACACAACTAGTAATAGACTGAGGCAAGATTTGAATTTGAGTGTTCCCAACTCTAGGCCAATACTATACCCACTGGACCACCTAGCTACCTCTCAAACTTGAACCAGAAACTAAGGGGGTGGGAAATGGAAAAAAATTATGACATATGAATATAATGGAATATTGTTTCAGTATAAGAAATGATGGAAAGGACAGTTTCAGGAAAACCTGAGAAGACTTGTATGAATGGATAAAGATTAATCAGTCAGGAGAACTATATATACAACAACCTCATTGTAAAGAAAAACAATTCTGAAAGACAACATTTAACTATAGAAATAGCCAACCTTTACTTCAGAGGACTGATAATAAAGTATACTAATTATATACTTCTTGGTTATGCATATTTTTTAGAAGTACTTTTATTGGGTTTTTTTGTTGTTGTTGCTGTTCAGTCATTTTTTGGTTCTGTTTTAGTGTGACTCCACTTGAGGTTTTCTTGACAAAGATACTGTAATGGTTTGTCATTTCCTTCTCTGGCTTCTTTTATAAATGAGGAAACTGACTTACCCAGGTCACACAGCTAGTAAATTTCCAAAACCACTATTCACTGTGCTACCTAGCTGCCCAGAAGTGGTTTATATTTTCTTCTGTTTTCTGTAGGAGGTGAGTTTGGGATAGGTGGATGTGTTGGGGAACTAGAAGATTAGCAGTAGTATTGCCAATAAGAAAAACATAAAAGAAAGAATAGAATGATTGAAGTATTTTTTTAAAATAATATTTATTTGGTACAGAAGCCAATAGAAGGAAATTCAGAAGGAAATAGGTAAACAGGACAGTTTGAAAAATAACACTTAGTTTACAAAATTCTTAAAAAGTAAAATAAGCTGTATATAACAGAAATTCCATTTTCCACATAATTCAGACACAACCTTTATTTGCTATATTTTTATGTGTAAATGATCACTTTATTGAGTTTTCCTTAAGTTGAGAATAATTTTTTTAGTTAAAAGATAAGAATTGGTTAAATAAACAGATGTTAAGGCAAAGAGCAGGTTTTGTGTGGGTGAAAAGGAAAGGTGGAAGGATCACAGTTGTCAATATAAGAAAAGAATTTCTCTTTTCACACCACGGTTTCCTTACTCTAGATCAGTTCCCATTACCTCTCCATTGGATTAGGGCAATCCTAGTTAATGTCTTGACATGTAGGATGGCCTTTCTTTAATCTGTCCACACAGCTGCCAGATTGATACACCCACACACATTGCATTCTAACCATATCATTCCTCTACTGGAGCCAGTGCACACAATGCATAATGTGACATGGGAGACACTGGCAAAGGACCACTCAGCATGGCATACCTGCATCAAAGAAGGCACTGTGCTTTATGAGCAAAGCAGAATTGTAGTAGCTCAAAAGAAATGTGATATGCACAAATTTAGGGACATCTCCACTCCAAATGTTCATATGGACTATTTGTGCCTGACTTGTGGTGGAGGCTTCTGAGTTCATATATTAATCTGTTCAGCCACAGTCAGATATTCTGACATAGCGATGCCATTTTAGTCTTCTTCAAGAACAAAGGAAACCAACCAGGATGAAAGAACTCTTCTTTTTGGTACTGATGATGCTGAACTAGTTTATTCAAGTCTATAAACTTCCAGAGTTTATATAATTTGTACTCTAGTAGTGGCCTATTTGCTGTTTCTAATGGATGTCTCCCACCCCATGCCATTGTACAGGCTATCTCCATGCTGGGAATAATCTCCTTCCTCACCTCTACCTCTTGCATGTATTATTGCATTATACATACATATGTATATATATATCATATATCACATATATATCATAGATTAGAATAGTTGACTTCAAGCTCGGCTCAAATGCTATCCCCATCAAGAGGTATTTCCTGATTCCCCAGTTATTACCGCCCCCATTACGATATACTTTTTGTATGTGTATATGATATCTCATGTTGTCTTCCTTCATCAAACATAAGCTCCTTGAGATCAGGGAATGTCTCATTTTTGTCTTTCTTTCTCCAACATATAGCCCCATATTTGTACATAATAGGCACATTAGAAATACCCAACTGATTGATTGTACTCCATATTTTGTATAATTGTATTGGATGTGTGATCACAATGGTGATTGGCTGAAATCAACTGAAATAGTTTGATGAAAGCTGGCAAAGGAGATCAGGTTATCAAGAAGGGTCATTAACATGAATGCTAAAGCTGCTGACCAGAAATAGGGAGTGGGGAGGAGGAGGGAAGGAAATACAGTTCCAGTTTATGCAATAAGTCTGGAAAGTTAGTCTGGAGCTACATTGTAAAGAACTTTAAATGCCAGGCTAGGGAATTTGATGTTAAGATATGAGTTAATATTGATGGCCTTCTCACATTCGTGATGTTTGCAACCTAAATCTAGCTGCAGGGATATGAAGCAAAGGTTATTGACTCTGTCCAGATTCCTCCAGAATTGCTAAATACTTCCTTGAAGTTTGTTGCATGACCTTAGCACTAATTTGCAGGAAGCCTGGTCAGAGTATAGTGGAATTTACTAACCTAAATGTCAAGGGAATCCAAGAGAACTTCTGGTGGGGGTGAAAAGTGAGAATGGTTGGGGAAAATATCTTCACTGGAGGAGCCCTTTTCTGTGCTACCTGAGTAAGGCTATGGTCCTAACAAAAGAAGAAAAAGTGTGATTATTAGCCCAAATGTATTGATTTTACAAACACCAAGGTAGTCTCATAAAAGAACGATGATGCACCCCAAAGGGTGCATAAGAAAGAGTCTTAGCAACTAGAGAGAATGCCATCAAAGTCAACAGAGAAGACTCAAACAACAAAGGGGAATGGCAAGTTTGGAGTGTAGTAAAGGATATCAAATTGCTGGGAAATGCAATGGGAATGCTTTGATCTGCGACACAATCTAAGGTTCAGGAATCATCTGAGGAATGTGCCCTCTCCTGGTAGTAGTGAATGAATCTGTGGGTGACTGTAGCCTTTTTGTATGGGAAGATTTTTCCCTCATTTTTTATATTGCTTTTCTGTCTTAATTAGTATCAGATGGGAACTGTTCTACACACCAAAAGGGTTTCTTTTTAGTGTGAATTCTCTAATGTTCATTGTTTCCTCTGCCTAAAGCATTTTTCACACATTTCACACAATCACTATAGTGAAAAGATTTTCTCTTCAGTGTGCATTATCAAATGTGAAAAAATGATGCTTTGTAACAGAAGCTTCCCTCTTACTCATTATCTTTAGGAAGTTTCTCCAGTATGAATTCTCTGACAGTCACTAAGGTTTACCGTGTGAATAACATTTCAGAAGTTCCTCTTCAGTATGAATTTTATGATGTTCAAATAAGCTTTTCCATCAGTAGCTTTCCTACTTTCATTATACTTTAAATATTTCTTTACAGGATGAATTTTCTAATGTTGAGACAGATATGCTATTTTTTCATGTTTTGGTAAAACTTTCCGTTATTAATTATATATAAGGGTTTTTCTCTGTTGTATGGACTCTCTAATGGCTGAAGGATTTCCCACATTCCTTACATTCAAAGGATTTCTTTCTAGCATGAATTCTCTGATGTTGAGTAGAGTATTTCTTCCTGAAGACTTTCCTACATTCATTACGTTAGAAGAGGTTCTTTTCAATTTGAATTCTTTGTTGATAAATAAAGGGATATCCATTTTCAGGGGATTTCTCATCAATTTACTTTCTCTAATATTGAGCAAAGTAGTACCTTTTAGTGAAATCTTTTCCACATTCATTATGTTTATATGATTTTCCAATAGCATAGATTATAAGGTCTGAAATGCCAAAGATAAAACTCTTGGTGTTGATTCAAGACACCAGGCATATTAGGTGCTACTCTTTCTTTCCACAAAATTATTATTTATTTAAGACTTTTTTTTCAATTTTGAATCTCAAATTCTTTCTCTCATTCCAATTCCTCCCCAACCAAGGCAAGAAATACGAAATCAATATTTCCACATTCCTCTGCCTGTCAAATTATAGTAAGAGAAATAAAAACTATAAAGACTATATTTTAGTCTGCATTTAGACTCCATCATTTCTTTCTCTAGAGGTGGATAACTTTTTTTATCATAGTCTTTCAGAATTCTCTTGGATCATTTTATTGATGAGAATAGCTAAGTCATTCACAATTGATCATCTTAAAATATTGGTATTACTGTGTACATTGTTCTCCTAGTTTCACTCTCTTTAAAGTAAGTTCACGTAAGTCTTCCCAGGTTTTTCTGAAACCATCTTGCTTATCATTTCTTATAACACAACAATATTCCATCACAATTATATACCACAACTTGATCAGCCATTCCTCAATTGATTGGTAATCCCCTTAATTTCCATTTCTTTGCCACCATAAAAAGAGTTGCTATAAATATTTTGTATATATAGTTTACTTTCCTTTACCTTTGACCTCTTTGAGGTGTAGACCTAGTAGTGGTATTGCTGGGTCAAAGGGTATGCACATTTTTGCAGCCCTTTGGACATAGTTCCAAAAGCTCTCCAGAATAGATGAGTTCACAACTCCACCAACAGTGCATCAGTACCCCAATATTTTCCCTGTTTCTCTCCAGTATTTGTCATTTTCCTTTTCAGTCATGTTAGCCAATCTAATAGGTTTGAGGGAGTACCTCAGTTGTTTTAATTTCCATTTCTTTAATCAATAGTTTATTTAGAATCTTTTTTCATTTGGCCGTAGATAGCTTTGATTTCTTCTTCTTTTTCTTTCACCATTTATCAATTGGGGAATGTCTTGCATTCTTATAACTTTGATTCAGTTATCTATATATTTGAGAAATTAGGCCTTCATCAGAGAAACATGCCATAAAAAATTTTCTTCCAGTTTTCCTGCTTTCCTTCTAATTTTGGCTGCTTTGATTTTGTTTGTACAAAATCTTTTTAAATTAAATGTAATCAAAATTACCCATTTTGCTTCTTGGGATCCTCTCTCTCTTTTGTTTGGCCTTACATTTAGTGCTATTTCTGCAAAAACTTCACATTCATGTTTCCCTTCAAGGATGGCTTACTGCTTCCTGAAAATATTTTCTCAGAGAAACCCATTTTATCAATATGGAGTCAAGATCTGGGTGTTTTGGGGAACAGGTCACTGTATTTTAAGAAGGCTCCTTTTCTCTAGTTGAGAACTTTACTCTAGTATTTGAACTTCATCCTTACTCAAGAGCCAAACTTGGGCTGAACAGTATCCTACTTTAACAAAAAGCATTCACAGAGTTGTTAAGAGAAATACTTTGAAGATCTGTGATTTCTTTAGAATTGGTGAACTCTCCAGCAACAAAAGATTCAAGTCCTTTTATAGCTTACTAAGTCATCATCACGAGTTGCTGTGGTCCCTAAGTCATTCAGCTTTAAGTAAAGCTGGTGATGAGTCAAACCTAGCTAAACTATTTCTTGCAAACTAAAGTCTGTCACTAGAAACCTTTCACCTGTTTCCTTGTATACATTTTTCAGGTAAACACTCTGTTCTAGTTATCATCCTTGGCTGATGTATTTGCTCATCCTTCTTGCATTTTAGTTTTCTAGTGTGTTCAAGAAGCGATTCATCTCTTCAGTTCTAGTTTTCTCCCTGAGAATGTTTTAAACACATTTTTATTATTGAATATCTATTTTTTTAAAAATTTATAACTAAGGTCAGATTTGCAGGATAGGTCACTCTGGGCTACATCCTGAACTCCCTTGCTTTTTGGAATACATTATTCCATCCTCTCCTGCATTTTCTAGTGAATTCAGAATAGTTTTGTGCTATTTGCATTGTCTTTCCTTTATATTTGAAAGCCTTTCTCCTGGGCATTTTCAGAACTCACTGTATATGCATTAAGATTTTAAGTATAACCACAATATGTCTTGGACTTTGAAGACTTGATTTATTTTCTGGAAATTTCTGTGTTCAGAAGTTTTGAATAGTTCTCTTGTATTATTTATTGCATTGTGAATTTCAGGTTTTTCATCTTGTCATGTTCTCCTGGGAGGTCCATAATCCTTAGGTCTCTCTACATATCTTGTCTTCAAGATCAATGTGTTGTGCTTAGATAGTGAGTATATTTTCTTTTAATATTATTGAGTTTTGCCTCTCTTTTTCTAGATTGTTCTTAACTTCTGTGCATTTGCATTCCCGAGTTTTTGTTTAATTTTTTTGTTTCTTTGGTGTGACTTGCCATCACAACTTCTAGTTTTTCTATTCTGCCATCTTTTTTTGCTATACATACTATACATTCTATCTATGCAGATACAGCATATTGTGGTTCCATGTTCTCTTCACATTACATAGATTCTTCTGTCTCATCACATGTTGGGTCATTAAACTTAACTTCACAGTATTTATTCATAGATGTCAAAATTTATTTACTAGATCTGGCAATAGTATTTCCCCCTGTTATTAATGTTTTCTCTGTTGGTTTAAATGTGTAATGTTCAATGTCTTTGAGTTTCCTTCTCCTGAGACCTTTGCTACTTTCTGTCTTTTTTGCCCTTTATTTTTATCTAGTGGTCTTTTTCCGATTCATTCCTATCTGATGGTGGTTTTCTTGGGAACTAGTCTCAGAGTGCCCCAGTCTCCTTCCACAGTGGGCAACTGACAAATAACTAGCTTACGTCTTTATTGCAAGTGACTTTTTTGTGGTCAGAACTTATTATTGTGTTTTTCCTTCAGGAAATGAAGAGCTCTATCACTCTCGTCCCCCTCCAAAAAAAACATACACATATGATGTCCTCTCCCAGCATCCTGCCCTGCCTCTTTCCCTATGCTCTTTTCTCTATAAAAGAAAATTGTGAAGAGATCTTTTGCAAGATCAGTTCTGTCTGCCTTGATATTAGGTATCTTTCTTGGCTCCAGTAAACTTTCATGTCTTGGAGTGTTGCCACCTCAGTGCTAGTTGACTGATATAGACCAGGTACTTTTCTATAGCCTGGAACTGGGATCTCCTTGGCACAGAGTATGGGGATGGGTCTTGTTGTAATACTGTATGTCAGGCCTTTGAAGTTTGCAGCAGGTCCATGTGTTGGGTCAGCTAGTGCAGCCTTGCTGCTGGCAATAGGAGGTCAAGAGCAGTGCAGTGCTGAGTGAGCTCAATGTAGACATAGTTCAAAGACTTTAAAAAAACTCTTTTTTAAAAAAAATTTTGAACATCCTAGATCATTGTAGAGGTAGCCGAAGTTGCATTAGTTTTGGCAGACATTTTCTGTATTTGTGAGATTTTAGAGGTTGTAGGAATCAAAAACTGTCTAGTCCTCTATCTTGTTGCTTATGTGACCTGGAAATGGACTACCATAGACATTGAATTAATAAAGATATATTTCATTTGGTGGGCAATGGAGAGGAGCATTGTGGTCATGAGTGGACTGCAATTTGTTATCAATAAGGAATTTCAAAGGAGAAGTAATATGAATCATGTATCTCAGAAAGGATATGTAATAATCATGTTGTGGAAAGGCTATATAGTCCGTGCACACCACTGAATAGTGTTTACCAAAATTTCAAGAAATTCAGAACAAAGTTTTCAATATATTTGGCAGATACCTTAAGGAGAATATATAGAAGGACCCGGATAACAGTTGCCCAGGATAAGAAGGCATCTTAAAGAAGAGAGATTTTAGACATTTTTTCCTGTTATGGACTCTTTTGGCAGAGTGATGAAGCTTATGGAGCTCTTCTCAGAAAAATGTGCTTAAATACATAAAATGAAATACATAGGGTTACACAGGAAATCAATTATTTTGAAATAAGTATAAAAGTATAATTTAAAAAGAAGTTCATAGATCCTCATCCCTAATTTACTCCCCCCTCCCTTCAGTTAACAACCTTTGAAAAAAGTGCTGGACATATTGAAGGACTGGAACAAATCACAACAAATAAACAAACGAATGAATAAAATGAATGAATAAATGAATGAGTGAATAGAATTTGTTATACCTTAACAGACAAGAAGTAACCAAGTACTTATGAGAGGATCATATCTAGATCAACTATACGGAGTCAAATTATCAAGAAAACTGGTATGAAGAATATAGAATGAAAAGATGCTGCATGAAATGACCATGTCCCCAACCTGACCTATTTAAACACACTGCTGACTAGATGAAAGAAAACAAATACACTGAATTAATTATAATTTCTTAATGAAGTTTAATTGATATAAAACAAATTGTCATAATGAAATTAGACAAAGAACCCAGGAATCACCAACAAGCATGATCAGTTCACCAAATTGGAAGAGGTGGCAGATAATGGCAACCTCAGTTTAGAGTTCAAGTTCATTGCAATATATCATGGAGGAGGGCTATGTATGGGAAATTGCAACTCACATCCCTTGCAAAACAATGAAAAGCAGCAGAGGGGAAAACAAGTGTGCCGAAAATTTAGCATGAGCTATAGCTATACCAGATCATTCCAAGGACATTTATAGATTGAACCTGGAGGACAGCACAAAGACCAGAAATGGAATAAATCTGCTAATATTCACAGAATTATTTCTCATCATGAATGATAGTAGATTCACCAGATTTGGTCTCTCAAAATCTTAGTAACCAATATGCTATGTATGGAGGACTATAGAATATTAGACACCTACAGACTGTCTTGGAAGGTCTGAGTCCATGGTGCCCATATCATATGTGACCAGGATATAGAATCATTCTCAGTTTTTACAGCTGCCTCTTAGATCTAAGAGGCTCTAATTTCCCCCTGCCTCCTTTGATCATCTGAGGTACTCTGTGTGAAACTGACCCAGATGTCATAAGATCACTCCCAGGATTTCTTCATCTAGCCCTTCTTTGGGAGCATAAAATTCTTTCTCATGAGGGGTTGACTCTAGATTGATTCATCAGTGGAGCAACAATCTGCCTATTACCACATGTTTTTGGATAAGGGAGGCCCCACAGCATATATTAGAGGGCATCACCTCCCTAATGTCATGGTCACCAACAACAACTTATGAAAGGTATTTATGAAAGTCACTTGTAATTCACACCCAAGCACTTATCAGGTGGCTTATTAGGTTAACACAAATTGGTACTAGGAGTTCAAGTGCCACAGTTTAATTCACAATGTGTGCACAAGGAAAACATGGCATGAGGGAAAGAAAAGGCCCATGGGGAAGTGAGACATCCTTGACCCAGGTTAGAAGATTGAAGGAAAGACAAGAAAGAGTGATTGGACTAGGCTAGCTTCTTTTGCAGAAGGAGAGCTGGTGAAATTATCATGGTGCAGACTGTGTCTTCCACATGCAGAGAAGCAGAATAGGGGACAGCTGAGGTCAAGGACCCAATGATTTCATCATCGTGGCTATGCCCACCACCAGAAAAACATCTCAATTGATCTGTGCCTTCTCATCATGTCCCATTCTGATTTATGTCTTTTCAAAAATACTCCATAGATTTACCCAGAATTTTTGCACTAGAACAGTCTTTTGTAGATATTGCTGCAATACCCAGTCTGGTCATCTGGTGTCCCTCACTCTTGATCACTGGGATGTCCCATTTTCTAGTCATAGCAGTGCTTAATATCTGTCACATCACATAGGCACAAAATATAAATGGCAGTGTGTTGCAGCAAATGTAAACTCCCTTTAACTTCAACTGCTTTATTTCTGCTGCCATGCATCCCTAGGACAAATTAATTAATCAGCAAATATTTATCCAGTGCCTCCTGCATACTAGGTACTGGACCAGGTGGTGGGAACAAAATCTAACAAATGAAACAAACGCTACTCATAAAGAACTTGCATTCTAGCTGAGACAGTTAGGCATGCTTAGAGGAGAGAGCAGTTTCAGCCAAGCCACTGTAGGGTGAGGGAGAGTGGGAGAGGAAGGAGAGAGCCTCTCTTTCCCTTCTCTCATTGATCAGATGATGATCTTGTGAACTTTGAAATATTGGAAGATTTGCAATTTCTTATCAGCATCCTCACAGTGTCCCAGGAAGAACAGTGACTGATGGAAGCATTGCCATCAGAGCTTGAGGACAAATCAGACAGATAGAGGAAAGGTAGTTTCAAGGGAACCCACAGAAAGTTCTATGATGTCAAAGAGTAACATCATGAGGACTCCACAAAGAGAGAAAAGGACTCCTGGAAACCGGAAGCAGTGGCAATTTGGGAATTGGATTAAGTAGCACTACGTTATCAGCCAACAGGAGTATTGGGAAGAACCTGCCATCTTGAGAGAATCCTGCTGCCATTTGTATTTTGCTGAACCTCCTCCATGATAGAGGTAAACTTCTCTATCAGATGTATGATTGTAAAGATGTGATCTTCTGTAGAATAATCCTTCTCATACCTTCAGCAAGGGATGCCCTCACTTTGGTCAGATTTGGGGAAAGCTAGAGGCTGTAGCCAGATAATGCAACACCAAAGGGGCAGCCTACTAATAATGAACATCTCTGAACTTAACTTGACTGGCCCTCAGAACCTAGACCTAGTTCATTGTTAAGACTGCACTTCTAAGACTTTTCAGAGTGATAGAAACTACCAGGGTTCATGAGTCTCTGCCTTTGGCTTTTAGAACACAATTCAGATGAAGGCATCAGACTGGGTTTTATGGAGATTTAAGAAATATCATTTCAGAAAATTAAAGGGGAAACAAAGTGGACTGATCTGTCTCAAGAGGAAGAACTAACAGAGGATATACTCTGGTCTTCACTAGAACCCAGGAAGCACATAAGAACTCAAAGGAAGACCCTCAACACAGTACACTTTGGATCTATGGGATGAAACCATGGATACAAAACAAACAAGATGAGTTGTGAACAGGTTGTGGTATAGGAAATACACATATTTGTAATCAACTAAGTGGCATATTGGAGAAAGCACTGGACTCAGAGTCAGAGAGATCTGAGTTCACATCCATCTCAGACATTTCTTAGCTGCGTGACTCTGGGCAAATTAATTGACCTCTCTCAGTTTCGGCTTCCTTATCTATAAAATGGAGATAACAGTAACATCTACATTCCAGTTTTGTCATGAGGATGAAACGAAACAATATTTGTAAAGTATTTTGCAAACCTTTAAGCCCTAGATAAGTCCTAGAAATTATTTTCCTCCTCCTTCTCTTCCTTATTCTCCTCCTTTTCCTTTTTTTCCTCCTCTTCCTCATTGTTATCTTGGTTCTTGAGCTTAGTTTCTTCTTATCTTGCTTTGACTCTGGATAAAGTATGACCCCAGAAAAATCAATTCATGAATTATGTTGTCATTTACCATATTATACAAGGTATGTGATAATATGCTTGGGACAGGTTCCTTCAAAGGAGGGAAACAGTGGGTCATTTAAACAAGTTCAACCATCATTTTAGTTACAAAGGATTCCAGATGTGGAGTTGAAACAGATCACAGGGTCATAGCCCTAAAACTAGAAGGGCCTTCAGAAGCCTTCTGGTCCAACGTTTTTATTTTATAGATTGAGCAAACTGAGGCTTAAGAAGTGACTCGCCCAGTCACGCAGGTATTAAGTGGCGATGCTGTAGGTAAAATTTGAACTCAGGTTCTCAAACACTAATTTGCTGCATGATCTTGGACAAGTCACTTAATCTCCATTTGCCTCATTTTCATCACTTAGTAATCTGGGATAACAATAGCGCCTAGTTCCCAAGTTAAAATAGTATTTATAAAGTGAACTTCAAGCACTATATGAATATCAGCCATCATCATCATCATCATTGTTATATTTGTTAACTGTCATTGTCAACAATACAGTTTTTACCATATTACAGAGGAGAAAATAGAGTCTTGGGCCATCCAGTTTGTAAATTGCAGATCCAGTGTTCAATACCACAGTCCAATGGGCACAATAGAATTAAGAAAGGAGAAAACACCAACAACCGAAGAGGTAGGTGATCATGAATATAGAACAATTTATATACTATCAGACTTGGTTAACGAGTTGGTTAGTTTTACTAAACTGTTTTCCCTCTCTATTCCTTTTTTTGTTCTTTGTCCTCTGAGGAGGTGCAGGGAAAAGCATATGTTTGGAAATATAAACGATATCATCACAAAAAGATGTCAATAAATTTTTATTTTAGGAACCCCCTCCCAATATCTCCAGTCTTCTTGGAAACTTTCGGCTTCCTTGATAATTAGTCCCTCTCTGCCTATGACATCATGGTCATGGTACCATTCAATTCATGGTAACATTATCTACTTTTGACTTTTGTTACATTCATTGCAGAAACAAATTAGCCAATGACGCTAAAAACTCATTACAATGAGTCTCTTCTCTGGCCATATATGTATTTGTATTGGTACAGAGAATGCCAATAAATAAATTTAAGAGTTAGCTTTTTCTTTTAAAATGTTAAGTCCTTTAACATAGAAATGCATAGAGCAGTTTCTGATAACTTCCTTGTTTTCTTTGGACTTTTTATCTTTCCTTTTTTTCCAGTTTTAATAATTGAGGTTTTATTTCTTCTATTTTATTATACCTGTGGCCATTTTTAAATTTTATTAGTATTTTTAAAACTAGCTCTTGATTTTATCATTTCAATTATTTTCTTATTTTTCAATTTTATTAATCTGCTCTCAGTGATTTTTCTTTTTTGTTGATTCATTACTTTGTTCTTTTCATGCTTTTTTTCAGTGCACAAACTCATTAAGTTTCTCTCTTATAAACATAGGCATTCAACACTATAAACGTACCCCTGAGCACTGCTTGGCTTGTACCACATAGATTTTTGTAAATAACATTTGTCTTGTCATTATCTTTGATACAGTCTGCTATTGTTTTTACAATTTCTTATTTCCCTCAGGCATCACTTAATAAATCATTTTTTTAAATTTTCCATGTGGATCAACATCTTCAATTCATGGTAACATTATTTACTTCTGACTTTTGTTACATTCATTGCAGAAACAAATTAGCCAATGACGCTAAAAAGCGTCATAAAAAATAATGAGTCTCCTCTCTGGCCAGATATGTGATTGTGTTGGTACAGAGAATGCCAAGTTTAGACACTGTTCCCTGATAAAAACTGGCCAACTTCTCTGAAATGTCTAGTCTCAGAGAGTTGTCAAGGGCACTGAATGCTTACTTGACTTGGCCACAGTCGTAGACAATATATAACAAAGTCACTTGAACTCAAATTGTGTTGTCTTCAAGGCAAGATCTTTATCCTTATACCATGCTGACTCCCAGGCCTTTATCAAAGGTGTTTTTATTTTATACAAGGGAAAGCTCTTAACCAGAGACTGTGGGTATAAGAAATGGAGAAGGGGTGAGTCAGGGGAAGAGGGCTCAATATTGGAATCACTCTCACTTGAGAGAGAAGAATACAATTAGCTCTTTGGAAGGGTGATTTGGGCCTTAGAATGAGATGATCAAGAGGAGAGATACTAATGTAAAATAAATCCTATAGAAAGGATGTCTCCATTATGCCAGGCTCTCATCTCTTCTGCCCTTTTCAATCTAGTAAGGGTCAATTCCACATATCAGGCAGAAGAGAGCAAGATGTTTTATAGGGAAGGTCAGTAGCTTGCTTAAGTGTATCTAATCAATTTCTAATCTCTGATGTCATAGGCAGAGAGGGACTAATTATCAAGGAAGCCAAAAGTTTGCAAGAAGATTGGAGATATTGGGAGGGGGTTCCTAAAGAAGGGGCAGGAAGAGCCACCTGTCTGATAAATGATGGCCTCTTTTTAAAACTGATAAAAAAGAACAGAAAAAACAGTGTGTGTGTGTGTATATATATATATATATATAACTAATTTTTTAAAAATGCACTCATATCTTCTTTGTGATTTAGTATGTAAATGATTTTTGTACCTTTGATAAGCAAAGGAAACTAGGTGATGCAGTGGTTTGAGAGTTGGACCTGGAGCTGGCGAGGCCTAAGTACAAATCTAACCTCATACACTAGGTGTGTAGCCCTGGGAAAGTCATTTTAGGATTCATTTGCCTAAGTTTTCTTATCTGTAAAATGCAGGTAATAATAGTTCCTTTATCTTAGGGGTGTTGTGAGAATCATATGAGATAATATTTGTAATCCACTCTGCAAACCTTTAAGTGCTAATAAATGCTAGCTATTTTTATTATGTACTTGGAAAAGTATATTTTTCTTTACCTTTTTCTTTCAATTTTAAATTTTCTTCTAATTCATTAACACCCTATTCAGCTCAGTAATTTCTTTATTATTTATATTTTTATTGGATTTCTTACATTTTCCAAAGCAAATTAACTCATACTTTGTAACTTACTGACTTGAATATGAAACTTGGCAAAGGAAATATAGCAAAAAGCGTATTTTTATAATATATATAAATATAATATAAATATTGCATTGACTTGAGGTATCAAAGAAGCCAATGAGTTGTAAATTGCTCAGAGGCTGCCTGTTCTCACAATATAAATACTTTCTTCCTGAAGAGAGTTGGTGTTTAGAAAATATGGTGCCCCATTGACATCACAAAGCAAATTAAATTGATAGGACAGGAAACACTGTTACTAATACTATATCAGAATGAGTTATTTGTCTATATTTAGATCATTAACTAACAAAAACGAGGAGGGAAAATCAACATAATATTAGAAGTAAGACTAAAGATTAAAAGAAAATATTGAACACTTCTCAAGGTTTTAACCTGACTTATTCAAATGAATAATTGATACAAAATTTTGGTAAATGGAAAAAGAAAAATATATAATGTTTGTCACCAATTTTTTTCCAAAAAATCATTGCAATATGATTGCATGTGTAAAACCTGTATCAAATATCTTACTGGCTCAAGAAGCAGGGAAGTGAGGGAGAGAGAAAGAAAACTTGGAACTCAAAATAAAAAAAAAATGTTAAAATTGTCTTTACATATAATTGGGAAAATAAAATAGTGTTTGGAAAGAAAGTCATATTCTAACACCTGAGTGAAATCATTGGTTAATCCAATATTCTTCCACCTTTCTTGTTACAGGAATCAATATTATTGGGCTCAGTACATGCAATTTTGTTTTTCTAACACGACTTTTGAAAATGTTGAGCTGCCAAATCAGAAGCTGTGGTGGGCTTTCAAAATGGAAAAAAAATCCCATCTGTTTCACTGGTTTTAAGGGTAGATTTATACTCCATTTTTTTCCTTATAATTAAATGTTTTCAATAAGGAAAATAATGCATGTGAGACAAAAAAGTTGCCATAATAAAGAGGCCAAGAGAGTGTAGAAACTGTCAGCCAATAAACACTGCATCTCCTTGCAATGATTTTTTTCTTTTTGTAGAACACTAACAGAAGGAAATAGTGAAAGATTATGAACAGCAGCATCTTATGAAAGAAAAAAAGTAGTTGAAACAAAAAAAAACCTAAAAGGAACTTGGTGCAAAACCCCAGACTGATAAGGTAATGATTCTCTTATCATAAGCTGAGTCTGGATGACCACTTTTTGGGATGCTATAGAGCAAGGGTGGAGAACCTGTGGCATCAAGGCCACATGTGGCCCTCTAGGTCCTCAAGTGAGACCTTTTGACTGAATCCAAATCTCATAGAACAAATCCCCTTAATAAAAGGATTTGTTCTGTAAAATTTGGGTTCAGTCAAAAACATCTTAGAAGGCTACATGTGGCCTCAAGTTTGCAGGTTCCCCACATACAGAGAATACCTCATGTAGGATTGGACTAAATGACCTCTAAAAACCTTTCCAACATGAAGATTCTATGAATCTCTCTGTCAAAAAAGGCTTCATGGGTAAGGTTGGGCTGAGAAGATTATATTGCCCTGGGACAGGCAATTGGCAGAGGAAAGGGCATTATAGGCAGAAAGTATGTCATGAGTAAAACTATGGATAATTGAATGGACTTGGTCTTTACTCAATATCATAAAGCTTTCATGCAGCATTGTCTTTTTTCTAAACATATCATAAATGGAAATTAATGCAAGCTTCCAATTAACCAACAATCAAAGAGCAATAGTAAAAAAAAGTAAGGTGGGTCAAAACTTCAAAAATCTGATCAGTGGAAGAGATCCTTGTGCTTGAGAGCCTCTGGGAGACAATAGTCATGGACAATTTCTGTTTGCATTGAAGCCTTGGAAAAAAATTAACTGCCAATCAAAGGCAGCTGAGCAAACCAGTGTCCTCTAAAAAAAGGTGAAAAATACAACTATTAATAACTGAAGAATTGCTCAGGGTTCTGCTGAGACTAAATGACCAGCAATGTGAATGAAAATGCCAAAGGCTCAGTTTGCCAAGAGGTAGCTAGCTAGGCGGCACAGTGAACAGAGTGCCAGACCTGGTATCAGGAAGACTCATCTTCCTGAGTTCAAATCCAATCTCAGATACTTACTAACTGTGTGACTCTGGACAAGTCAGTTTTCTCAACTGTAAAATGAGCTAGAGAAGGAGATGGCAAACCACTCCAGTGTCCTGGCCAAGAAAGCTCCAAATGCATTACAAAGAGTTGGACATATTTGAAAATGACTGAAGCAGCAAAGCAATTTGCCAAAGCAGCTTACCACCACCATTGGTGAAAAGAGCTGTCATAAAGAGCAGAGAACTGACAATCTTACTTCCAGAAAGTCAGGAGGGCAAAGGGAATTTTGTAATGACCTACAGGAAGTATGCTATGTTTGAGCTTCTATCACAGCTACATATGAACAAATCAGAAGTTAGACTCCTTCGCAGAGAAGGACAAAGGGATGTCATTACTTTCTCCAGGTTACTACAGAGAACAGCGTTCCTTAAAGTGATATACTTTAATGTAAAAAATGTGAAAGCAGGTTAAGAAGAAAAATCATCTGAAGAAGAAGGCAAAATAATCTGTGTCAAGAGATCAGAGGGTGGACGGATTTAAAGGAAATCCATTGAACACCTAGAACTCAGTAGCAGGAATGAAACTCTGCTCAGACAGGGATGAGCTGGGACCTCTCAGATGAAAGAGGTTTCTTACATGCCAACGCATAATGACATGGACACAGAAGATCTTTCAGGAGAAAGATCATGCAGAAAGGGTAACAATAACGAGAAACAAATAGTGACTAGTAACTATATACGTTAACATAAAAGTAACAAACAGGCCAGTTTTCCTGTGGCACTCATCTAGGATACAATGAAAAATGTTTCCATATCATCAAACGTGGGGATCATTGCTCACTTCTAGTGATTACGTGAGGCCAAAGGACACTGTGAAAACAAACCTGAGAAGCATTGCAGGGATTATTAAACTCGGGCATGAAAAGGATCTGTTCTCTGATTAATTCAATAGTAAATCCAAATTCAAAAAATTTCAAAATTAACACATTTCAAAATTAACACATTTTGAAAGTAATTCAAATTATATTACTCATATCAAGTTATTTTATAAAAATAAAAGAAATATATATACATACATATATATACATATACATACATACATATATACATACATATATACACACATATACACATACATATATACATGCATATATACATACATGTATACATATATGCATGCATACATGTATACATATATACACATACATACATACACACACACACACACACACACACACACATATATATATCTTAAAAGCCTAGGAATCAAGATAATAATTATGGAAGAATGGGAAACTGATCGAGGGTATGTCAATTCCATAAAATAGATAATTTCAATTGAAAAGATGATAGTGCTTCCTACTTTATACTCGGCCATCTCAACTTGAGTAACAAGCCTGCGAGGCCTTAGGGGCATGGTTAGTGTTATTTTTGCTTTTTTCATCATTACTGTCAACTGAAGATAGAGATTCTGGAGACTGGTTTGGAAAGTTACCTCCAGGATCAAATATGAAATCTCTTGTTTGACTTTTCAAGCCCTTCATAATCTAACCCCTTCCTACCTTTCAAATTTTCTCATACTCTTCTCCTTTCTATGTACTCTATCACGCAGTGACATTGGTATCCTTGCTGTACCTCACACTTGAATCTCCATCTCCCAACTGTGTGCATTTCACTGGCTATCCCTCATCCCATCCTCATACCTCTTCATTCTAGCATTCTTGGCTTCCTTCAACTCTCATCTAAAGTGATACCTTCTAAAGGAATCCCTTCCTCTGAGAGGTCTTAATGGTAGTTTCTTCCCCTGAGATTACCCACCACCTACCCTATATATCTTGTCTTGTTTGCATGTCTCCGTCATTAGAATGTGAGCCCTTTGAGGACAGGGACAATTTTTCACTTTTTTTGTATCTCCAATGCCTATGGCTGTCCTTTTTTTCTCAGAGGACCAAAATGGCATCAATATCCTAGAGTCAAATTCCAATGCGTCCAACTGGCAGATCAAAACAAGCTCTCAATGTCCTACCATAGGTCGGGCACAAATGGTCCATGTGAACATGTGAACAATGTCTTAGTGCAGTTCCTGGCGCATTCTTGTTGACTGAATGACTATTAAGAAGGTGTTAATTAAGAATGCTAGTTAAGAAGGAGATTTGGATTTCTCAGTCGTGACTTCAAACATAGAAATGAGTTCTTAGGGAAGGAGGAAACAATATAAGGCTAACAATTACATATAATATACACACATAATATAGAAATATTATACTATAATAATCTACACATATAATATGCATAATATAATATATAACATATATACACATTATATGTATATGTGTATTATATACATTTTCCTGGAATTTTAAAAGGAAATGGAGAAAACTAGCCATATACATCTACCGCACTAAATAAAATTAAGAATTGTAGCACAAACATTGAAAAAGGAATGGTGGTAGAGAAACACAGTTATTCACAAGTGACAGTATCTAGGAAGGAAGTCAATAATAAATAAAACAAATGCCTTTGGGTGTTTACACATGAATGCAAAAATCATGGGTAATAAGGTTAGTTAGCAACTATAGCATGAGGCAGAATCTCCTAGATTTTGTTGAAGCTTGATGGAATAGAACACAAGACTGGAATAGGGTAATTAAAGAGTGGACTTGGTTCCAAAGCAGTAGAACAGAGAAAAAAAGGGGAAGTAAAGTAGCATATCTTAAGGTATGATTATGTGAGAAATTCTAGGAACTGATAGGGGAAAATGGTGGCCATGTTAGTAATGGGGAAGAAGAGTGTTTGGTGAAGATCAATAAAGAGAAAAGAGGGAATCATACTGTCATGGGTGTATACTGTAGACCATCTATAAAGGAAGGAGAAATAGATGAAGAATTCAGGTATTTAGGAAATATTACAAACCATTGAGATATAAAATTGTAGTGACAGGGAACTTCAATTATTCATACATTTGTTGCCAAAAGCAGAACATCTGAAAAACTCTTGATTTCCTTTAAGTCTTCAAAATTTAGAGATAATGATAAGTAGTGCTGCTACTTTGAACTTGAATCTGACAAATAAGGAAGAACTGATTACTCAAATACAAATGATATGAACCTTTGCGGGAAACAAGCATTTCTCTAGCATCCTCTCTGGGGCTACTTTCTCAACTTCTACTAGAAGTGGCAAGCTGGGTTTTCAGATAGAGGCCAACTACTACTCCACTTTTACCTAGGGGTAAAAGAGATTGAAGTCTGTAATCCTGTCATTTATAAGCCCCCATCAGTGTACTTCCCATTGATTATCAACCAGATACAATTAACTTATAGAAAGGATGTTTTCTAAGCAGGTATAGCAAGGACAGTTGTGACAGATACCAAACCCCCAAACCAGTGGTACTTTCCTCTTGTACACACAAGGACCCTGTGGAGAATGGACTCATAGTAAAATGGTAACGAGATACATGTGTAGGGACTTCATTTAGAAAAAGGGATACTCATAACTCCTGTTTCCTGGAAATCCTTTTTTTCCCCTTGTAAAGTTTTCATGAATTTTTCCTTAGGTATGTCTCTATGCTGAGTTCTGAAGGTCATTACCCTTACAAGTTTTGAAATGATCTTTCTTCATTGTGTTTAGTTTGTCCTCATATATTTTTTAGCTCCAAATGTGGAAACTGCCGTCAGACATTTCTGTTCTGAGGAAGCTGCTACTGATAGTTATGGTCACTGGCTCTGATTCCAACATAATCGGCAGATCTTCTGCCCTTTCAAAATTCATAAGGTCATAACTTGCTCAATTCCATTTCTGGATACTTGGTTGTCTTTCCTTGGGAAAACTTTTGTTTGACCTTGGCATGTCTTTTTCTACTCCTACTTTTTTTGGGGGTGCACTGTCTCCTACTGGTCAAGTCTCTATGGTAACATGATCACTGAGGAGGGGAGAAGAGAGAAAGAAGGAAGAATTCTCTCCTCCTTTTCCCATCCCCAGTGATTCCCTCTCAGGGACTTCTAATCCACAACTAATGTAATTTTTGTCTTCTCTCACTTAACTGCCTCCAACACAGTTTGTTGTTTTTATACATAACCCTATGGAGCACAGCTAATTTTCTTCAACTAATTATGAGATATAGCCTGTGTAGCATTATCTATTTTCATTCAATGATCTGAAGCTACTCTGATTAATTCAATTAATTAAAGACTTAGACACATCTTGATTGACTCAATTGAGATATCTGGACCATGTGGGAGCAATTGCAGTGGGAGTGAAGCCTGACCCTTAAAACTCTGCTACAGAGCTTATGATAGAGGAGAGGGAACTAGAAATAGTTTGATATGATCACTCCAAATCTGGAGTGGATACACATTTCAAGAGACTCAGAATAAAATGGAAAAGCATATATTAAATGCTAATGAAATATGAAACACTCTGCTAACTACTAGAGATACAAATACAAAATCGATATATTTCCTGCTCTCAAGGCATTCATATTCTAACTGGGGAGAGACAACACACAAAGTAGGATTCATATTTATACTCAGTTCATAGCAGGCTAAGAGGCTAGTGAATACTTAGGTAGGGGAAGTAGAAAGTTTAATGGCAAAGCAGTGAAGATCTTGGGAAGACTGGCAGGGTAAATGGTTCATCCGTTAACAATAGGATAGTGAATTCAATGGTTAGAGGGAGTTGGAAGATTGGCATGTCCCCAGCAGTGGTAGGCACATCAGGGTCACTGGGCATCATTAGCTAGATAGGGACTTTGGAAGTGGGGTAATGATGATTCGTTGGGAAGGGACAGGTCCATGTCTCACCTCAGTGGCAGCAGGTGTTGATGGCCTGTCTTCTTCACACCCATTGGTAGGTTGGGTTGGCGGGGAGGAAGATACCTGGCTCTGACCAGCGGAGGTGGGTAATCCCTGTGGCAAGTTTTGTAGAACAGTGGAAAGCTCACAAGAATGGTATGAGGGTACAATCAGAAATGATTCTGATAAGGAGGGAAAAGAGGAGTTTTCTGATTCAACAATATGGACAAATGAGGTTTCTAAAAAGACATACAGAAAAAATGAAGGTAAATCAACTGAGGGTGAATAGAATAGAATAGGATCATACAGTGTCAGGCATGCTACAGCCTCAAGTGAACAGAAGTAATAAAGGAATGCTGAAGACAACAAAAATGTTGATATTTTAAGCTGTATTTAGGATTACAATGACAATTGGATGCAGCCTTTTGATTGAGTTCAAATTTTATGGAACAAAACCTTTTATTAAGGGGATTTGTTCTGTGAAGTTTGGATTCAGTTAGAGGGCCGCACTTGAGGACCTAGAGGGTCACGTGTGACCCCGAGGCTGCAGACTCCCCACTCCTGCTCTAGACAAAGTACATTTGGATTTCAGCAAAGCATTTAATAAAATCTCTCATGCATAGTAGTAATAAATAATGAGTAATAAAGAGATATGCAGTCAGAGTGATAGTACAGTCAGGTGAATTTCAACTGACTGACTGGCAGACCTAGAAGAGTAGTCATTAATGGGTCAAAGTCAACTTGAAGGGAGGTCTCTAGTGTGGTGCCTTAGGGACCTGTCCTTGGCCTGATGTTGTTCAATATTTTTTTTCCTGACCTGTATGAAAGCATTGATGGCATACTTGTCTGTTTTCCAGATGATACAAAGTGGAAGGGATAATTTCTATAACATGTCAGTGAACCGGGTTCCAAGAACACCTTTATGATCTGTATGAACTGATGCAAAGTGAAGTGAATGTTTCCAAGAAAAAAAAGCTTTAATTCAATCAACCACCACTATCCCAGAGGACTAATGATGAAGCTTGCTACTCATCTTGACAGGGAAGTGATGGATGTATGATAAAGAATGAGACATACATGTTCAAGAAATTTAGGTTTTGTTTTGCTTGACTCTGGGTATATGTGTGTGTACATGGATGTGTATTTTTTAAAGCTGTGCTAATTACATGGCCTTTCTGGACACACATACATATATGCACATATACATATATACATGTATGTTTATATAGGTAATATTAACATACATAAGCTTTATTTTACTTTATTTTTCTAGTGGGAAGGGACAAAACAGGAAAAGGAAACAAATGAAAAGGAAAGTAAGGAAAAGAAAGAATGCTAGTGGGGCATCTTTTTTTCCAAAATAGTGAGAATGGAAGGAAGGCCAGAAGAAAGGATGAATATTAGGGATTGCTTTAAAAGCTAGAAACTGATCTTATTCTACACTAAAAAAAATTAAAGCAAGCTCTATATAGTAGGGACATATAGTTTCATAGATAATCTTCTTTTTCTATTTTGCTACATATATGAAAATTCCCATGGTAGTCTGTGTTTAAGTTCAGAATAAAAATTAATTTAAAAAAAATTTCCAGGTTAAAAGAGAAAGTCCAATCAAAAGGAAATCAAATAGGGAAAAATGTGGAAATCTATACTTGGGATAAAAAAAGAGCCTCCCAAAGGACGGAGGGAGTCATGAGGAGAAAAGAGCTCTTGTGAAATCTGAATCTACTTGCCACTCATGTTCACTGCTCTTAGGGTTCAGTTGCTGGAGGCACCTGAGTAAGCCTAAATATTATTGGAGTTCAACTGTATATATTTGCTTGTGACAGGACAATGACATTTGACATTTCTAAACTCCAGTAGATTCCTCTTATCTCTAGGATTAAAACCAGACTACTCTGATTGACAGTTAAGGCCATTTACAACGTGGTTCCAATCCAACTTCCCCCTTACTGCATGGTTCGATCAATTTGGCCTTCTCACTCTCATCTTCATGCTTCTGCACAGTGTTCCCCACCATGAACATTTTCTTCATCTCCATCAGAGTTCTTCAAAGCTCAGCTCAGATGCTACCTCCTATATGAAGTCTTTCTTGATCACCCCAAATGTTAGTGCCTCACCTCCCCAATTATCTTGTATTCATATTGTATAGTTGTGTGCATTTTCTCTCCTAAAAGAATGTAAGCTCCTTGAAGGGAGGGGTTTGTATTTCTATTTTTGAATCCTCAGCAGCTAGGTGGCTCAGTGAGTGTCAGGGCCTAGAGAGCCTAGAAGACTCCTCTTCCTGAGTTCAAATCTAGCCTCAAATGACTTACTGGTTGTGTGACCCTGGGCAAGTCACTTAACCCTGTTTGCCCCAGTTTTCTCATCTGTAAAATGAACTGGAGAAGGAAATGGCAAATTACTCCAATATCTCTGCCAAGAAAAGTCCAGATGGGGTCATGTAGAGTTAGACACAATCGAAATGACTGAACAACAACAAACCGTCAGCACCTAGCACAGTGCCTGGCACATAGTTGGCACTTAATAAATGTTTGCTTACTCATTTGCTGACTTTTAATTGTCAGTTAGGACATTCCTACCATGCCCTAGCAGAAATAGAAGCAAACTGAAATTAATCCACAAATGAAAAGCCAGTTAGCTAATTAAATGTATCTTCCATGTTTTCACATTGGCTCTCCTTTTAGATGTTATTCCCCTTGAATAACTGGACTCTTCTACTTTTCTTCTGCCATGTTGTGCCTGCTGCTCTAGGCTTTGCAAGTGTATGTGGGTAAGACTTCCAGGAGTCATTGAAGAGGAAGCAGTAAATTGTTCTCACTCTCCCTTCCTGACCTTGAAAAACCCAGAAAATACCACCCCCAGAAAATCCCCCCCAGTGGAGCCAACCGCATTTTTTTAACTCGTGAGGTTAGGGAGATTAATAGGAA
The DNA here is from genome assembly GCA_028658325.1 of Potorous gilbertii. Lineage (NCBI taxonomy): Eukaryota > Metazoa > Chordata > Mammalia > Diprotodontia > Potoroidae > Potorous > Potorous gilbertii. The sequence goes on along the minus strand of CM053772.1, from coordinate 244,919,969 downwards.
AAGTCACTCTTGCTGGGGCTGAAGGAAAGCCGTACAGGACAGGAGGCATTCCAGCAAACCAACAGCAAGCCCTACCTCAGTGAATCAGTGGGAGATCCTAAGCCCCAGGGTGGTGGAGCCGGCAAGCACCAACACCAGGACCCTCTTGTGCCTTGGCACAGTCAGGGGAATTGGCAGATACCAGCGGAGGGAAAGGGCAGACACCAGAGTGGAGAACCACCACTTGTGTGGCTGCTGCATGTCCACCTGCAGCTGAGCCTCTGCTCTAGAGCAGAGAGAAGATGACCTCTAGCAGCCAGACTCCCCCAACCCCACACATCAAGCTTCAGTGTAACCTCAGGGAAGCAGTAAAACTCCATGTGTCCTCTGCACACACCAGCTACCATCACTAGCTCCAGCTGAGCACCAGGTAAACTAGCCTCTACAGCCTCTAGCTGCCAGAACCTGAAGCCCCAGCAGACAAAGCCAACGATCAGGCCCCTAGCCCTCAGCACAAGAAATGTGGGACAGTCCTTCCCCCCACCCCCAGAAGCAGAGATCAACTTTAAAAGTCAGGAAGAAAGCAAACACCATGAACAAGAAGCAACATAGAAAATCAAAGACCATAGATTCTTACTGTGGGGACAGAAAAGATCAAAACACAAATTCAGAAGATGACAGCATTGTCACTATACCCACATCTGAAACCTCAGAGGGGAATATGAAGGTCCAAAAGGCCTTCTTGGAAGAGCTCAAGAAGGATTTTAAAAGTTAAATCAGAGAGGTAGAAGAAAAATTGAATTTAAAAATACAATTGACAAAATGGAAAAAAGCACACTGAAATTTAGGTGGATAAATTTGTCCTTTATCCTTTCTTGTCTTTTAGAGTCCTCTTGGATGAGTTTCATGTTCCAACCACTGCCAAGAAGTTGAGATTCCCAGATTTTAAGACATGGTCCAGAAGCCAAATTCCCAATCTCAGATGCCATCTTGTTAGCTAGCTGTTCATTTCTCAAATCTCCCTTTCTCTCTTGACTCACATACTTGCAATCAATAACATTAATGAAAACACACCACCTGTGTCCTCATGACCTTCTTTTCCAGGATTTTATAATCTTAAGGTGATTCTTTTTCAAATTTTATTATTTATTTACTTTTAAGATTAACATTTTTAAGAATACAGAACTTTAAAAAATTATCTTACTTTTAATAATGAAATAAAACAAACATTTCCATAACAGTATAATTTTTAAAAAGATGATTGCATATAAAACTGCACATCTGTTATGTACAATTTGCTATTCCTTTTAAATATATAATAAAGTTATTATATAAATTTCTTTTTTTTCTCCTCTCCCCCACCATGGCTCCCTTAGACACAAATATGCATATGTATATATTTGTGTATATATATATATATACATATATATATATGTATATATATATATATAACATCATCCTATACATACTTCTATTCATTAATTCTCTCATTTTTAAAAATTTAAATTCTGAATTCCCTTCTTCCTCCCTCATCCATAGGAATTGGATATCAACATGTAAAATCATGCAAAACATATTTCTATACTAGCCATATTGCAAAAAAAGCAAGAAAAATAAAGAAATGGAAGAACTGTGCTTTAATCTACACTCATAAAACTAGCAAAGAGTCACCTGTGATCATGTTCTGAACATTTCTCCAACCCCCTATCTCTCTGTGAGCTGAGAGCTCCTGCAGTTGCCACTGCATCTGTTGTACTTATCTCTAAGACCCACAGCTAGTGCTGCCATGCACCAGGCCAACTCCCACTCTAGTGTCACAGACCTCTACTGTTGACCAACTAAGTTGTCTTGGCCTTGAACAATGTCTCATCATGACTTTTTGTGGACTCTGTCACTCCAGAGTTAGATTTGAGGCATTTTAAAGTTGCTTGATGGGGAATGCTGGGTGAGTTCCCCTGAATTGCTGCCTGTGCTCTGCCATCTTGGTTATCTTAAATGATTCTAATTATGCTCCTTCTAATGTCATTGCTTGTCCAAACAAGTTATAGGTGAGGATCAGGCTTGACATGTTTTGGGACAGTCTCCATCATATATTTCTCAGTAGTGCAACAGACTGAATTATTAATAAATAGCTGCCTTGATTCCCTCTGGAGTGAGTCACCAACTGCTCTCTCTACTTTTCTCTGATTTCTCACCTATTGGCTCATGTGGAAATCCAATTACCCAATGAGATCTATCCACCTTATTTCTCCTTACTACAGATCTCTAAATATTTCCCTGTACTTCTGTGGCTGCTGGAAACTGTGTCCTCATTTGAAAGAACTAGGTAAAGTTTATTGGACAGCAAACACAAGACACCTAATACAAAAGCAAACAAACTGCAATTCACAAGAAGACATCCAATCGTCTAATTAGTGCTACTTACCCTGTGTTGCTTTTCTTCCGGCATTCATATATCTCCCCCTGGATTCCTTGGTCACTAGGCACTCTATTTCTGCCATGGAGGGATCATTTTAATATATTTAGCTGATAAAGGTTGTATACATAAACACACAAGATTAAATCCAATTATCTAATGGGATCTATGTTCCTTGTTTCACTTTGTCCTTATCTTTCTATACCCTCTCTTTGTTTCTGGTTGCTAGGCTCTGTGCTCTCAGTGGATGTTGGAGGGCAAGACTTAATTTATTTAGCATATAGAAGCAGACACATGCACACTGGACACACAGATTCAAGGTGAAGTCTAATGATTTTAGAATAATATTATATTTATATACAATATTTTTATATACTATATAACATATTATGTAATAGTATTTTATAACAATAGCAATTTTACAGTAGCAGTCATTATCATCACCTAGCTTCTTTAAATGTAATTTTTTTATAATATGCAAGGACCATCACCATATAATGAGACCGTAAGAGCTGATGCCATCACCATTCCAGAGCCACTTTTCTTGCCAATAACTTCTTTTCCATAAATCTATCATCTCTTTCTGCTAACATGTTGTCTCCTAGAAGGTAAAAGTCAGCCCATCATAGTTTCAGAGGATCATGGATGTAGAGGTGAAGGGGACCTTTGGAGGTCATCTAGCCCTATCCATTCATTTTCCAGATAAGGAAATTGAAACCCAGAGAGATTAAGTAACTTGCCTAAAACCTTCTTTTAGTTCCTCTTCCTCACCATCACCACCCTCATCTTCCTCCTCCTCCTCTTGCCGCTGCTGCTGCTTCTCACCTCTCCCCCACCTCCACCCCCGCCCACCCCATTCCCTTGGAGCAAACCATCATGCCTCTTCCGTGAAGCCACTGCTGAGGACACCCCTGGACTCACCATGGCTGAGGAAAAGCCGAAGGAAGGAGTCAAGACTGAAAACGACCACATTAATTTGAAGGTAGTCGGGTAAGATGGTTAGGTGCAGTCTAAGATTAAGAGGCACACACCACTTAGTAAACTAACGAAAGCCTATTGTGAATGACAGGGTTTGTCCATGAGGCAGATCATATTCTGATTTGATGGGCAACCAATCAATGAAATAGACACACCTGCACAGTTGGAAATGGAGGATGAAAATACAACTGATGTATTCCAGCAACAGACAGGAGGCGATGACTTAAAAAAAGAATCTATAACTCTACTCTCGAACTGTGTTCCCAAGGAAAACAATACATTCGCAATTAAAAAAACAAGATTTGATTCATCTACATCCTGACTACCGCAATATAGTTTTCTCTCTTTGATTCCCTCCCCCATTCCTTTATTAAACATAAAGTAACTGGTGTATGTGCACAGGCATAATGCATATTTTTTTTTAACTAAACGGCTGATGGTGTGTTTTGATCAGCATCAGTTGGAGATGAGGAGGGGGAAAATCTGATTCTGTGAAAATATCCCTTTTCCCTATTAGTGGCATGCTCATTCAACTTTTATCTTTATATTCCAATAAGTTATTTTGCTCTCACTGTTTAACAACAACAACAACAAAAAAACCCCACAAAAAATCCTTGCGTACCTTACTTAATTGAATCATTTCAATGTTTTTCTTTTATCGTTGCAAAACCAAGAATGACTTTATAACTTTTTTGTACATAGCTGTTACATGTAGGGCAATCTCTGTCTTTTAGTAGGGATAAATATCTATAAAGAAATTGCTCCTAGATAGTTTTCCTTTCAAGTCAAACATCTTACTATTTTAAACAAACTTTTCATCTTAAAAAAAATCCTCTTTTAATCTTATCAGTGGTCTTTTACTTTTTCTTTAACTTTTTTGGTCGAATTCATTTATTGAGCTGTCCGCTATTGATGTCTTTATATCTACTTTTATTTCTGGCTTAGCCTATCTTCAAAAGCTCAATTCTGGTACCTTTTCCAGAGATTCCCTTTTCCCTCTCCCCAGGTAGTAATGACCTTTTTACCTTTGTACTTCACAACATACTTGTACTTGTCCTGGTGTAAAGCATGAATGCTGTCTTTGGAGTCAGAGAATATGGTTTGGACTCCCATGTTTGTCATCTTTCTACATGTGTGACCTTGGATGAGTCCCTTCAACATTTTTCACCTTAATGTCCTCATCTGTAACATGAGAGGCTTGCACTTCTGAGGTCCCTTCTAGTTAAAAATATATGAATCTATGAACTTCCGTAGTGGAACTATAGCAAATCTTGTACCACATGGAGCACAAATAGAGAGGGACCCAGAGTTCCTCTGACAACTTTTAGGGACAAAATATGACTCATTACTGAACGACCATGGTATGATAAAGCAAACCCCAAGAGGTCCCTTGGTGTTCACTGATTCCATGACTATGGGAGTGCTGGGGTGGGCTACTGCATCCAGAGCAGCATACAATGATTAACTACCTCCTTTGACTGGCTAAGAGCCTTAGTAAAACTCTGAACCTTCCAAGGATGGGTGAAGGGACTGTCTTCCAGTATTGTTCTTCCACCCCAATCAATGCGCTTCTTTCCTCTGTATCATGACCCAGACAACTTTGAAGGAAGAAAGATCATTTTGGGTTTCAACACAACATGTTTGCAATTCCATCAAGCTTTCTGCAATCTACAAATGCAATAGGCATATTTTCTATGGCTTCATCCAAGTCATTGATTAAGAAAATATTGATCAGAACACCAAGACAGTTTCCTGGAGCTTGCCATTGGACACTTCTTGCTATGTTGACATCACCCTATTGATGTCTACTCCATGGATCAGATCAATCAATCCACAAGCAGTTATTAAGTGCCTTCTCTGTGTCAGGCATTGTACTAGGTAACAGGGCTACAAATACAAAGAATGAAGCAAACTCTATTCAAAAAACTTACATTCTAACAAGAAATTACAATCAATGATTCACCCTCCAAATTCTGCTCCAAATTTACCCATTCACTCTGCACAAGAGTACCCCCCCCATTAGACCAATGGAGTCTATCTTTTTTTTCTGTAAAATAAATCTGTCCTAGAAGTCTAGGGAATACACTGGATTATCATCAGCATGTGTAATCAGCATCCTGTACAGCCTTGCTATGGTTCTACTATTTTGATCTCTTCATTTCCTCAATGTGGTTACAAGAATCATTTTTGTTGTTTTTAAGATTGCCCGTATGGACTTTGGTTTTCTTAAAGGGACTTTTAAAGTAATATTTAACTATTTTAATTAATTAATTAAAAATTTTAAATACTTTAAAAATAATCTTCCATATTCATCATCAGCTATGAAACTGGTATGCAAATTCCCCATACAATCACATCTTTCTCCTTTTTTTCTGAATGAGAATCATTTCTGTTTATGTATTTAAACATTATTATTATAAACTTAACACACATCAACAAGCATGTACATTTAAAGAACAGATAAAGAGGCCTGGATATGAGTGTGGCATAGTGGAGATCTTGGGTACTGAATTTGGAGTCAGGAAGACCTGAGTTCAAATCCTGCCTTAGACATTTACTAGCTGTAGGAACCTGGGCAAATCACTTCTCCTCTCTGCCTCAGTTTCCTTGACCATAAAATGGGCATGATGATGGCATTCACCACTCAGCATCACTCTAAGGATAAAATGAAATATTTGTAAAGCACTGTATATGCTTTAAAGTGTTATATAAATTCTAGCTATTATTTAATATTATTCTTGGATAAAATTTCCTACAAATTATTTATCGTCTCTACTGCTACACTTCTTTTGTTGTAACTATTACTTTCTATGATTTCAGGCTTGGCAGATAAATGAGAGAAGTTTTTTTTTCTCTTTTCTGTTTAAAGTCCTCTTGATATCAGATTTGCAAATGTAATATCCAATGATTTATTGACCATTGTTGGTGTACTTCATCCCTTGATCCATCATCCCAAGTCATTTTTACATTTTCAGCCATGGTTCAGACACTATCATTATCAGACACTATCTTTTTATTCATCTATTCACCTCCCAAAGCTGGCTTTCCTTTTTGAATTGCCAACATCAATTAGAAGTAGTGATGAAAGTTGGCAGAGCAATGTCTCCAGCAGATGTCTGGATAATTGAAGTTCCCCCCTCAGTATAATATTATGCATTCATGCTCAGCTTCTGATTTGTTTCCTGAATTCCTTATCTAACTTGTACCCCTAGATTTTCATTATCTCCCCCTTGACCACGCAGTCCTTGGCATTTCCTTTTGCACATCTTCTGGGAGCCTGATTTATTCCTGTCGGAAGCACTATAAATGACTAGGGTTCATCCAGTTTGACAAATCTTGGTAAGCTCTCCATCACGTTCTACATGTAAATCCTGGTTTGATGCAGACCTCTCTGTGGTTTTTGTCAGGTCAGAAATTCACCTCCATGATTCTCCCCCAGTAAAGGAGAGGAACCTTAGCCACCATTACTCCTCTGTTCTTCCACAGACCATTACTGGATAACCCTTTGTATTGTGGGACCTGTAGAATCAATCATCACTTCTTGGAGTGTAAAAAAGACCTCCTAATCTGGCTTTTCTCCAACCATCCTCCTCATTTGAACGCTGCCAAGGAAGAGAAGAGGGGGAGAGCTGGTCTACTGAAAGCTTTCATCTGCAGATTCAGTTCCACCCCAAACTTTTCTAAGGTCATCTTTGGCCAACAAGAAGACTTTTCATTATCACTCAGTATTAATCCTGGGTTATTGTGGACAAAATGAACTTCCAGTGTATTGGCAGAAGACAGAGAAGATTGTGTGTTCTCTAAAATACCAAAAAGGACAAATCTAAGCATGTCTTCCTTGGGAGGAATGGGTTCTCATTGTCCAGCCCTTCAATTATACTGTAATATTTTAAAACAATATTTTAATATTTTAAATATTAAGTATTGAATGTTTAAATAAATTTAAATATTTAATAACAATATTTTAAAACAAAGAGACTCAAATGGAAGACCTTCACAAACAGAAATCTAATTACTAATTTGATCTGACTTTACTTTTCCTTGCTTTTGATCTCTAGATGTTTCCTTTTAATTTCCTGATTACAAGGCTGGGGGGTGGGATGGGATGAGTGGAACTGAAACAAAAGAAATTAAACTTAAAAGGGAAGGCACTAAGAACTAAATGGGGGAGTTGGGGGTGATAAAATGAATAGTGTTTGAACTGAGTCTTGAAGGAATCCAGGGATTCCAAGAGGCAGAGGTGACTAAGTCCCACATTTTCTGGTCAATGGCAGAAAACTAGAATACCAGTGAACCCAGAAATATGAACATTATCTTACAGGGCCACCCTTCATCCTAGATTGTATGATTTCTACATATTCCATCCTTCTACCGGCTTACCATACCCCCTTTCCCCCTCTCTCCCCCTAGCAAAGGATCTTTAAAACCAGTATGATCTATTGGGGCTATCTCTCCACACAATTTGAATATTCCATTTTGTAATGGGACCCCAAGATCTCATCAATGTGGGTATTACTTAACCTGACAAAGATTGAGACCCAGTGGTTTCTTTTCCACCTGTGTTATTTGTGTCTATGTCCTTGATCAATCCTCCAAAGAGTCTATTCAACTATTGGAGACCTTCTTTGTCTCTTACCCATTCTTTGGGTAGCGGTACCATATTGTAGTGGTTCATTAGAGGCAGTTAGGTAAAACAGTGGCTAGAGTGCTGAAACTAAAGTCAGGAGGAACTGAGTTCAAATTCTGTCTCACATACTTACTGGCTACAGCATCCTAAGGAAGTCACTTCACTTCGATCTGCCTCAGTTTCATCATCTATAAAAAAAAATAGATTAACAATAGAATCCATCTCCTAGGATTGTTATGAGGATAAAATGAGATAATATTTGTAAAATGCTTTGTAAAACTTAAAGACATAAATACTGTTGCTATCCTTTCCTCTTACTACATCATAGACACCCCTCCTTTTCCTATTATGCATGGATATTAATACGGGACTTTTGATACCAATATGAAATTAAATCAAAGAGCAATTCCAAATGAAAACTGCTCGAAACTGCTTCCATTTATAAGAGGGTTCTGGTCCCCATACCAAGGGAAATAGATGAAAAAAGGGAGTCAGAATTCAGTCTAATGAGAATTTCCCATTTGACTAGAGTTTGAGGCCCATAGGGTAGGTCTTCACAAACTCTGAAAAAGAGGAAAATTTGTAAGATGAGGAGATATTGCCTTGTTCTCATCATTCTCATTCGAGCTTCTTATATGACCTGGGGCATTTGCCTGTGTGACCTTGGGTAAGCTGCCTCATCTTTTCAGACCTGTTTCCTCATCTGTAAAACCGAGTCAATGCCTGTTTTGTCTTTTTGTCATGTTCATTGCCTTCTCTACCCTCAACTTATAGAAAGCAAAGGAAGTTGTACCCCATGGTCACTGAAGCTATGGGACCCTTAGAATAGTGATTCAATGTTGGATGAGGAAGAAAGGAGAGGCTGGTTGGCTGAGGAATCCCACATAATACCCTGGATATCAGTATTCTGGGACAAAGTTTCAGTCACCTTGCCTTAGCTACAGTCCTGCAAAGCTTGAAAATGTCCAAAGTATGGTGTAATAAGAGTTTGGCTTTCGGGCCGAGATCTGGGTTCAAATTCTGGCTCTACCACTTACCACCTGTGTGACTGACTCCAGGCAAACTTCTCTCTAGGCCTGAGTTTTCTCATCTATAATAGGAGGAGTTGGATTAAATGATTTCTAAGGTCTCTTTTAGGGCAGTTAGGTGGCACAGTGAATAGAGAGCCAGGTCTGGAATCAGGAGGACTCATCTTCCTGAGTTTGAATCTGGTCTCAGACACCAGCTGTGTGATCCTGGGCAAGTCAATTAATTTTCTTTGCCTTGGTTTCCTCATCTGTAAAATGAGTAGAGAAGGAAATGGCAAACCACTCTAGAATCTTTGCCAAGAAAACCCCAAATGGGGTCAGGAAGAGTTGGATACAACTGAATGAGTCTTGTTCAGCCCTTTGATAATATTGCAATGTATTACTGTAGTTAACAGTTGTGTTTTTTGCAGATAAGAAAAAACACTTCAATAGATTTATTCCCTCTTTCCCTTCTGTACATGAGTGGGAGATAAGGAATGGATGGAATGCGTAGCATCTCTTTCCAGCCTGATCTTTTTTATATGAGTGCACCAATGGGAGCTTGGCTTGCCAAGAGAGAAGGTTGGTTGCAGGGCTCTTACCAAGTAGAATTGCTTGTGCTTTGCTGCCCTCTGGTGGTTAGGATGGGGTAGTGTGGGCAGTAAAAAGAAATAATTTTCAGACGTGTAAGGGTGTGGGGCAAAATCCGAGATTTTGACTAGCTCCATCTACACATGAAAGGGTCAGGAAAGTAACTAAACTGGCAGTAGAGGCAATGACCATGCCCACCGGGCTTACTTTGGTTCTGTGCCTTTCCTCCGGCCATTCATCTTTGCCATTAAATAGGAGAGACACAGGGCGTAAAAATTGGGGAGCCCCCAATCCTCTAAAACTGTTGGGCAGTTGTAGGACAAACGATCAATATGGTTGATACCCTTGTCGTCAGAAGAAATTAGGGAAGGTTATTAAACAATCACCTTGAAGTCTCTGACTCAAGGGACACCAGTGCCCATTCCATGAAATGGGAAGGAAACAAAGATTTATTATTTGCTATGTGCCAGAACTGTGTTAAATGCTTTACAGATGTTATTTCATTTGACTCTCACAACAACACCATAGGCTGTGAGGTAGGTGCTGTTATTACCTCATTTTACAGTTAAGGAAACTGAGGCAGATAGAGGTTAAGTGATTCGTCTAGTGTCTGAGTATAGATTTGAACTCAGGTCCTGTTGATTCCAGGTCTGATGCTCTATCAACTGCACCACCTGGTCCTGTGGAGACTGGAAGAGAGCAGGCAGGCCCAGACAACAGAGACCACAACCGCAGTTCTGGGGATATAAACAGAAGAAATGAGCAACTCTAAGGCTTGGATGTCCATGTGTTTCCTGTGCATGTGTCTTGGCCATATGTGTTTGGCCACACACATTATCTGCGTGCGGTCCTCCACATGTGTATCTTGGCCATGTGTCCCCTCCATGTCTGCTCCTTCTGTGTGTTCACTTTCCTTACTCATTCTGCATATGTGGAAGAGTAAACCCCAAATTGATGGCGGAAATCTTTGGTTGCTACATGTTGTATACTTTCATTTTGTTAGATATCTTTACTTTCAACTAATGGTATTTTCTGGCTATAAATACATTGGTAGGCATTCCTGAGACTATATTTTGAGGGGTGTGGTCCCACAGAGTACTCTGAACCTCGGGTACTCATCGAGTTTGTGGGGATAGTCCCAGGTGCAAAAGACAGCTCTTTTATTAGGAAGTATTTTATAGTTGGTCAGTCATTTTCCGTCCTAACTTTGAGACCCCATTTGGGGTGTTCTTGGCCAAGATACTGGAGTGGTTTGCTATTTCCTTTTCCTTAGGAAGTCTTTTTTTACACAAAACTGAAATCTGCCTCTCTCCAACGTTCACCCATTGCTCAGCACAATGCCTGGCATTTAGTAGGAGCTTAATAAATGCTTACTAAATGAATGCTCCCTATTTCATCTTCTGGGACCAAGAAATCCAAATCTAAACCTTCCTCCACAAGACAGTCTTTCATTTCTTCAAGGACAGATATTTCATCCCCTTAAATCTTTCCTTTCCCAGGATTCCCTTGTTTCTTCCTCCATTGCTTACGTGGCTTGGTCTCCAAGCCTTTCACCATCCTGATCACTATCCTCTGCTGCTCCAATTTTAAGTCATCACATCTGGAAGGGAATTTAGTTCACCAGGTGTGAGCTGACCAAGCCAGAGAAATGAAGGTCTGTGAACTCTGTTCTGCATGCCAAGGTCTCTTGAACTGAAACTCCCAAACTGTCAAAGGGTTTATGGCTGCCAGTTCCTTCACTGATTCCCAATGACCTCGAAGACCATTAAAATTCCCAGATGACATTCACACAAATGGTTGTCTAGCTACCCCCTGAATTCTGTATGGATGTAGTTTCTGTTTTGAACCTAAGTATAGGGCTTCACAAATACCTTACATTTAATCTTGTAGATTTGACCCATGGTTCCAGACAAGGGTACGCCGATAAATTTTTTAACAACCCACTGGGAGGGAAGGAAATGAGTGCAAGACTACTTTTAATTGTCATCTGCATTATAAACATTTTTCTCTATAGTGTTTCTAAGTCTAGACAAACAGTAGAGCAATAAAAAAAAGCCCGGATTTGAAGTGTTTGCTGATTTCCAAGGTGTAAATGCTGACAGTGGAAATTAACAGTCAGAGCTAGGCTTCTTCTCTCTGCCTTGTCCAGAAAGATATGTATTGTGTAAGATTTTACCACATGACTTTTGTAAGGATCAAATGGAATAAGATTTGCAAAGTGCTTGTATTTGCAAAACTATCATGTTCCTGGTATATAATAGGTGCTTAATAAATGCTTGTTCCCTTATCTTCTTTCCTTTTGATGGGAAAGGAAATTTTGCTTTTCTCTTTGAGCCTTTGCACCTAGGGTAGGGCCTTTGACATAATAGGTATTCAATAATTGCACCTTGTTTGATTGATTATACCTGCACAAACTTGCACAGCTTTAGACTGATCACAGAACAGCAAACAGTTCAGAAATGGAAAGGATCCCAGAGATTTTCTAATACAACCGGAATGTGAATCCCTTTCATGATGGCCCCAAGTGGCCTTCCCGTCTCTTCTTGAAGATCTCCAGCGAAAGCACACCACCACCTCTCAAGGCAGCCCATTCTCCTTCTAGACATCTCTAATCAGACACTTTTCTCACATTGAGCCTAAATGGGCTTCTCTGCAGGTTCCATCTGTGCTCCAAGTTCTGCCCTCTGGGAACACACAACGGTTTTGATCCCTCTCCCCCATGGCCGGCCTCCAATGACCTAGAAGCATTGTCCCCTCTCCTTGGTCTAAGTCTTCTCCAAACTGAACATCCTTTGAACCATCAACTGATCATGTGTTGGATGTCTTTAGTTCTATTACCATATTTTCTGGGCATACCAGCCTATCATTGTCCTTTCAAAACACACTGAACAGAAAACAGTGCTCCATGTATAATGTGGTTACAGCAGAAAACAGTAAAACTAGGGTGTGGACAGTGGATAGAGTGCTGGGCTGGAATCAGGAAGGCTTGAGTTCAAATGCAACTTCAGGCATGACTAGCTGTGTGACCCTGGACAAGTCATTTCAGCTCGTTTGCCTCAGTTTCCTAATCTGTACAATGAGCTAGAGAAGAAACTGGTAACCCACCCCAATATCTTTGCCAAGAAAACCCCAAATGGGGTCAAGAAGAGCTGGACACAACTGGAAGGACGGAGTGGCAATAACAGTGGCAGTATCCCACCCCTTTCCCCAGCCCCTATAGTCCTGGATCTATTTATCTCATGAGGTAACCCAAGATGCCATCTGCTTTCTTCACATCCAGGTAGAATCAGTGCAAACCCAATGTCTCCCAATGTCTGCCAGAGCCAACAGGATTGCCTGACTTCCCTGGTGCTTTCTCTTTTTCACTAGGTGATTTATTTGTCCTGCCAATTTATGGAAAAATTGAGGTCAGGCTGGAGGAACCTCTATATTCATCAGATCTTGTGATTAGCTAAAACCTTTCACAGCAAGAAAACCTCAGAAGCATCATCTATAAAATGTGGCTTTGGAAAGCACTGACTATTCATGCGCTCCATGCTAGACATTTTGCTAGGTACTGCCAACGCAATAATGAAATAATCTTGGTCTTCAAAGAACTTGACTTTACTGGGGGATACAACATGCATGCATACACACACAACATAAATATAACATGATTATTAGGGCAAAGACACTCGACTGGTGGTATGAGAAGAAGCTTCATGTCTGAGCGATATTCAACATTCATTCATTAGAAAGTTATTCATTAAATCACTTAATTAACAAGCACTCATTAAGTGATTTGCAAGACAATGTTCTAGGATTCCAAAACAAGAATGAGAGTCCTTGTCCTATTCTATAGGTCTAAGGAGAGAGGCCACGTAGAAGAACACATGAAAAATCGATGGAAATATACACAAGGTAGTTTAGGGTAGGCACTGGGTGCTGGAGAGAGGGATGCAGGAAACGTTTCTTATAGGATATTGTGTTCTAGCAACATGCAGAACACCGTGCTAAGCACTAGGGCGGAGTGGGGATAGGGGATTATTGGTCAAAAGCAGTGAGGGCCCAGTCACCATTGTCAGAGACTTTCCCACCTGCAAGCGAAGGAACCCCTACCTCTATTACTTTCCCAGTCACAGCCAAATATTCCTGCGTGCTGGGCACACAGCTCTTTTCCTCACTCTTGTACAGAAATCTTTCTTCCCATGTAGGTTCTGTTCAGAACTGGGGGCAAATCCGAATGGGCTTGGATGGGTAGGTAAGTTAACTCTTCTTCTTATTGGCTGATAGTGAGAGCTTGCAGCTGTGGAGTTGGGTCTCAATCACTGACGGGGATTTGATGAAGGTAACCAGGCAATTTATGTTTTTTGCCAAGCACTGTTATAGTAATGAATGAAAAATATTTTTATTCTGTGTTTACTTTGTGTTAAGCACTGGTGCAGAAATACAAAACCAAATGATTGAGTGGATAGAACACTGGATCTGGAATCAGGACAACCTGAGTTAATAGCTTGCCTTGGTCACAGATACTTCTTACCTGTGTGACCCTGGGCAAGCCTCTATCAGCCTCAGTTTCCTCCACTGTAAAATAGGGATCCTAATAGCATCAATGTCATAGGGCTGTTGTAAAAGTCAGATTAGATGATATTTCATAAATGCTTGGCTGACTGTCTGGTACATTGTAGGTGCTATGCTTAATTAATGAATGCTTATTCCTTTCTATCCATTCCATTCCACCAAAGGAGACAGGGTACACTCAAGAAACTTACTTTATAATGAGAGGAAACAAAACATATAGGGGAGTGGGGGCCAAGAAGGGTGTTTGGGCTTGGGAAACTACAGGGAAGTTGTAGGGCAGTAGCAATGGCAATGAGGCAGCAATGTGGCACAGTGGATAGAGTTGAGTCGGGAGGACCAGAGTTCAAATCCAGCCTCAGACACTTACTAGCTTGGGCAAGTGGTTTAACCCTGTCTGCTTCAGCTTCCTCAATTGTAAAATGAGCTGGAGAAGAAAATGGAAAACCACTCCAGTATCTCTGCCACGAAAACCTCTAATGGGGTCACGAAGAGTCGTCCATAACTGAAAAAAAGTCTGAACAACAAGCAATGGTGATATGGATTTGATTATAGAGGGAGAAGTAGAGGGGAACATAGGAGACAGTAGGCAGATGATAAAATGTGAAGCCTGACTAGGGCTGGCTAGATGGGCCATCTTATCATGTAATTTACACTCATGAACTCACCAATTAAGACTGCATCAGTCCCCAGGAAAGGCATGCCAAACCTGAGTGAGTTAAGTCCCCCAGAGCATGGTTTCTGGAGGTCTGGTGCTCAGGAAGGTAGAGCAACAAGATGGTAGATGTCGTAGAGGAGAGTAAGGGCACTAAACATGGAGTCACAAGTGACCTGGATTTGAATGCTACCTGTGATACCTACTAGCCGCAGAGACCATCCTCACCTGTGCAACGGGAATTAATTATGATGGCAATGACAATAGCACCTATTTCACAAGGTTGTAGTAAGAATAAAATGAGATAACATGCAGGGAAAGGGGGGGGGTCTCCCAAAAGTCTTAGTGCAGCTGTAAGCTATAATAGCTGAAAATGATACTAGGACTTTTTATATATTAACTGTTATCGTCATCTGTCAAATTGTACTCAATAGAGCAGTAACATCACAAACCACAAACCACGTTTTGTTGAAAACATGTCAGAGTCTTGTGTATCCAAATGTCATTTCTTTGACAGAGCAGTTAAAAGGGGAAAGGATGCTGGACGCCCCCCTCCAAATTAGTAATGTCTTCCATTGTGTCCTATGGAACATCTACTATAGGTAGCCTTGCATTCATGTGGTCCTGGGACTATAACACCCACAATTCACATCTGAAACTGCGTGGGCCAACGTGGTCTGGATCAATTTAGCCTTTTTATGGCACCGAAGGTGGAAACAGTGGAACAAATTTGCAATATATCCAGAAGTTCCACTGCTTTCAATATGCTGTAAAAATCTCCAAAGGTGACGACATCCAGAAGCTCTCATATAGTCAAGAGATCTGTGGTTTTGTCCATATGGGATCCCCTTCCACCAATATAGGTTACAGGATCCTTGGGTTTACTAGACAGTCTTTG
The DNA here is from genome assembly GCA_028658325.1 of Potorous gilbertii. Lineage (NCBI taxonomy): Eukaryota > Metazoa > Chordata > Mammalia > Diprotodontia > Potoroidae > Potorous > Potorous gilbertii. Next base: position 244,904,261 of record CM053772.1, on the reverse strand, counting down.
AGAGATTTTGTGTCTGGTAAGGAAATCATTACAGAGGACCAGACTGCTGGTACTGAGATTTTCTGAGAATCATGGAGGCTGGTGGCACTTAACATCGTGGCTGGAGCGTTGTTGTCACTCAATAAATCTTCATTAGAGCGGCAGATAAACAGTTCAGGCTGAGCTTTACGGTAGAGGGTTGATGAGGAGACTCACAAGACTTGAAGTCAAATCCTGCATTTGATATTTATTTCCTTATGACCTTGGTCAAGTCACCTCACTTTCTTGGGTCTCAGCGACCTCATTTGTGAAAAGAGTGGACGGGGACAGGTGATTTCTAAGGTCCCATCCAACTCTACAAGCAGAATCCTATGATTCCATTCACTAGAGCTGGCAGAGTACAGGGTCATTTTCAAGGATAAATATTAACAGCCAACTCTAACCAAAAAAATAAAGAGTGCACAGGAACACTTTTAAATTTAATTTGCACCATTACCAGTTTTTTCCACCACTTTCTGAAGACTAGACAATCAAAATTAAAGCCTGATTTGTAGTGTTTGTCAATTTCCCAGATGTAAATGCTCACACTGAAAACTTAACAATCATTAGGAACTGACTCTAGCATTCCTCTGACCACACTAAGAAGAGGCATTAGAATTCAGGGGTAATTTCTGTTATAGGTGTTTGTAATTTATAATCAGGCATGTCAGTGATCTTTTCTGAAGGCCCAAGACTCCAGCAGGGAAGAAAAATGGAAGGGAAAAAAAGAATATAACTCTGACATCTGAATGATTACTGAAGAGAAATGATGCGGAGGGAGAAAGTGACAATAGCTGATAGAGTACAGAGGTTTGATTTTTCTGCTAGGTCTGATACCTGATGGGCAGCCCAACACAGTGCTTCTTAAACCGTGGGTCATGAAAACACTGGCAATGGTAAAAGGTTTCTGAATGTGCAATGACCAAAAATTAATTAAAAATCAAACACTTCATGAATCTAAGGTATTTCTGGTAGTTCTTGCCCATAGTACATCTCACAACTTCACTGTAGCCATGGTTCTGAGTACAAAGAATGCACACTTTGCACTGTGCATGCCCTCAGGCCATGCAATGCCAACAAACACTGGCAAACAGGGTCAATATCATCTTGGGATAAAACTGAACTTGGAAAAAAGGCTGTTTTAGTCAAGAAGTATAAGAAAGCACAACTCTAAATCTGAATAAATAAGCATTGATTTTATTGAATTATCAATAATTTAAGGACTGGTACAATCATCAATTTCATTCTCCATGACGTGGGGCATGATCTCCAACAGACCATTGGCAAATCCCAAACCTAGTGACAAACGAAAATTAAATAGGAAGGGAGAAAAGAGAGGGAGGGAAGATGGAAACATCATACCGTACACAAAATACTCAATTCCTAGTTTTCTCTTTAAAAATGGCTAGAAAAAATTCATCAAAATGCAGCACTTTAATCAAATATTTACAATTTCTATGTTACAATGAAAAAATGTACATCTTATAGAACATATTTCATAAACTGTTCCACTGGAAACAACTAGGTCAAAACAGCAAACCTTTCATTGAATATCCACAAAGTTGGTTTTTTTTTTTAATTTGAAATAGATTCGCCACAGTCCAACAATTTTCAATACACTGAATATTGAATTTTAAGCATCAACCATGAAATAAAAAAATTTCCCCAATGTACAATAAAGGTCTAGCCAAGCCCTTTCCCTCCCCATCCCAGTTTATAAGATCTCCCCCATCTCATTTTATGGCCTGCATATTCTTGGCAGTATGGAAAGAAAACTTTTGGCTTCCACTCATAACTCAACATGAATGTTGCATAGAATCTTGTACATTTCAAAGTGAGCCAAACTCTGTATAAAAAGGCAAAATGGAAGCATTTTGGACAAAGCCCTAAATGAGCAATCACTCTTTCAAAGGTGTGTTATGTATACTTAAAATATGGCCAAATTAAAAAAAAATATTAATATACCCAGACAACCCTGCTTCCTGAAGCTTTCGAAAGGACACTGAGTTGTGATGATGACATAAAATACTGGAAGTCATTCTTGCTCACAGTCATCCAGATGATCATCAGTCATTGAGTGATCAATGCAGAGGCCCTTTTTCTGTGCCTGGTCACAGAAAGCTGGAGGAGGGAGGAAAGGAAAAAAAAAAGAGAGAAGACAAGGGAAGGGTGTGATTTGAAAAAATACAGTTTTGAAAAATATTGATGGGTGTCTATTCACAAGGTGGCTAGAAAAAATTACCCAAAATGAGAGATCAACTTCATCTCCACCCAAATTCACAGTAGTAGAAAGTCAGGGAATTGCTGGGTGTATAATTAGCTGAGAAGTCAGCATCACATATTAGTATAACAGATGATAGTGTCCGGTGTTAGAGTACTGTTTAGAAAGTCAAAGTATGGCTCTTCAAACCAGAACCCAAACCAAAGGGAGATATCCCAGATCAAGGGTAATTTACTAGTTTCAGACATATTCTGGGTTTACTGAGATAAAAGCTGTGACAAATTTGACTGGCATTTCATTCACTGGTAGGGCAGTCATTTTAGAAGAAAGAAAATTATGAGTCGTTGGCAAATTGAAATTGCGACATGAGCAGGCTTATGTCAAGTTCTTATGGAGTAAAAAAATTAGGGAAATCCCAGGGAGTCATAGTGTGGTTAGCATAAATTTAAGAGATGAAACAAAACAACCTTGAAAATGAACAATCCAAAATTACATGCAAATTGGTATTTAAGGTTGTTTTTTTGTTTTTTATTTTTTGTTTTTTTTGTTTTGTTTTTCAACAGGCAACTTAAAGATTTAACAAGCTCTTAAACATATACCAGGACATTGAAAAAATAGCACACTGGGTTCCTGTAAAGGTGGTTTGTATTGTATGGAGAGTACTAAAAGTCTGTCTTTTTTTCCTGTAGAGAAGATGGATAATTGTCCAGAAAATTTGCAGCTGTAGACTAAAATGAACCTGATAACAGATCTTGTTTTCCTCCTGCTATTTTAAAGCGGCCACACATCCACAGAAGCGAATCTCTCAGACAAGGAATATTCACAGCGACTTGCGTTCTCCTATTTCACATGAAGAGATGACATTTTAGCCCTGTTGATTTCATTAGAAAAATCCAACCCCAGCAGATGCGGCACTAACATAAATGAGCAGTTTGTACAAAATAAGTAAGGCATCGCGTTTTGAAGTTCAGCACCCGAAGAGATCAGAGGAAGCTCATCCAGATGGAGGCAGAGGCTGGGTTTTCCGGGAAGGGGATGCCCACATCCAGTGACCTGTGGCATATATCAGTTCCCTTAGACGGGGAAGTGCAATTCCTTTGGGAGGTGACCTCTCACCTCGATGAAGTCCAAGCCTGGCTGCTTATGTCACAGATGTGCGTTTGGAAGAAAGACGGGCTAATGTGGCTCAAAGCTCACCTGTGTTTTGACAGCATGGGCCCCGTTACTTCAAAGAGACACAAGAACCCTAGGGCCCAGTTGCAAAAGACTGGGATATTGAGCTGTTACAATGAGTAATTTAAAAAAAAAAAAAGATCACGTAAGACAAAATGAGGAGCCGATTCCTGCAGCTCTCATTTTTCCCCGATGTTTACCAATTTTGAATATAAGGGCAGGAGAAAAAATAATTTCTAATCAATGCTAGTCAGAAAGAGAATAAAAACTCAATGTCCATTTCAGAGGGGGTGGGTATTCAGTTGTTCAAAGCTGTAGAACATCTCTCACTACACACAGTGCTTGCAGAAAACAAAACAAAAAAACCTGATTCAAATATATATACATATATATATATATACACACACATACACACATATATTTAACATAAGCATATATATACATATATGCTATTGTGCATTTATATGTGTGTGGTTATGTATGTGTGTGTGTGTGTATATATATATATATATATATATATATATATATATATATATATATATATATATATATATATAAATTCTTGTAGAAAAGTACACAAAGGTGTGACAGAATTGAAACATGTCAAACTAAGGTCTCAGGCAAAGAGAGCACCATTAAAAAAAAAATCATGATCTTTTTAAAAAAAGGTTTCCCTGTTCTGTAGCTTTGCCTTTTGTTGACTAATACCAAGGCAAGTGCCCTCTTGGGCGCCAGGCTTCTGGAGCTGAGGTTGTTTGGTGGGGCTGTTTGGATGCCCAGCCCAGAGGCTCTTTGTTTGGTAGAAAGCAGCATAGGCTTCATTTTCTGCCCCTCCCTAGCCCCCTTAGTCTCCACACAGTTCACAGCCTGCTGCCGTTTTGTTTCCCAAGTTTTGAATGGATTTTCCCAAGCCCTTGTTTGTTTTCCACACTTCGGCAATAATTCAGAAGAATTTTCAGGGTCTTAGGTTTAGGAGTTCACAGAGAAAGAAGCAAAGCAAAGAAATAAGGAGAAGGAAGGAAGGTGAGAAGGAGGCAGGGGAGAGAGAGAAAGAAAGAAAACATAGTGCAGTTGTCCCTGTCATCGAAAGGAAAACGTCCCAAGGTTGCCTGACTTGGATGCCTGCACCCATGGTCAAGGCTGACAAACGAGGTTTTTTGTTCTCCCAGCTCTAACACTGAGCCTGAAGGCTGGGTTAAGAGGGTACTTTCGGAGATGGCTTGGAGTATGCAGATGGAACTGGGAAGTGAGGGGGAGAAGCATGAGAAGTGGAGAAAGACGTTATGTTTGGTCCCTGATCACAAGGTGGACTCCAGGGATGAGTCCAAGATGTCGTCCTGATGGCTGTTGCTGTTGGAGTCGCTGTCATAGCTCTGGGGGCTTGAGTAGTTGGCAGCTTCTTGCAGCCTCATCAGCATGTTCATCTGCAAGGAGGAGTACAAAGGATTAGGGACTTTCAGCCCAGTTACCCCTATTCCCTCATACAGAATTTTTAAAAAATTTTCAACACTTTTATTTAAAATTTTGAGTTCCAAATTCTATCCTTCCATCCCTCCCTGACACAGTAAGCAATCAGATATAGGCTATACATATGCAATTATATAAAATATTTCCATATTAGTTATTTTGTACGAGAAGACTAAAATAAAATAAAAAATGAAAGAAAGTGAAAAATAGAAAAATAGTCTGTATTCAATCAGTATCAGTTCTTTCTCTGGAGGCAGACAGTATGCCTCATCATGAGTCCTTTGGGATCACCTTGGATCACTATATTGCTAGGAATAGCTAAGTCATTCACAGCTCTTCATTGAACAATATTGATGTTATTGCATACAACATTTTCCTCAATATACGTCCTGGAATCAACTGTGAAGCAGTCCTGATCTTTCCAGATTCCTTATTCTGAGATTCCTCCCAAGGTAGCTCCATAACCTCTTTGACTTATGTGCATCTAAATAGGACCCCAAGTGAACCCAAAACCAAACTGGCTTTTCAGTAGGATGCAGCTATTGGATCTATTTACTGAAAGTTCACAAGTCAGACTAATTCCTATTTTTTCTAACTGCTCATATCTTACAAAGTCTGGGTGATAAAGACAAGCGACCAATCTGTTAGAAGAGATTGATCTTCAGGTTCCCCAAGGACATATGACATTCTCTAATCCCCATGAGTGAAACTGGATGCTTACCAGTGGATCTCCTTCTGCATCACTTGGGGGAACCTGCTTACTGGTTGAACCTTCTCGGGGCACAGAGTAGCCATCAAAACCAACATCTTCAGGTCGAAGTTGAAGCAAAGGAGGCCACTCATGTTGCTGGGGAGTGGCCGCCCATGGATAAGTATCCATCACCCATTTGGCAGGATCTTCCCAGGGGGCTCTTCTTCCATAGAGCTGAAACAAAACATGATGAGATTGAAATCAGGTTCAGAAGTATGCTGATGGTGAAATAACATGGCTTTTGGAAACCTCAGGACTGTGTCTACTGAAGTTCTACTCATCTGAAAAATCCTGTGTTGGTGACTTACCTCCTACCACACAATGATAAGGGCAGTACTATTGACAAATGGACTTCCCAGAGCCTCAAGCAACCAAGATAGCAAAGAGACAAGAAGAGGCAGAAAATATGTGAAGCTCTAATCTAGACTAAAAGGGAAGAGGACTTTACTTAAGAAACCTATAAGATCCTACAATTTACTTGCCCCACAGACTCCTTAGGGTGGCTTCTGCTGGGAATATGACACATGTTCATAGGCTTTGCTATGAATCAGCAAATCAAATTCAACTAAGCAAGGAAGCAAAGAGGATGGGAGAAAAAATAGAAAACAGACACAAATTACTAAGACAGAAATAAAAGTATGCACAGGAACCCCAGAGACTGAGCCCCCAACCTTCCCCACCCCAATCAAGTAAACAGATACAGCAAATACCACAGGAATGAGGCACAAAACTTAGCTCTAAGTTCCTAGGATCTTAGAATGGAAGAGAACATGGTCTTCAAGATCATCTAGTTCAGATTTTACAGATGAAGAAACTGAGACCCAGAGAAGTTAAGTGAAGAGATCACAGAAGAGTTGTGATCTGGACATAGGTCTTGACTCTAAAGGCACCTTTAGGTGGCTATCTATCTATCTAGATATTGATAGAGCTACATATAGATATCGATGTCTATATCTATGGATATTGATATCTATATCTAGATAGATCTATATCTCACTCTAATAGGTAGAGATGTAGGTATGCACACAAATATATATTTGTATGCATATATAACATATATAATGTGTGTATATATATATATATATATATATATATATATATATATATACACACACATAAATACCACATACGCACACACATATATATATATATATATATATATATATATATATATATATATATATTTCAGTACCTAGACTAACAAATATTTGTTGAAATAAATTCAATCATCTCTTCTTCAGTTTAGAACTGGAAGAGATCTCAGAGGTAATCTCATTCATCCCTTCAGTTTACTAAAGAGGAAACTCTTAGTAGACATTGAGTCCAAATCCCTTTGTTGACAGATGAGGAAACTGAGGTCTAAGAGTAGTGACTCCTATAGTACATTTTTAAGAAAGGGCATTTGGTTTGCTGGGTATGCTAGATTTGTGGGAGTATAAACTGAGCATAAACCCTTCAGACCTACAAAACTTGGGGCTTTTGGAGTATAAGAGCAATTTATACATTTAAGCGTTAGATTTCTTCTTCATGTGGTATAAATCTCATTAATCTGAACTTTTTCAACCCCAGGGGAAAGAGTATTTGACAAATGTAGCCAAGAAGTTCCACAGTGGACACTGACTACAGAATTAAAATTGGTTAACTTTAACCTATCAAGTCTGGGGAGGGTATCAGTTCTATTAGGAGGGTATCCATAGATGACCTCTTACCTTCCCTCACATATGGAAAACATCTGCCGAAGTTGTTGGGATCATATTTCCCATGTTTTTTATACCTTCATTGCATCCCATATTTTAGGTGGGACATTGCCTAAGCCAGGATAAAGGTTTTGGGAAAGGCATAATTGGGGTATTGTGACTTGCCCCAGAATAAAAACAACAGATCACATTTCTATAGGCTTTTTAGTTAACAAAGTGCTTATCTCAAACTACTGTGAGGTAAGTAGTGTACACGTTATTATCCCCATTTGACAGGTAAAGAGACTGAGGTTTAGAAAAGTTAAGTGACTTATACTGTGCATAGCTGTAGTGCTGTTACATTTTAGAGTTGAGGTTTCAACTCAGGGACTAGCATGTTGAGTCCAGTGTTCTGGGTGGGTTGGTTTGTTTTTTCATTACAAGTTGTTGCTCAGTCACGTCTCACTCTTTATGGCAAAGATACTGACCTGGTTAGCCATTCCCTTCTCCAGCTCATTTTACAAATAAGGAAACTGAGGCAAACAGGGTTAGGTAAATTTCTCAGGGTCATGAAGTTAGTAAGTGTCTGAGGCTGGATTTGATCTCTAGGCCTGGCACTTTATCCACTGCACTATCCAGGTGCCCTATCATTACATGACATTACTTCATTTCACAGAAAAAGCTTTCTATGTGAAATGTGGCAAGCTTTTGGATTGCTTTCGACTTTATATAGGGTTCCTGCAAACAGAAGTCCGCACAAGCATGGCAGGGACTGCAAGAAAGTGCCATCCCATCCCTCTGACTTGAAGAAAGAGCTAGAGGACACAACTAATACAGCTACTATATGAGAACTCACAAGTACTGTCCTAGAAACCAGAAGGAATAGGGTTGGGTAAGAACATGTTCTTGGATGGCCACCTTGGTGTTGTCTGTGCTCAGGTTGGCACTAGAATACAGATACCTTCCTTATTCTCTTTTCTTAGAGAAAGAGATTCATTCTGAAAAAATGGTCACAAAGTCCTTTCTACTCTCCTAGAACTCTAGAGATACAAGACCAGTGTGGGGCAGCAAAGACACTGGACCACAGATTCAGAGTGGCAAGTGATGGATGACTTAGGCTCACTCTGAAGCCAGCTTCATATGGTCAATGCTCCTAAAAGAAGAGGAGAATGATGGGCGAAGAAGAGACTATAAGCTCAAAAGTCAGAGGATCTGAGTTCAAATCCCAACACTGGCTTTTACTTCCTATGTGACCTTGGGCAAATCACTTAGGCTCCTTTGGTTTCAGTTTCCTTATCTGTAAAATGAGGAATTAGTTAGATGATCTCAAAGTTGCTTCTAGCTCAAGAGAAGTAAGAGCCTATGAATAATGGGACAGTGGCCTCAGTTATAAGATGATGTAACGAACACGTTAATACCATCTTCAAAAACAAATTCACTAGCCTCTTGCTTGTGTTTGGAAAGACCAAAAATCATGAAAAAGGCAGTTGGGTAGCACAGTAGAGAAAATGTTGGACATGGAATCAGTAAAACCCATTTTCCTGAGTTAATATCCAGCCTCAGATACCAGCTGGGTGAGCCTGGGCAAGTCACTTCACTCTGTTTGCCTCAGTTTCCTCATCTATAAAATGAGCTAGGAAAGGAAATGGCAAATCACTCCCATGTCTTTGCCAAGAAGACACCAAATGGGACCATGAAGAGCTGTGATGACTATACAACAACAACAAAAACCATGAAATCAACAGCTGAACAGAGCAGAAAAGAAAAGAAAATATATGAAAATTTCAAGGCTAGGTGTATGGTCTCCACACGCTCACAAAAGAAAAATAGGTTTCTGACATATGGATATAGCTAAACTTCCACCTCAACTACAAACAATGAACACATAAATCCCTGCTTGGGAAGAAGCAAAGAGTGATATGAAAAAAGTAAGAGGCTAGATTTCTGTATTTCTAAAACAATCTACAGGACTGAAGTTTCAGTGGGCATTTACTCTTATACAGCAAGGTTTATAGGACACTTTTATTTCTCATCTGTTCACAAGTGAATATAGGTATTTATCTATAGGAATTTTAAAAAATCAAGTAAAATCTTTGTGCTAAGCTAAAAACCTGCATTTGCCTAGTTTACAGATGACATCAAGCCGCTAAATCATTTGGCCAACAGAGGGCAACATTGTCTCATTCTCCAACAGTGGGCTCTACTCTTAACTTGCCCTTGATGAAAGGACAGTCTCTCTTGGGCTGTAGATACAGATTTGGGTGTACAGAGTTCACTGGATCATACATTCAGAAGCAGAAGACTTAGGCACATAGGTTTAGTTGGACTGCACAATGCCTCTTGGCTTTCCTGAGACACACAAGCCAGCAGTTTGATTCACCAGTTTAGACAGGGATATCCTGGCTCAACTCTTGAAAGGTGTGAAAGCTTGGCTTCATGAAATCAGATGGATAAAGAGACATAAATATGTAGAAAAATCACAAGCCTGCTGGTTTCACCTTTGCAGGATCTCTTTGAATAGACTCCCTTCTCTACTCTGACACTGGTCAGACCTTGGTGCTGGTCCTTATCACTTCACACTAGAACTATTGTAATAGCCTACAGGTAGGTCTGCCTGCCTCAAGTCTCTTCCCATGCTCAAGTCTTCGTCTATTCAGACACCAAAGTGATTTTCCTAAAGCACAGGTCTGACCATGTCACCTACTCCCCCCCTCCCAATAAAATCCAGTGGCTCTCTATCATCTTCCAGATCAAATACGAAAGGCTCTTTTTGGCACGTAAAAGCCCTTTGTAACTTAACCCGCTGCCTATCTTTCCATTCTTATACTTTACTCCTTGCTGCTACATGCATGCTCTTCTGTCCAGTAGCATTGGCCTGCTTGCGGCTCCCCACATAAGACACTCCATCTCTTGGCTCTAGGCATTTTCCCGGGCTGTCCTCCATGCCTGGGATTCTCTTTATCTCTTATCTACTGTCTTCACTTAAGTCTCGACTAAAATCTCATCTTTTTCAGGGAATTTTTCCCAACCCCTCTTAATTCTAGGGCCTTCCCTCTATTACTTATTTCCTATTTATCCTGTCCACAGCTTGTTTGTGTTTCTCTCCTCCCCCTCCTCCCCTCCCCCTTTGACTGTGAGCTCCTCATGGGCAGGGATGATCTTTGTCTTCCTTTCCTATCTATAGTGATCAGCATCATGCCTGGTACAGAGTAGGTAATTAACATTAAAATGCTTATTGACTGAATGGTTATTCTGGGGTCATGTCTTCCCCTAGAAAACCACAAGAACCTGAATGAAATGCCCTTCACAAGGGCAGTATAGACAATGTGGTAGAAAAGAACCCTGAGCTGGAGGTCAGGAGACATGACTTCTAGATTTATAAAACTTTAGAAATAGAAGGGATTTCTTGCTGTTGAGTCATTTCAGGCACATCCTACACTTCATGACCCCATCTGGCATTTATTTTTTTGGCAAAAATAAAGTGGGTTACCATTTCCTTTTCCAGTTCATTTTGCAGATAAGGAAACTGAGGCAACCAGGGTTAAGTGACTTGCTCAGGGTCACACAGCTAGGAAATGTTGGAGGCCAGATATGAATTCAGAAAGATGAGTCTCCTGATTCTAGGTCCAGTGCTCTATCCATTGCCACCACCTACCTGCTCTGCAGGAAGGACTTGAGGGATCATCTAATCTCTGCACTGGGACACCTATGTAGTGCAATGGATACACCATTGGGCCTAGGCCTGGAGTCAGAAAGACATGAGTCTTCCACCCTCACATATTTCCTACCTGTGGGACCCTGGAAAAGTCACTTAACCCTGTTTGCCTCAGTTTCCTCATCTGTAAAATGAGTTGGAGAAGGAAATGGCAAACCACTCCAGGATCTTTGCCAAGAAAACCCCAAATGGGGTCACAAAGAGTTGGACATAACTGAAATGTCTGAAGACAATCACATAATTTAGGACTGGAAATTATCTTAGTCACTAATGGGAGAAGGGGAGGGTGGCCCTTGTGCAGGGATATTCCAAGCAGAGAAGGCTCTACGACATGGAATGCCTTGTCCATGGTCATAATGCAAGGTAGGATATTATGATAAAGGAGAATACTATGATTAAAGACTAGAAAAGGAGATATGATATAATGTATGGAGAATCTGTGTTGGCTTCTGGAAGACTTGGGCTTCCTTCCTGCCTCTAACACATATTGACTGTGTGACCATGTGCAAATTTCATCTGTTTGAGATGACATCAGTTAAACATGAGTTCCAAGCTGTGTTAGTGAAGGGAGTTCTCATATCTGGAGTTCCTCAGCTTTGGACAAAACCAAAAATGCTTTACTAAAAGCTGTCTAAAATGCTCTGAGTAGTCAAGACTGTTTCCTTCCATGTGTGATTTCCCATGTATACCTAATATCATAATGCTTGCCCTCTCAAGGGGAGGGGAAGGAACTGGAGAAAGAGAATTTGAAACTCAAAATTGAAAAAAAATGTTAAAAATACATCATCATCTATTAAAGGAAAAAAAAGACTTTCAGAAATAATCTCAGAACTGTAGCATCATACATCTTCATATATCAATGTATTCTGTGAATCTGTATAAAGCACAGCATCTCAGGGTCAAATATCACAATCCTACTGCCCTATATTTAGGCAAGTCATTGAATGGTGCCCAGGCATCCTCTTGTAAGAGTATTCAGAGGCATTTTAAAGATGACATGTAACACTGAGAATTAATAACAAACTCTCCCTGTCTCCTATAACTTATTTTTAAAGGACTGAGTACCATTTTGAACTATTAGGTGTCCATAGAGTTCATAATCAGTGTTTCCTGCCCAAGAGTGATTGTTCCTATTCCGGATCCCTTGACACTTACAGTCTCACTTCCTTTTTGACAGACTGGCCATCACTAGGCTGAAATCTGTTCATGACAGATAAAAACACTAAAAGGAGAGAAGTCACTTAACCCTTTGAGCACTCCCTTGTTGGCAGGGAAAAGTCTACGGACGTAACCCATGCTGTTTTTTCACAAATTCCATGAAAAGTCAATTGGACTTTTATAGCTGCCTTTGGATTGTTAACCACTGGCCAATGATCATTAAGGCGGCTTTCTCAAGATGGTTATGGCTGGACCAGAAACATCTAATGGGAAAACATGGCATCTCAGAGTACAGAAACAAAATCTGCCTTTTTCCATTCACCCCCGAGGAGGCAAAGTTTATACATTCAGCAAGTTTCCTAACCCTCCTCAGCATCACTACAGCTTTTAGTATAATCCCTATTCCCTCGCCAAGTGAGTTCTAGGTAAGAGAGAACAAAAACAGTAAAAGAAATAGGCCATCTATGCCCATGTTTTCAATGTTCATTTTTCACATAATGACTGGACAATCACTCCTGCCCTGGTCCTTAATCTTCTGCCCCTCACCCAACAGTCATTTGGCCTTAAAGACTTCAGTCTTGGAAAGGTTTTTGAGATAAATATCAGGCATTCTAGGAAGTATTGGGCTAAACTCAAAGAATGAGGTTATATTATATTCTGGATCATGTCCTTATTAATGATACCCTTTTAGAAGCCAATGGAACCTAAATGACGCTCCATTTGTCACTGTGACAACTAAACAATATTGCAGAGAAGAAAAGAAAGCTTCTTGAAAAAAGCAATTCTGGTGGGGTGGGGGGAGGAAGGTAAATATTGCCACTTTTACAATAAGAGACTTCTCCTGCAGGAATGCTACCCTCTGATTATGATGGGATGTACTACCTGAACATAGAGTCAGAAGACCCCTTAGAAATCATCCAATCTAATTCCTTCATTTGGGAGATGAAGACAATAAGGCCCCAAGGTAACTGACATGTTTGCGGTCACACAGATTGCAAGTAGCAATGCCAACATTTGAAGCCTGGTCCTTTGATTTTAAATCAAATGTTCTTGACATAATATTTGGTGTGCTTTATAAGGCACGCGTTGACAAACTTAGAAATGAAAAGTAGAGCCAAGGGGAGGGGAAGGGGGAGGAATCTCTTGATCAAAAGGTTTTTGAACTCAAAAACATAGGGGTCCCTGCACTTGAAAATGATGGGAACCACAGTGTGTAATGCATTTATCGAGATTGCATGTGTGTGGAGCCTATGAGCTTATGAGCTTTTTCAGTCATTTTTTTTCAATCATATCAGACGCTTTGTGATCCCATTTAGGGTTTTCTTGGCAAAGATACTTGAGTGGTTTGCCGTTTCCTTCTCCATCTCATTTTACAGATGAAGAAACCAAGGCAAACAGGTTAAGTGACTTGCCCAGGGTCACACAGCTAGTAAATGTCTGAGGCCAGATTTGAACTCAGGAAAATGAGTCTTCTTGACTTTAGGTCCAGTGCTCTATGCACTAAGGCTCCACCTAGCTGTCCCAGTATCAACATCACAAATATATATTCCCCATTTATAAAGGTTATTATAGCACTGCATCCCTTCACGATAAAGTATATTGCCTATTCATAAGATAATAAAAGATAAAGAGACCTCTGGAAGGGGTAAGATACAGCTGGTGGAGCTCTGAATTTATTTAACCTATTTTTTTTTTTGTAAAGCAATACAAGTTATAAAAACATTCATACCCGACGACCTACTAATCCTACATCCCAAAAAGATTAGCAACAGACTTTTTAAAAATACAAATATTTCTAGCAGCACCATTGTAATAGTGAAAAACAAACCAACAGAAAACAGTCCTGAAATAAAATGAGTCCCACAACTTGGGAATGGCTGGGCAATGTATGGTACCTGTGCATCATGGATTATAATGCTTTAAGAAGCAGTGAGTGGGACAAAGCCAAAACAAATCACAAAACGACTTCCACAAAGTGACTCAGAGTGAAAAAAGGACAAAAAGAATGTACACATTGACTGCAATGCTGTCAAAGCAATGATAGCAACTTATCCACATCGTGTGCACAGAAACGAAAATAAAAATAATGTGTGGAAAACTGAGTCTCTAAGGTGGAGGGGAATAATCAGTAAATAATAGATGCTAACAGAAATATAGCACTGTTTACAATGACTTATTTTATACGTTTGCATATTGTACTTGTCATTGGAAGTTTAAATAAAACTCATAAAAATTAATTGAAATTACTCATCTCTATGCTAAGCTAATATTTCTCTCAAATAGCTCATGTGCATTTGAGTCTTATGGAATCTGGAAGCAACCTATTTTTTAAAGATTTGTATGTGTATATATTATTTTTTTGTTTTTTTTTACTTGAGTTCGTTTGAGGAAAAAAATTACAAATAACTGATATTAATCCTAATATGAGAGGTTTACAAATTGCTTTACATACACTGTTTCATTTGATTCACACAATCAAACAATCAAACGTAGGTGCCACTATTATTCTTAGCTTAGAGATAAGGAAACTGAAGCCAAGAGACATTACATGACTACCCTAGGGTTATACAGCTAGCAAGCATCTGGGATAAGATTTGAACTCAGGTCTTCCTGACTCCATGCCCAGCCCTCTGTCCATTAATGTTCTCTTCTGACACCTCATTATGGTGTGAATGACCCTAAGCTCTCAAAGTCTTGACCAGTGGAGTACCAGTTCTTGTACCAAACTGGAAAGGTTTTCAATATGGATCCAGTGAGGAAATATCTATCATCCAAGTATCAGTGTAGTTATGTTGAGAAATGCTAATTAGTAGGTTGGTTTCAGGGTAATGAATTTTAACACACATAAATTTTAGAAGGCTTGCAATGTGTCAATGTAGAGAGAAACTCTATGAACAAAATGAGAGTTCCTAAAAATACTACCTAATTATCAAAGATCCAGTAGATATAGGGGCCTGGATCTACAGAAGATGTTAGGGACCAATCCATTCCCACAGTGAGTAATTCTGGTAACACATTTTTACTAGACCTTTACAATAATTTCTTGACTCTTCAAACATATTCATTTCATTGTACACTGATCAACCAAAGGACCACACCACAGAGGTCCTTCATCCTAATGCATAACTGAACAGAAATTAAGAGTACCACTAACAAGTGGTTAGATAATGTCTTCTTCAAGACTCTCTACAATGGGGATCTTGCTATACTTCCTGAGGCAATCCATTCCACTTTAAGACAGTTTTCCTAATTAGGAAGATCTTCCTTCACTGAACTGAAGTCTTCCTATTTACTGTCCCTAGTTCTGATCAAGCAGATCAGAACCAAGCAGAATCTGGGCCAAGTAGAACAAAAGTAATTCTTCAATATGAAAGCACAACCAGCCCTTCAAAAATCCAAAGGCAGTGATGCTCACTGCCTGACTTCTCAAGTGTTCTCCAGGATCAACAGCCCCAGTTCTTTTCCTTTAAGTTATTTTTGCTCTGACTTCTTTTGAAGGATAGCATTGCTAGCATTCCTTACAAAGGCAAATCTCTCTCATGTTTTCTCAGCATTATCTATGGCTTCTCCAAATGCACTACAATAGCAAATATTGACTTATTTTAATGCCTACAGTTTAAACAAATACACAAACATTACTCGCATATGACCCCAGTGGATAACTTCTATCCTGAGTGTTGAGAAAAGAGATTTTATGAACTGGCTTGAAGATTATTCACCCTGGCCTTGTGCCTATTAATTACTCAGCTTTGGTTTTGAAATATAGATTTAGCTTCTTATACTGCCTTCAGAATCAACAATAAAATTGTCACAGACTCTAATTTTAGCATAACTGCCCTACTCCTTGTGCTTAGCACAAGGTGAAAAATTCATGTATTCATGATCTCCAGCTGCTGCAGACAGTTACTACAGCTTGGAGTCATTTGGCTGGCAGGGAAATTTGTATGCACATCCACTTCAATAAGAAAGCTGGATGGCAGCCCATGATCAAAAGCTTTTATAGCCTGGACAAACAGGCTCTCTGGGATGAGGGTGGGTTTATCTGGTTGTCAAAGGATCCTAGTCACAGGAAAGCAGCTCCCAAATGCTCTCCTCACCTGGAGTCCTTCTCTGACAGCTTCCAGGAGATAGGGGATAATCGAGTAGTTCCATAAGTCTGTAAACCAAACCCTCGAACCATCCACATCTATGGGGCAGGACAGGAAAAGCCTAGGGCCTGGAAGAGGACAAGAAAAGAAGAATCAGAAACTCAAGTGCAGGTATGACTTCAAGCTGAGTGCCCTTGAGAGGCAGTACCATGGAGAGGGGAATACTCAAGCAGAGCACCGGGGGATTGATAAGAATTGATTGAAATTGTTTATATGCCAGACTCTATGAGTGAAGAGAAAGAACACCCCACAGGGGTATTATCTGGCAGATCTACCCAAATTATGAAGGATCTAAAAAGACTTCTGCTAAAAAACAGCCTTGGTCATATTGAACATGGGGGTCTCTCTCAAGCCTCTTGGGAAAAATCTTTCTATATGCAGCTCTTGGCCATTTAGGATCTCATTATTTAAGCTCCTCTTTTTTCTCTGCTTCTTGCCTTTCGGACCTCCCCCACTCTATCAGCACTGCCATCTGTAGCTCTTCAGGGAAGGGAGAGGCAAAACCTATGGTACGATTTGGCAGAAGTGGTGAAAGATTTAACAATGGAGAAAGTGAAAATAAGGTTTGGGAAATTCTCTGTAAATTGTAATCAGCCATGCCATCTTCTCTCTCCACAAACTTGGGAAATATGGGATTTGGAAGGAGTCATCACCAAAGGCATAAATAGAAAAGGCTCTCACTGTCATGGCATTTTAGAGGGTGCCAGAGTGCCCACTATTTGAGGGTGGTAAGAACATTTAGGCATCTACATTTTCACTTTGCCTCCTCTTTATTCCTACCCATTGAACTGTCACTGGTGGTACTGTGGTCTCAAAGCCTTTTTTGCTTCTCACCAATAGTGACGTCAGAAGAGCTATGAGCCTCCAGGAAGCGGTTGAGATGTTGCCAGACCTTAGGGATCCAATCAATGATTTTCACCAGCTCAGCATTCCGCACACGTCCACTGATTTCTGTTTCAATGAGCTTCCTTCTCAGAAAACGGCTGAGAAAACCCTTTACTGGCTCAGTGTGATTGGCACACAGCACCCATCTAGAAAAAAATCAGTGGCCCTAAAGGGTTAATGTTTCTTGGCAAGTCACATCTCTGGTTGTAATTCTCCAAACCATCTTAAAATGTCAGTCCTGCTCCTATGTGCTTATAGAACTGATATGGGCAGGGGACTTAGAAATGACATAGCGGTATACTATTCAGGGCAAAGAGTGATAGCATAACAATGGTACCTCTTTGCCCTATCCTCCCAGTTTGTGATTCCTCTCTCCTGACTTAGTTATAGTAATTGGAGAGGGCAGCGGCTGGTATGCTTGGCCAGTAGAAAGACATAATGATATTTAATGAGCTCCTTCCAACTCCTCACCACGGTAGCAGTTAAACAGTAATCGATCAATCAATCAACCAATATTTATTAAATATCTTCTATGGTCCAAGCAATCCTTTCTTTCCCTAACTCACCTCCCATTCTTTTGGAGAAACTAATACATTTCATCTTAATGCCTGAAATATGTGAATACATCTAATAACTCACTGTGATGAAGTTCATACTTCAGCAGGTCACATGTAAGGGTTATGGGGAGAGAGAAGAAGAAAAAGGAGAGGAAGAAGAAGTCCATCTGAGATTGATAGTAGATGAACAGAATATCAAAGTCCTATAGACTCAGAAGCTTGGAAGATGCTCTCAAATAACAGCTTTCATTAGTCATATCCACTTTCAGCACCAAAGAGGAGAGATGCCAATAGGTGGCATACATGTGGATTGTTATGGACAGCGGGTTGGAAAAGGTTAGTCATTGCCCAAAATGGTCTTCTGAAGAGGGAAAGGTGAGGTTTCAAATTGGGGTGCCAATAATTTTACAGGTAGGGAGGGACCACTATCTTTCACATCACTCCCAAATTAGAATAGCACAGTTGATACACCTTACCTGAAATTGTGGTGAAGTTGTAGGTTGGGAGTGGAAGAGGTAGCCTGGTTCATTGTGCCAATTATATACGGACTGCAGGGGAAATTAATGAGGAGGAAAGTATACATCAAGAAAGAATCACACGCAAGAAATATCATCGTATTTGCACCCAGGCTATAGACCTTTTAGCATCTAAATAACCACCCAGTGAATCCCATCAACTATTACTGGCTGCATTGCCCTTTTAATCACTTGGCATTCAGTTGCATAAGTTATTTGATTGGGACAGTAACCTGCAAGGATCCACAAGATTCCAAGTAAGTCTTTACCATTTATGGTACTTGCAGTTCAGAAGCCCATTGAAGATCTCGCCCAAGGAACTGACATGATGGAGGTTGTCCAGAATGATGACTAGAGGCATATCCACAGGGCTGTTTTCACTGTTGCATTGATCGGCAAGGTTAGACAGGTACTGGCGTAGTTCCTGTACATGTCCCAAGAAGAGCAGAGAAGGAACAAGTTGACGAAAGATCTTTTCATGAACAGGTCAAACTTCCTTGGGAGGGCCAGATGCTTCTGAACCTTTATTTTACCCATTCAAGGTTACCCACGCCAGACTGCAGATCTAGAGATGAATCAGAGTCTGCCATCTAGGCCAATCCTCTTATTTTGCAGATGAAGAAACTGAGGCCCCAGGAAGAAAAGTATATTATTTAAAGCCACACAAGTAATAAGTAGAAAAATTGGGATTTCTCCTTCCAAAATCCAGCTTGCTTTCTACTGTATCATTTCTTAACATAGTCTAGGTACCAATGGAGCACTTAATAAAAAGTATGCATTAATTCTTTACTTTTTCACAGAATACTGTTTTTGCCAAACTGTGTTCCATGAAACCTCAGTGTTCCATCTGACATGATTAAGGGTATGTAGAAAATGTCAATGCTAATTATTTCCCTCCTCAAAAATATTAAATTTGAGGTTACATATGAATAAAAAGCACACAGCAATTCCTTGCTATAAAAATAGGTTCAATTTTCTCTTCCAAATTACCCTCACACTTGTATAGCCTGAGAGTATTCTATCACCTCTAAGTCATCCTCAGGAGCAGGATTTATGTCTTTTTTTTTCAGTGCCCAAGTAAGCGTACTTTAGAGCCCCAAATATATTCCACGGTTAAATTTTAGTTGGGCAAACACTGATAGAATGTTGGCATTGAAAGAGATGGTAGAGATGGACTGGTCCACTTCCTTCATTTTGTAGAATGGGTAAACTGAGGTTCAGAGAAAGGGATTTCATGTCCAAAGTCAAACAGGTCATTAGAAGCAAAGGCAGAATTAGAATACAGGTGCCTTGGTTCTCAGTTCAGTGAGTGCTCTTTTAAATTCAAGCTATATCAATAATATATAATTAATTCTATCCTAGAATTAACTAGCAAAGGTTTCAGCATACATTGGGAGAACAGTCCAAACAAGTTTCTTGTTCTTTATGAAATTTACTAGGAAAATTAAATTTTTCTCTGGAAACAGTCCACATTTCTGGGTGCAGCTAACATGGTGGAGACATTTCCCCTGCGATGGGATCCAGAGGTGTTCACTGATGGGTACCTCAGGGGTCCACTACACTAGACTCAGATGCCAGTCACCCTTTACTTCACTCCCTGAACTCTTTCTTGTCATTTAGTCCCTGCTCCTACCCCTCCAGTTCTGGTAGCACAATCAAACAATTATCATTCCTCCTTTGAAGGGTACATCAACACAGTCCCCTAGGCTTCCAGTCACTATCCTTGCAACCTTCCTCCCTGGACAATACTAATAACCCCTCGGCATTGTCTCCTAGTAGAGTATAAACTCCTTGAGGACAGCTACAGTCTTTGCTTTTGTAACTACATTCCTAGTGTTTAGCATACAGTAAGTACTTAATACATTTTTTCATTCATATATTCATTTGAAACAATATTTTTCATTCCAAGTTCTTTATAATTGGGGGCTGGAAAAGCACAAAGGGGAACCTGGGAAAATAAAGTAAGTGATCCAATCTCTGAAATATAGGTTATGGAAAGGTAACTCACTATTTTATGGAAACTGTCAACCATCTAGCAAGGGCCAGGAGCAGCTTGTGCCTGGCCCCTTAATCTGGTTCACTCACCTTGCTAGATTTGTGGTCTACATTGAAAGTGGAAATGACTCCATCTACCAGCTTCCGCCCCTCTCGGAGGACCATGTATTCGGACAGACGGTTAGCCAGGTATGTTTTTCCAGTGCCACTGGGCCCAGAGAGAATGATGCGCCTGTGCTCTGTCAGGAGGGTGACATACCGCTGAAGGATGGGTTTGGGGATAAGAGATTCAAAGACAAGACAGTCCAGGCTGTTTTCAGAGAGGCCTGATTTTGGGAAAGAAAAGCAAAATGTAAGATTTTTCTCCTTAATAACAACAACTGACTCTAAGGTCAAACAAGTTATCTTATATGAGCCTCAAGATAATGCTGGAGGTGAGTGTCAGATATTATAGTTACTATTGCCATTTTAGAGATGAGGGACCTGAAGCTCAGAGAAGCAGAGGTGGCAGTCTTCCTGTAGCCTTACTTGGGAGCTACCCATTCATTCAGGGGGAATTAACACAGAAATTAATAAAAACCTTCTGGATCTCTCAACAAATATTGCTTTTCGTTTAAGGTGAGCACATATCTCACAGCTGGGGGCTTGGTATCGGGCTCATTTCTCACAAGGATGTTATCCACTATGCCAAACCAAAGTCCTCTGCCCCTTGTATATTTATTTGCATATGCTTTGTATATACACATGTATGTATATATGTATGCGTATACATATGTATATATAGCATGCATGCATGCATGTGTATGTGTGTATGTCATCTGCCCCAACATCCACTAACAGAATGGAAGCCCCACCTCTTTGAAAGCAGGAGTCATTTGGCCATTTCACTTAGTATTCCCAATTTCCAGCACAGTGTCTACTTGTTAACTGGTTGTATTCAGGATTTTGTTTTTGGGGAGTTTTTGCCTGCCCATTCATAAATAGATAACCAAGCTAGGGAGTACAGCCTCTGCTTTGGGGCCAAAGATCTATTGTTAATACTGCTCTTGTCATCACTGATCTTTCTTTGCCTTCTATTCCATATCCAGTTCCTGTCCCATTTCTTTCTTATCTTTACATTCAATTCTCTGAAAAGCTTGTCTCAATCTAAAGTCTCCCATTTCTCATGCCCACACATCCTCCATCCTTCGTAGTAATCTGCTCTCGATTGTTCTGACTCTTGAGAGAATGCACACATGGAAAAACCCTTCTTACATGAAGTCTTCTCTTGTATCCTCTCATCGGTAATGCTCTCTTTCCCTTTAGACTACAGAACTCTGGACTGCATTTATTAACTATTATTTTATATTATAGGCATCTGCTGTTTCTCTCTTATGTCCCTCCAAAGAGGCCCCATTAAGAAGAGACAGTTTATTCACCTTCTAGATTCTTCATTTTCTTCCACATTAACTGATTCCAAAGACTTTACTCACTTTCTAATTGGACCTTAAGTGTCCTACAGATCTCCCTCTAGCTTAATGGGATCCCTGGTTTAGCCTCTCTTGGCCTTTTCTACATTGTTTGCATCTAAGCAGAATACAAAGGAAGCAATGTGTGTGTGTGGGAGGATGTCAATGTAGATCTTACTCTTAGGTTATCTAACACACAGAGAGTGAAAACCACAACTCAATCATTCTCCTGTAATTCAGATCCCAAACAGTCTCTTGAATGTGTCATTTCCTTTTCATTCCACTCAGTCTATTTCAGTACCCCTTTCCTTTTTGCAAGGAGTACTCAGTTCTCTGTCTCCAGTCTTCCTCTTCACCTGTTCATCCTACCATATTGCTACTAGATTTTTCTTCTAAATGCACAGCTCTTATCGCTAACCTTCTCCTCTTCCCTTCCCATCCCAACCTTCCAGTGGCTGGTTCACCATTGCTACCCTAAAGAACAAAGTCTAAACTGCTTGGCCTAGTATATCCAAGATTTTGGCCCCAAACTTCCTTGCCAGGCTCATCACTCACAATTGCACTATATAGGCCATGCTTCAGCCAAAATGGACACACATCATTCCATAAATGTTTACTGTATTTTCTTTCCTCTATACCTGGGATCCTGCTCTTTCATCTGCTTTGAAAGTCTCTGCTATGGAAATTTTCTCCCTGGGCATTCCTGCCTTATTGCCTCATTCCAGGGTGGGTGGTGGGTGGGAGTCAGAGATATCTGACAGTCCTCTTTCTACTCCCATTGTACTTTTCTTTATTTCTCTCTTGCCACAAGTACATCATTCTATATTGTGTTGGGTACCTATCTCATCTCTTCTTACAATTGTGTGAGCTCTTTGAAGTCAGGGACATGTATGAATTAGCTCCTCAGGCTTCCCTACCTCCTTAGAACCTAGACACAATGCATCAGAGGAGCAAATGCTTGCTGAAGTTTCAAGTCTAGTTTGGCAGCCTATTGCCTATGGGTTCCTCTGATTATATCTTACAATCAGTGCCCTAAGTAGCTTGGACCATTGATTTAACGAAAGCCTTAAAATGACCCCTAAGGGAAAAATTCTTGGAAAAGATAGTTTTGAATAACCCAGTCCTACTTCTTACCCACTTTCTCCTCAATTCTTTGCAATCTGGCTTCCATTCCTACAACTCTAGTGAGAACACACCCCAATCCAAAAGTCATTCCTTCCATAAGGTCTCCACTCATACCTCTTCACTGGTAATGGGCCAAAGAACTTTAACCTTAAGGAATAGAAGGCATTGCTAAAAATACATGAGAAATACTAAAAAATAATTTGAAATGATGATGCCAGTAGATTGGGATTTGATTCAGCCAGACTTCAGAGATACAACTTTTCTAGGAAACAAGAGACTAGGTAACGCAAGCTATACCTGATTTAGAAATGGAGAACTATGGCTTTTCAGTGAGATACTGGGAAACCCCTGCAGTTTATAATTCTGAAATGACTTAACTGTAGGGAAGTCAAGTCTTTCAGGACTTGTGACCAGAAACAATCTATGCTGGGTAATATCTTAGGGTCACAGAAGGAGAGTTGAAAAGGATTTCAGAGACTGCCCAGTCCAACTCGTCTATTTTACAAATGATGAAACTGAGGCCAGCAAAGTAAAGTGACTTGCCCAAGGTCACAAGGTTAACAGGCATCAGAAACAATGTAAGATTTGAATGTACATGCTCTAACTCCAGAGCCATAGTTCTTTCCACTACATGAAACCAAGATCCTGTATTACTTGGGGGTAAAAAATGATTTTTAAATTAAAACTCTTATATCCCTGGAACTCAAGAAAATAAAAAACATAGTAGTTCTATGTATCTTTAGGTATGACAGACCCTTCAGTGGGGATGGTGATAGCAATAACAGTTATTACAGTAATAATTTGCATTTACGCAGCATTTTAAGGTTTATAAAGTTATTTTTTCCTACACAAGCCTAATGAAGGGAATGAAGGTATTATCTCCCCATTTTTATAGAGGAGGAAAATAAGACTCTGAGAGGTTAACTGTTTATTTTAGTGAGCAAGTATCTAAGGCCTCCCATGTCCAAATCCATACTGTGCCTTAGTGGTTCTCAGAGATGGCTGGAAATAGGAGGCCCTGGTGTTTGATAAAAGAAGATTTCAGTTTAATATAGATAGGAGTCTTCTTGAAAGTAAATGAATGCCTGGGAAATCTCGGATTAGCGATCAATTTCAATTCTAGTATTTTTCAATGGCTCTAGGCACAAAAGACTCTAGAGCAAAGACACTCATCTTCAGGACAGACAAGCTGATATCCTCATGCCTGAACTGAACTGTCTGCATTGGAATGAACTTTTTTGGAACAAATCTTTTGTATGGTCTTCATGCCGGAAAGGCAAATCCATTTCCAATATCATACAGGCTGGTACCAACTGAATTGGGATTATAGTTTTAAATAAACCCAAACTGCTTCCCAAGACTGAATTTTGTTAAATGAAGGTAGCCAAGGGAACTCTACACACATGTCCATAGATCTAAGACATTTTATTTTAATTTTTAAAATAAATCTGCATTGCTATCTTTCAATTCAAAGTAACCTCCTGTATATTTGTAATCTAGGCATTTTAAAGAGAAGTAAGCAATTTGGGGCAGGTGCTCCTATATTAGTTAAGCCTCTATTTCTCTGTTAGAAGAGGAGCTGACATTTATACTGTTTTATGAGACCTCAGATAGCTTTGGTCTTGTTTGATTCTAAACATCAGCCTTGTAAGGTTCTATTATTTCTCCATTTTATAGATGAGCCAGTTCTCTTGTAAAACTCCTCTTCTACAAGTCACAAGACTAATGAGGCCCTTCGTACTTAATTTCAGTAATGAGCACAATTCTGTTAAAAATATTTTCAGTAGCCCTTTGCAAACCCTTGGGATTAGTTACAAGGATTGAAGCCATGTTAAGAATAACTGTAGTGAAGGGGGAAAAAATTCATTCTGCCAAATGTTAAAACAAGACTGACAATTAACAAGCAAGGACTGAACTCCGAATATGGTCTAATTACCTTTGATAGAAACTGAGATGGTATTATTTTCTCCAACCAAATAGCCACAGGGTAGCAGTTCAGGAGTCTCTGGCGTGTTGGTTCGTTTGATTTCCCCAATGCTGTAGCCTAGAACACTGTCTGAATTCAGGCCCAGCTGACTTGCTGGATCCACATGAATAATGTATTCCTGGGGAAAAAACAGAAAAAAATCAAGATGGATCAAAGGCCCGGCTCAGATTCATAGGTGACTCATGGTTTCACTGGGTGATTTATGACCATCTCCTCTTCTCTCTCTGACAGAGCTAGAGATGAAACAGAACTGTGAAGTGAGTGGAGGATGAACTGGCTGCCTATAAATGCTTTTGATACCTCTAGCATCCCTGAAGGCCTCTACAAAAAATGATTTATTTGGTTAGTGATGAACAAAAACCTTGGAGAAGTTTGTGTACATTTAGTCTGGATTAACTGAGCATGGAAAAGTTAGGGGACTTCTTCCAAGCTCATGCAAGGTCTCTCATTACCAGACCTGAAAGTGGAGTTGGATAATGTATAAGAAGACAGCTCTGGCATGATGCTTTTTTTCCCTAGAAAACTCCTCCTATGAATCTGGGCAAAAATGTGACTGAACAAGTTCCTAGGATCAGCAATCGGTGGCTGCTTCCAGCAAAGATCAGGGTGCTTGGAAATGGGAGGCCCTGGTACTTTGAAAAGGAAAATTCTAGCTCAGTTTTGATGGGAATCTCCCTGAAGCGGAATAAACGAGTAAGAGATTTCAGATGAAGAATCTCTGAAACTGTGACCTTTAGGCCTAGTTGTATCTTCTTTGGTAAACAGGAAAAGAACAAGACAGTGTAGGTCATCTGAGATTGGGGAACAGTTTTATGGTTTCCTCAAGCCTCTTGTCTCCCATCTTCATTCAGTGAAGATTCTGTGGCTATTCGGCAGCACCATGTTGCCTTGCAACTATGAAGGGTCCCATCGCCAGGAAGGCAAAGACAGCAACCAGCTATTTTACCAGCAGTGGGAGCAGATCTGAACTGACCAATCTTGTAAACATATAATTTGTAAATGGCCTGGCCTAAGCTAGGGGTGTAATCTTGGACTAAAGAAGAGTTTTCTCTATATGAAACTGACTTACTGAGCCTGAATCTGGGCCCTGGGTCTTACAGATACTACTAACTGAGCCCACAAACCTGGACATATTCTAAATACTGTTGACTATCATTTGTAGACCTCTCCTTCATTTGTTGAGCAAGCATTTATTAAGTACCTAGTTTGTACTGGGCACTGGGCTAGGTGTTGGGGACACACACAGAAATAGCCCCTTACCTCAAAGATCTTAAATTCTATTGGGAGAAAAAACTTGCATCTAGGTAATTAAAAATACATACAAAGTAGTATCTTAGGTGTGTGAGGGAGTGGGCTTGGGGAACTAGAAACTGGGAGAATTGAAATGGGCTTAGTGTAATAGGTGGTAGGTAAACTAAACTTTGAAGGGAGCTAGGGATTCTCTGAAGCAGAGGAGAGAAGGGAGCTAAAAGATGGAATATGAGGATAGCAAGTAAGCATGACTGACTGGAACAAAGAGTGAAGGACAGTAACGTCCAATGATACTGGAAACAGATGCTGAATGACTTTAAATGCCAGACAGGAATTTGTATTTTATTTTAGAGACACTAGAGTTTCCTGAGAAGGAGAGTGTCGTGGTCAGACCTTTGTTTTGGGAATATCAATGTGGCAGCATCGTGGAGAATGGACTCTATCTCCAAAAGGTCTATGATAAACATGTTCAGTGCTCTTGCATTCAGTAGGTGGTTAATAAATGCTTGTTGAGTGATAGAAATTTGTCAGACACACAACCCTGATCTTTGTTTCATCTCTGCAGAAGGAGAGAATGGAAGTAATATGTCTTGCAAGGTCAGATGTTGCCCTCCACACCTCTAACCAAGGACTCCCTCCCACCTCTGGTGCCCATGTGTGAGCATGAACACTTAGGAATCACTTACTTTGAAGAGTCGTCTAACCACCCCATCCAGCACATCCCACTTCGTCTTGCCACTGACTCCAATGCAGCCAATAAGAAAGAGGTGTGGCCTGGAATCCTAAGGGTAAGGAAAGTATTCAAGTGAAGAACCAGTTATTCACCTTGAGATGGTTCAGCAGATTATCTAGACCACTTAATATGCCACCACTTAGTTGGAAAAAAAATAAGAAAATCCCCCAAATACCTGGACTCTCCTTATAGATAGAGGTGTTGCTCATGAAACTGCCTTTCCTTGGTCTAAATAATCTCAGTGCTGTTCACAGTGCCACTGAGATGATACTGACTAGGAGAGGAAGATTGAGGGCAGGGACCATGGCTTCTCTGGGTCTGTTGGACCCTGACCTTCCTTGGTGCTGTTTCTTCTGTCCACAATGTCCTTCCCGCCTCCTCTTAACCATCTCCCTCTTGCAAAGTCTTTCCTTAAACTCACCTTCCAAACTTCCCCAGAAAGTCTTCATGGACTTGACTCTAATCTGCTTATTACCACAGTACTTGTGAATATCAATTATGCAAACTTTATTTTTTCTTTCTTATCTTCTTCTCTTATCATTTCTGTCATCACCATAAGATTCTAGAGGGCCAGGGCTCTATCTCCTATCTTGGCACCTCTGCCTACAGAGCTCTACATGCAAGGGATGTGGAATAGATAGCACGGTGGAGCAACCTACTAAGAAGGTGCTTAGCTAAGAAAACTGGATAAACCACTGGATGAGCTTATATCATTCAAATAGTTAGTATGTTTCAAAGAACACTTGGCTACAGGGATACGTGGGGGAAGGTTCACCCAAGTGAATCCTGTGCCACATACATATCTTAACAATCCCTTGCATTTATTGGCAACATTTACATTACTTCTAGACCAGATGTTTTCTACTCATCCTTCCCAATCTGCAATTCTACACTCAGGTTTCTCACCATCAATGTTACTATAGGCTCTGCTAATGAGTAACTTAAAAGCAACGCCTGATTCTGGTTGGCAGGCAGTAAAAATGTGAGCATGTTGCATAGTCTAAACTACAGCACTATATTGATCAGAAAGATGAGACAATTCTGAACACAGGGCACTTTCATTAAAAGCTTTCTTCACAATAACTCTCCAAGTTTCGTCCTGGACCTAGAGCCAAGTGGGATCTCATAAATCATCTAGTCCAAATGTTCAGATTTTCCAGATGAAGAAAGTGAAGCCCAGAGAGGGTGACTTACCCAGTGTAAAATAGGCAGAAGGCATCAGAGCTAGGACTTAAACCCTGTTTTCCTGATTCCACTATGCCAAGGTGCTGACACAAATGGCACCTATCTTCATCCCCATTTTCCAGATAAAGAAACTGAGATTTAAAGTGCCTTGTCAATAGCTATACAGCTATTGAGTGTTAGGGTTAGGACTGAAACTCAGGTCTTCTGTCTATTCCATTAGATTGGGAGTTCCTTGTGGGTGGGGACTATCTTCCACCTCTTTTGGTAATCCCAATGTTTTGGCACATAGTAGGAACTTATTAAATGCTTGCTGACTGCCTGACTCTAAGTCTAGTACTGTTTCCAAGATACTGTGATGCTACAAAGAGACCTGAGATGGAAAGTTGTGAAGTCCCACTTTAAGAAAATCATTTTACTCTCAACCATCTATATCATGATATTTGACTTAAGAGTTTAATCAGATACAAAGGTAGACTTTTTCCTCACAAAGTAGCTATAGCTTTATAAGGCCCTATGAGAGAAGAGAAGCTGTATTCCTTGAATTCAGAGTCACCCCACATGATCCCCAAAGCCAGGATCTTGCCCAGTGATGCTAGGACAGCTGCAGAATTGACATGAAAAAGAAAATGGGATAGAACTCATGCCCCTACTCATTACTGGCCTCTAATCCCTGCCAGAACTCTCTGCGCCTCTGTAATAAATATGCACCAGGTCTTATTTATGAGAGTCCTAGAATATGACTGGCACACTGAGTCAATTTTTGTCCAATTACTTATATTCCTTGAGTTTTTCAAAAGAGCTTAGCTGACTTTGAAGTGCTTCAGCCATGTGTGAACTTTAGAAAAACTATTTTCAATGCCTTATGAATGGGGAAAAGTTAATCACAATAGCTTTATAAGTCCAACATGAGAATATTTTTGTATTTGCTAGATGCAGAAAATTCACAAGGAAGGAAAGAGCTTCCTGCTAGTTCTGACTGTGTCCAAGTTCCCTACTTGGTTAGGGAGCTCATTGATGACGTATTCAATTTCTCTTTCAAGCATAGGGTTATTTAAATATCTGTTAATCTCTTCATCTTTTGTTAAGCAGGGCAATTTAAGTTTTTGTTAACATTCATCCATTTCATTTAGGTTGCTGGTTTTAATGGCATAGAGTTGGGCAAAATAGATCCTAGTGATTGCTTTAATTTCATTTTCATTGGTTAAATACCCTGTTTTGAATCTGAAATGTTTTGGGGATTGTTCGGGGCATGGACGGGAGGGCTGGTTAAGGAAAAGACAATGTTAGTAGCAATTCAAAAAAAAAACCCATAAAACATCAAGGTGATACAGTTTACAGTTAAGTCACTAAACTAGGTATTTCTACCTGGGGGAATGGGAAAGGGCAGAAGGTAATAGGAGCAGGGAAAGGGATCAAACTAACCTCCTTCCATTTCATTTCATCCTGCAAGCTGACAACTATCTTAACATGCCTGCCTCCTTCCTTCCGTGCCGAGCATTCACCAGCGTCATCCAGCAACATGTCTGCGAATGGAAAACACCGACAGCCTCTTTTAGCCACACACGGACAGGGAAGCCGGATTCCAGCACCATCACGAGGGTGGCAGCAGAATAAATCAGATGGTCCAAGGGAGGAAATGGAACATGAACCAACAGAAACCAATGAGAGGACCAAATAAATCAAAAGGCTGGTCACGCACTTGGTTGAGCAGAGAAAGGCTAAACCACAAGCAATCACAGCAGCCTCATGGGAAAAAAAATAATAAATTAAATAAATAAATTAAAAAGCATGAGCCTTTGTATGTGGAACAGGAAAAATACAGATCAATAGTATTGATCTTTCCACCAGCCTGGAATCAATTTTTAAAGTGGAAACATCATACAAAGCTATGACCCCAATGCCAAGTCATCATTCTTCGTACACAGCATTCATCTTGCAGGTCAGCATTTGAAAATGGTTCAGAACACAACTGAGCACAGGGCAGAAGCTAAGCCTGTAGCTAGGAGAGTTTGGGGCCAAAATGAAAGCCAAGCATGATGACATTTTGAGGGCTGGGCTCATGTCAGTAGCCAACACACACAGATGTTCACACACTCACATACACCCATGCTCTTGCACACCCAATGCCTTGCGCCTTTTATTTCATTCTGATCTTTTTAGCTCAGGGCTCCCTGAGGCAACTGGGCTGACTGCAGGCCCCATCTTGCTGGCTGGCCCTGTAGTTTCACTCACCCAGACTGGTTGACTCAGTAAGGTTAAGGCTGTGTTGAGAGAGGCCCAAAGACTGCCTCGGGGAAGATGAGATGGACACTTGGGATGGGGCCCGGCTGCAGTTGTCACCGTGATTCTCAGATTTGAGCCTGTCATTCTCTGCTTTTAGTTTCTCGATTTCACTCTGTAAAGAATCAAAAGGAGAGATTCCTACTAGACACAACTAACCTGTGAATCTACAGGAAAGAATGAAAACAACTTCCACAAACTGCTCCTCCCACTTTATACAAATGGGCATTGCCTTAAAAGGCCGAGGTCTCCCATTGCATCCTGGGTCATCTCCAGTCACCCTGATAAATATCTGGTCACCGGACCCAGATGGCTCAGGAGGAGAAAGTGAGGTTGATGACCTTGCACAGCCCTCCCTCACTCAAAACAAAGTCAAATGCAAGTCATGTCATCATTTCTCTGATGTCATGGTCTTCAAAAACAAAGGACCAACAGAGACAGACAGACAGACAGACAGTCTCATTGGACTTTGTTATCCATTATACCTTAGGGCACCATCAACTGTGGTACTCTTCTTGAAATTCTTGGCAAACATCAAGAGTGGCACCAAAAATGCCATCTGGCTCTCTAAGCACCTAACATTTTGGAGCTTGCTTCAATACTTCAAGGCTCTGCAGTATAATGGTAAGGAAACTCTCCTCCAATGATGTAGCTCACACCCTTATAACTTAGTAAATGGTCTTTGAGAGTCACAGTGGCCCCAGAATTTATTCCCCCACACCAATCTGATGACTGTCTCTGAACTTAGTTAGCCTGGTCCTTACACAACAACTCATTCCCATAGTTCAAGCATTAGTTCTAGGATCAAACACCTTCCTAACCCAAGATAAAAAAACAAACAACCCACACTCTACATTCTAGCCTCATTCATTATTCCCCTTCAAGTAGTTTTTGTTCCAGTCAAACTTACCTAATTTCTTTCTCACACACGAGGCTCTATCTCCCACATCCATGCTTTTGCACTGGTTGTGCCCCATACCTAGAATACCCTCTTCTCCCCATCTCTGCTTCTTAGAATCCCAAGCTTCCCTTAAAAATCACTTCAAATTCTACCTCTTCTATGAGTTCCTTACTAAACCCCACAGTGGTTATTAGCTCCCCCCTCCTATTTATGATTTATACACCTATTTAAGTATATATAATAGTTTCCTTTCCATCTTTGTAGCTCCAGTGCTTAGCAGAGTGCCTGGCACCTAGTAGAGCTTAATGAAGTGCTTATTGATTGGCTGACTGATTGGCCCTACGAGAATATGTTCTCTATGGACATAGCTTTTAAGAATTCATGGTCACCTTTCCACTACCATGAAGCATCCAAGTTGAAGCTTTCAGCCTAAACCACTGGTCCTTCCATCTAAGCACCTTCAGAACTGAATGCAGAATGAAGCATACTTTTAAAACTTTATTATTAGTTTTGGGTCTGCATTTTCTTTTTGCAATATGGCTAAATGGAAATGTTTTGCATAACTGCACATGTATAGTCTATATCAAATTGCTTGATTTCTCAAGGCAGGGAGATGGGAGGAGAGAATTTAGAGCACAAAATTTTTAAAAACAAATATTAAAATTTTTGTGTATGTATAATTGAGAAAAAATTAAATATACATTAAATGTTTGCTGACTGCTTATCTTGTCTCTTTTCCATCCCCACCCAATGGGGGTATTACTTGGGCAAAGTCTAAAGATTATATAAATAAGTAAAATATTCTTTCAGAAGCATCCCCACTAATGATTTGCCAGTCAGACTCAGAAACGGGCCAGTGAGGGAAGGACTCCATGAAAACCAGTATGCTCAGCACAGTCTCCTGAAACATCTATCTTGAGAGTCATTGAAGATGCCATGAGGCACTCTGCCCTCCACCCTTTCTCACCTGCATTCTGTTCATGGCCTCTCGGAGCTGGTCGAGCTGGTGGGCTGAGCTGAGAGCTTCTAGACGGATATCAGTGAGCTTCATCTCCTTGTCTCTCAGTTCATTGCGTAACTGCATCACCGTCTCGGCCTCACTATCTGTGCATTCTGAAATGCTGGGGAAAAGCCAAGAATGATTAATGTGGCTGCTTGCAAAGGTACCTTTGAGCGAGCCAATTTATCTCAATGGGTTTGCAATTGGAACCAATGGTAAATGAGGAAAAACTGGAATGATGTATGAAACATGCCTTGCAAACCTTAAAACACTATGTCAATGTCATTAATTATCATCTCCATCTTTATCATCCATATTTGCTGCATATTAACTATTTGGACCATCTTTCAATTATTTTCTGAAAGGGGAAATTAGGAAAGTGGAGTAATAGCCGCAAGAATAAATTTTGGTAGCATTTAAGGTTTGCGAAATACTTTATGCATATAATCTCCTTTATCTTCACAACCCTGTGAGGGAAGTGCTATAGAGATGATCATCACTATTTATGGACAGGAAACCTGAGGCTAGAGATGATAAGGGAATTATTCAATCGCAAGCAACTAATAAGTGTCTGGGGTGGTATGTGAATCTGGGTTGTCTTCCTGGCTCCAAGTTCAGGACTTGATCGATTTCGCTACATGGCCTTCCCATATACTGGTAAGGCATTGGCTAGTACTTGTAATAGATAACCATTAATATTTTTAAAGCCCAGAGAACAAACATTCTTGAAATTTCCCATAGTTGAAGCAGAATGTGCTGCTTAGCAGCCCTGAGTAGCACTCAAACAACCCTGTAAAGTGAGGAACAGTATTCTTGGAATTTGATGACCTCAGTGCATGTACACTGGTGTGGCCCTCCAGCAACTCAGTGTGGCGCAGAAATCTGAAGTTTGATCAAAAGAGTAGATATTTGTGACTAAGTAGTACAAGGGCAATTTCTGGTTTCCAAAATTAAACAAAAAATGTGAGTGAATGTCAATGTATGGAGCAAAGCACAATTTTATTTCTATGCAAGCCCCCTTGTTTGCCATTTGCTGAGAAGTTAGAAAAAATATTTCCAGGGTGTACCACCACATCTCCTTCCAGTCTGATACTAATTAATGGAAGAAACTTCTTTTCAGGAGAGTTGCAGCCCAGTGACTCTTAACCGTAAAATGAAACTCAGAAACATAATCCACAAACCTTTGCGAAGTTTAGCCGCAAAGAGCTTTCCTCCTAGGTCTTCCATAAGTGAATGGGGGTTAGTTCTATTAGTAAGTTACAACTCTGATGCAAACAAAGAAACTGAGATTCCTTGTCTGTTCTCCTTCGTTTAACGTAGTGGGACCCTCTGGTTCTCAGTTGCCTCTAAGATAAAATATACTCTTCTATTTGGCATTTACAGCCCTTCACTACTTGATCCCTTACTTTTCCAATCTTAATTATGCTTTGATTTTCTTTCCTGTGCTCTATAGTAGAGTCAAAATGGCCACCTTCTACTCCTCACCTGTCATTCCATCTCTTATTTCAAGAATACCCTCCTGCCTCACCTCAGCCTTTTAGAATTTCTTGCTTCCTTTAAGCTGCAGCTCAGGCTTTTGTAAGAGGGGGGTTACACCCCAAGACTGTTCCTCCAACCCTAGTTAATGGAGTTAACAAGATGCTGTACTCTATGATACATTTTAGGGCCAAAGAAAAAGGGAAAGGAGGAGATAAGAGACTACTTATACTGACAGGCACAGGGATAAGTTGTTTGTTTGGTTTTTTTTTTTTTTTTTTTTTTTTACAGATACCTCATTTGTTCCTCACAATAACCCTGGAAGGTAAGTGCTACTATATCCCCTCATTTTATAGTTAAGGAAACTGAGACAAACAGGTTAAGTGACTTGCTCTGGATCCCATAGCTAGTAAATGTCTGAGGCCTGATTTGAATTTAGATCTTTCTGACTCCAGGCCCAAAGGTCTATCCATTGGGGACCAAGTGCCTTTGCTTTTTTCAAGTGAGAATTACTGAGTTATAGACTCATCAATCAACCAAATCAAAGGTGTAAACAAGTAGTGAACAAGTCTCTAATCAATATGGGGGGAATGAGGTATTTTGGCCATTTGGAAGTAATCACATTATGACTTAGAGAAAATGTTTTGGAATTGGTTAGAAGAATTAGACACACCTTTGGGTCTAATTCTAAAAAGGAGTCTGATGAGAAAGATAGTTAAGTTTTAGGAGTACCTTGAGAAGGCAGATCCTTTATGCCTATACAAAAAGGCAGTAAGGAAGTAGGGGAGAAAGTGACCCTAGAGGTAGGATCATACTCCCCACCTCCCAAGACTTTTTGAACTTTGAAAAAGGTCAAAGATTTAGACTTCTCACAGAAATTGGTGCAGCAATGGCCTAGGCACTAAATGACACACTAGGTTAAAAAGTCAACTTCAGGAAATGTGACATTTATAGGGCAGAGAGAAGTATAGTTATGGTATACGGTACCAACAAAGGTACAAAATCTCAGGGCCTAGCAAAGAGCTACTCTTCTGGGAAACTTGATAAGGACTTCATGAAGGTAGAAAAAAATTTCCATATAATCAGGATCTGGGAGGCTAACCCCTCAAACTTGAGCCCACTTTCCCCTGGACTCTGTATATACGTGTGGAAAAGTGTTTCTCAGACCTTTGGGGAAATGTTTTTGTACCATCTGGTCTTACCATACCACATTAGTAAACACCTATTTCTAAAAGGTAATTAAGTCTTGTTGTCTATCAATGAGGAGTTGTTGTGTTTGTCCTTTGTTTTTCAAGATGACCATGACATCAGAGAAATGATGACATGACTTGCATTTGACCTTGTTTTGAGTGAGGAAGGAGTGTGCAAGGTCACCAGCTTCACTTTCTCTTCCTGAACCATCTGGATTCAGTGAAAAGATATTCATCAGAATGCACACCAGATGAGAGGCTCGTGTGTGATATTATTAGAAAACATTTGACCTCTTAGAACCCTTGACCTTTAGAGCTTGGAGGGGAGAAGGTGTCATTCATACTCTGTGAGCCTGGCCTGCCAACTATTAAGGCTAATATCATGTGCATATCAATTGGAGAATGGCTAGGAAATAGTAATGGAATACTATTGTGTTATAAGAAATGATGAGCAGGCTGATTTCAGAAAAACCTGGAAAGACTTACACAAAACTGATGCAAAGTAAGAGGGACCAGGAGAACATGGTACATAGCAACAGCAACATTACAGAATGATCAACTGTGAATAACTTAACTCTTCTCAGCAATATGATGATGCAAGACAATTCCAAAGGACTCACAATGAAAAATGCTATCCACATCCGGAGAAAGAACTGATGGGAGTCTGAATGCAGATTGAACCATATTATTTTTCACTTTATTTTTTCATATTTTTTTTCATTTTGGTCTGTGTCTTCATGTGCAACATGACTAATATGAAAATATGTTTTGCATGACTGCACATGTATAACCTATATCAAATTCCTTCTGCCTCAGGGAGGGGGGAGATGAAAGAGGGAGGGAGGGAGAAAATCTGGAACTCAATTTTTAAAAAAATGAATGTTAAAATTGTCTTTATGTAGGGAATGAAATAAAATATTATTTAAAGGTAAAAAAAAAATAAAGATAACTGGATAGGTTAAAAAATAAAAGAGCAGTATCATGACAAAACTGGGCATTTAGAACTTGGGTTGCCTTTTTTTCTCACAAAGCTTTGTACCCTAGACCATAAAAACTTAATCAACTATAATCAAACATACTTAGCTTGGGAAGCTTGGAGGTGATTGTCTTAAGAACTATCTTACTATCTTATAAGTAGTTTCCGGATACATCTGGAATCTTTGACACTCAAGAGGGTGGTTGCTATATACTACCTGCTACATGAACCCTTTTCTGATCCCTTCAGCTCCCAGTCCTCTGTTTCCCAAAATTACTTCATATTCATTTTGTATATATTCTCTATGTACTCATTTTTCTATATATTTACTCCCTTGATAGAATGTATATATTGATTCCCCTGATAATCCTTCAAGTGAAGGGCTGTTTCCTGTTTGTCTTTGTATCACTAAATCTGAAAACACAAGCACTTAATAAAGGCTTGTTGACCACCTGACTGCTTATCTGTTCATTCATAAGCAGAGAGATCTACAGATAGATCCTTGACATGTAAGCAGAGTGTAGGATCATAAAAAGACTTCATTTGCTAAAAAGTTAGTTCTGTGAACTTAAATGATCATAGGAGGGGAGGGGGAACTGCGGCAGGAAGCTTTGCTGTTTCTTGGAGAGAAGACAGAAGAAACTCGAGTTCAGCAAAGTTATCAAGCTGAAATTGATTATCTCCGAGAGAGATGTTAAGCATGTGGCTGCTACAAAAAATATCCAGCAAGTTGGCTTTCAAAATACTGTATACTGGGTTTGTGGCCAAGAAAAACCTGACCTGTACAACTGGCAGAGGGTGGTGGATTCTGTAATTGCCAAAGGAAAATCATTTAGAAAATTGCCAAAAGTGATATGATGATATTTTGGGGATAGGAAAAAAGAGAAGAAAAATGAACTGCAGTAACAGCCACATTTGGCTGTTTTGCCCTCAACTGTATTTTCTGGTTTCTTGACCTAAACTATTCATTGCATCATGGAGCTTGAAAGATGGCCCAATATTTCATTTATAAAAGTGCTCAGGATTAAGGCAATGACTTTCATTTCCTAGAAACTCTACAAACATAAGCGTGTTGAAGATTTAACTGTCTTTCTCTGTCTGATATAGTGTGAAGATCACAGTGGACACAGAATGAATGTCCTAGGACCAATTGTGTTAATATAAGCAGTCAGCAAGCAGGATCCCCAGCATGAATCCCAGTCTCCTTATCTGTAAAATAATAATATTATTAGTTGTACAGCCTAAGCTTGTGAGGAGATAACTTTGTAAGACTTAAGGCATGACATAATGGTGAGATGATGATCCATAGCAGCCTTGATTTTGAAGGTTGGACGAGACCTCAGAGGTCATTTATTTAGTCAAATCCCCTCATTCATTTTGTAGATAAAGGAACCAAGGTTCAGGAAGGTTGACAGAGATCACTCAGGTAGAAAGCATTAGAGGCAGAATTTGAACACAGGTCTTCCTGACTCTAGAGCCAGTGTTCTTCCAAGGGTTGGGAACTCACCAAAGCCAAAACTATGGAATAGCAGATACTTACATAATGTTTATCCAACTGAACAAAAACAAAAAAAATCATGACAAAACTGGATATTTATAATTAAGGTAACCTTTTTTCCCCTCACAAATTTGTCCATTCGCCAAAATATGATTGGGTACTCTAAGGCTCAACTATAATCAAGCTTATTTGGTTTGGGATACTTTCAGGGGAATATAGTACAAACGGTTTATTTTTTGTGATAATCAGTTTCCTGACTTAATTGGAGCCATTTGGCATTGGGAGCTCTTCCTAATCATGGCCCCTTCCTTTTCTCCCATTTTCTTACACTTTATTCCCATCCATCCACTTTATGATATAAAGTGACACTGGCCTCCTTGCTGTTCCCCGAACATCACATGCCCTCTCCTAATTCCACGTCTTTTTACTGGCTGGCCTGCAAGTCTAGAATGATCTCCCTACTCACTTCTACCTACCTACTGACTTCCCCAGCTTTCTTCAAAATTCAGCTCCGATCCCACCTTCTGTAAGGAAGTCTTTCCTGGCACCTATAGTTGCTAATGCTTCCATTTTTCAGTGTGCCTTTGTCTCGTCCCTGTATATCTTGTAATCTGCATGTCGTTTTCTTCCATTAGAATGTTGAAGGCAGGAAATACCTCCCCACTCTATTTTTTGGGGTCCTCAATACTCAGCACAGTGCCTGTCACATAGTATGAATTTAATGAATGCTTGTTGATTGGCTGACTGAATCTACAATATGTAAGTATTCCCTCATGATACTCTAGTAATCCAAGGGTTCTTAATTTTTTCTGTGTCATGGATGCCTTTGGCAGTCTGATAAATTCAATGGACTCTTCTCAGAATGATGTGTTTAAATTTATGACATAAAATACATAGGATTAAAAGGGAGCTAATTATATTAAGGGAAATTAGGTGGTGCAATGGATAGTGTGCTGAGACTGAAGTCAGGAAGACTCATCTTCCTGAGTTCAAATCTGGCCTCAGAAACTTACTAGCTGTGTGATCCTGGAAAGACATTGAAATCTGGCTTGCCTCAGTTTCCTCATCTGTCAGATAAGCAGGAGAAGGAAATAGCAAACTACTCCAGTTTCTTTGCTAGGAAAACCCCAAATGAAGAATTTAGAAAGAACTGAACAACAACAAATTGTATTGCAAATACAGTTATTAAAATATTAAAAACAAAACTTCACAGTCTCTAGTTTAAGAATCCCTGCTCCAGTCTGTGACAATTAGATCAATATGGCTTCAGTGTAATCCTGGGGACGCCCTATTCTAACAGAATTAGTTTGCCCCTGAATTCACATCCAACAAGGCATTTAATGGCTCTTTAATTCAACGCAATTTTTTTTAATCCTTAGTCAATACAAAATTCCAGTCAACGTCACTAGGGAATATGTACTACTCAACAAGTAGAAGGCACTATAGTAAGCGCCTTTGGCTAAGCAATGGTCAAAATGTGTGTGTGTTTGTCCTTCATTGCCAAAGAAGACCATGCCATCAGAGAAACAGTGACATGACTTGCAATTGACTTTGTTTTGAGTGAGGGAGGGCTGTGCAGGTCATGGAACAGAGATAAAGTATGTCTCCTCATCTGTACTTAGATGCTCAGCAAACATCTGAAGTCAAATCACATCAACATTTATTAAGCTCCCACTAGGTGCCAGGCACTGTGCTAAGCTCTAGAGAAAGAGAGGGAAAGTAAACTTATCCCCACCAGGACATATACCATCACTATGAAGAGGCTAAGTCACTAACATAAAGGACTACAAGGAGAGTAGTCTTCCAATGTATGGCTTAAGAAAAAAAAGTTTACCATCAATCTCAGCCAAGTTTTAACTAAGAAGGGCTTTCTAAATCATCCAGTTTCTTTTCCTAACTAGTATCAGTTTATTCATTCCAGCTCATTTGCTAATGTTACGCTTTGAAGTTATGGCTGCTGACTGCCTCTCCAGGGTGGGACTCACTTTTACCTTCCCACAGTTGGCATATCTTCCTTGCCAAGAAGGTGGGTGTTTCCTGCTACAGTCCCTGATTTCCTTACTTTGGTTTCATCCCTGAACTCCCTCGAATTTCTTTATTTTTCATATTATTACAAACCTTTCAATGTTAGAAATGAGCATTTGCTATGCACCCAGCCTTTGGAAAATTAGACCAAAGACAAACATCTCCAGATTCTATGGACGCTGTGGAATGTAAGAAAAGGGCTTTGCCAACCTCGCCCATCCCAATGGGGAAAGTGGTTTTTGAAAAAGAATTCTTTCTTACAGTCTGGTTGCTCTCTGCATGTCTCACAATCCCAGCTAGACAGTATACTGCTCTGGGGCGGAGTCCTGTTATCTAATTTTTTCCCTCTAAGACTCTTAATACAGGATCCTGAACACAATACTAAATAAATAAATATCTGTTAAATGAATGTGTGAATAGTGACAACTTGCAAGTTCTATATTAGGGGCAGAGTTACAAACTTCAGTTTGATAATTGGAAGCATCTGAATCCTTTCAGTGTATTACCCTATCAATAAAGTTATTGTTTCTGCATTTTCCAGACACTCATTCCCTCCCTTCTGCTAGAGCTTAGCACATAGTAAGAACTTAATAAATATTTGTTGATGTGACTTAACTTCAGACGTTTGCTAAGCCTCCAAGTTCTGATCTTTGTATCAGGTGTCATATTGAATATGAAGGTTAAAAAGATAGGACTTCTACTTTGAAGGAACCTAGAATCCAAGTAGAGAAACAATCTATCTGTATCAAATGGTAACTAACACCATGAGGCATTATGTAGTGATAACAGCAAAAGTAGATGCCCATGGATTGGGGAATGTCTAAATAAATTGTGGTACTTGAATATACCACCTTCAAGTGGGTCAGTGGGCTATAAGAAATGATAAATCTCATGCATAGTGAGAAGCATGGAAAGACTTCTATGAACAGATGCAAAGTGAAGGAAAAATAACCAGGAAAACAATTTATACAATGACTTCCAAAATGAAAAGGGAAAGAACAGCCAAAAAAATTGACTGGTGAATTATAATGACCATGGTTGGCTCCAAAGAAGAAATATGAGAAGATACTTCTCTCTGCTTCTTTGTAAAGGCTGGGGGATTTATGGATGTGGAATATTGTATACAGTGTCATACTTTTTGGATATATTGACTTTTTTTTTTTTGCTGAATTTGCTGCCCTCTTTTTAATTCTTTGGGATAAATTTTCTTTGGTGGAGGAGGGGAGGCATGCAC
Source organism: Potorous gilbertii (assembly GCA_028658325.1). Taxonomy (NCBI): domain Eukaryota; kingdom Metazoa; phylum Chordata; class Mammalia; order Diprotodontia; family Potoroidae; genus Potorous; species Potorous gilbertii. The sequence goes on along the minus strand of CM053772.1, from coordinate 244,863,673 downwards.
TGGAAAATGCAGGTAATTTTTTTAAAAGATAGCATAAATTTTTTTAAAAAATCATAAAGAGAGCAGAGTTAAGGGACATCAGAGACTATCTAGTCCAATCTTTTTTTAGATGAAGAAAATGAGACCCATGGAAAGGAAGTGACTTATTGTTTGCCATAGGCACAAAACTGTTAAGACAGGATTTGAACCCAGGTTCTCTAACTCCAAATCCAGTCTTTTTTTTTCTATTATCACATTTTCTATTATCACATCCTGCCATTCATTTTATGAAGGTAAATAGTGTATCATACTTCCAAAGTAAAATTCCCTATTTAGTCTAAATTGTCCACTGGCTTGACCTCCTGGCTTGCATGGGTTATTGAAGTATTATCTTACTATAAGAAACCACTATTAATAACTACAAAAAAGTAAAAACAAAAGAAAATATATTATACAATATCTTTCTAGCCCATTCTTCTTCCAAACTTCCCTATTTTTTGAGAGTACCATCATTCCCTCACTCACCCAAGTTCACAACCAGAGAATCATCTCCCACTCTTCCCTTTCCCTTATCCCTATATTTAATATCTTATGAACTCTTATCAATTCTACCTTTACTTCTACAACAGTTTTCATTCTCACAACCACCACTTTGGATCAGGCCCTCACCTGGATTGTTATAATAGTCTCCAAAATGTTATCCCTGCTTCCCGGATCTTTCCTCTTCCATCCAATTTATACACAGCTGTCAAAATAATCTTCCTACGGCACAGGTCTGATGATGTCATTCCCATGCTCAAACATCTTTAGTGGCTCCCTACTGCCTTGAGGTTAAATTACAATGCTTCTCCAACCTATTATTTACAGTACGATGAAATTTGGCTCCAGTCTACCTTTCTGTGCATATGTCATATTACTCCCTTTCGTGCTTCTACATTCTAACCTAAGGGGTCAGTAGCTGTTCTTCCAATTTGTGGTTCTCTTTTGTGTTTTCTTCGCCTTCCCACAGGCTGTCCTCCCTTGGTTCTTCAATGAATGTACATAAAAATCCCCAGCTTCCTTAAGGCTCAGTCCAGGTGCCCTCTTTCCTCAAATATTACTCTATTAGTTTATTTGTTTTTGTATGGAATTCTTCAGGAAGATGTAAACAATCTGCAGACAGGGACGGTTTTTCACCATTGTCTTTCTATCTCCAGTACCTGGGACAGTGCCTTTCATACAGTAGGTACTTAAAGAATACTTGCTGGATTAGAATTGGATTTGGGGGATTTCAAAGTTTGTTAGCTTGATTTGAATGGCTACTCAAAAGCCCACTTTTCCAATGCCTTGGTAAGTCACATTATTCCAATGAGTGATGCCAAGAGCCAAAAAAAAAGAACAATTCATGTTCCCTGGAAGAATGAGTAATCTAACTGAACAAGACCTCCAGGCCATATGAGTAAGCAATATTTAATAATAATCAGTGTTCTAATCCTACATTATTTTACATTTAGATCATGCTTTGTACTTTTCCTTTTTGTGGCTTAAATAAAAATTTTATTGTTGCCTTTGTGCTTTTTCTTTTTACAACAGTCATTTCTGTGATCCCTCCCTGTCCTTGTTTGTCCTTTGTAACAAAAATGCCTAACTAAGCAAACTGCTAACAAAGAGTACTTTGAGCTTCTCTAAATTATCATACCTGATCCAAATATAACCCAACGATACCTTAGAGCATCACAGGGCAGGAATAATTGTTCTCAGCTAATAGATGAGGAAATTGAGGCACAGAATAATTACATGACTTGCCCAAAGTCATTCATCTGGGCAGCAAGAAAGTTGTGGTGCAAACTTGGGTCTCCTGACCTTCAGTCTAGTGTCACTAATCCTGAGGCATTGGGACAAAAACAGCTTTCAATGAAGTGGTAACTCCTGGAATAGTTTCAAAGATTTGGTGGTAAAGATAGCACAGAATATAATAATAGGAGTGTTCCTCGTTACAATTGCTTTGGCCTGTGTCTTAGTGTCAAAAAAACAAAGACAACTTCATGTTGCTTTTTTCCAAAAGATTTTAAAATCATAGGCTGAACTTACAGAGAGTTTGAATGAGAATTCCTCAGCAGTGGCGTTGAGCCCGCAGAGCCATTGTGTGGCAACTTTGGTGAGGAAGGCAAAGAAGAATCTGTCATCTCCTCAATGTCCGAATGGGAGGAAGCTGACTTAGGGGATTTCTTCTTTCCGAAAGCTTGCTTGAAGGAACTGCGTAACTGAAAAGATAGACTGGTAAGCATGTACAAAATCCAAAGAAATGCCCATCCATACTTTACCAGGGCAGAAAGACAGACATGCAGATTTTTGAAGGTGAGTGGAAGCCAAATGGCTCACTCTTTCCAAGGAGAAAAGTCACCAAAGACTTTTCCCTTTTGATAGGGCTTTAAGGGAAAGGCAGGAATTAGAAACCATTGAAAGGACCTGGGGAGAGCATTCCATGCCTATTCTTTTGTTTAAATCTACAGGTAGAAACAGCAAGACAGGATGTGGCTCAGCAGATAGATGGATGTTTGGATGATGAGGTTACAACAACAAAGCGATATGCTTAGACACGGTGATGGATGCCAATGAGGTTAGTCACATGGATGGATGGGTTAGCTTGGTATTTGATGTTTTAGACTTTGTCTTGCTTACCTCATTGACCTGCCAGAGGAAGCGCAAGCAAAAATTGGGAAGGGGAAGGAAAAAAGACAATTTTTAACAGATAAAGCCAGTGAATGGGGAAAGCTTTGGACTTGTCAGACAAAACATGACCAATAAACATCACATGAAAAGCATGTAAGTCTAACTGATTATGGCCAAAACAGAAGTATTTGGGAATACCAGAAGCTTGCTCCCTTATAGAAGAGGAGGAATACAGCTTTTGGCTTCCATGTAGTCCACATTCTTTCAAATTCTCCCTGGCTGATTGGAAAAAGATTCGCACATCTTTTGCATGACTATCGAAAAGAACAGAATTCTGCCACCCTTTTACCTCCTTCTATCTTTTTGCACTTCATCAGTATTATGTCTACTCAAAAACACTAAATCAGTTCCACTCTAGGTTGCATAATATTTTCATCTTTAAATTACTATGGTTTTTTTTTGGAGCCACTATCTTTTTTTCTGACATCATCTCCTTTCACAAAGAATTCAGCATAGATGCAGTGGGTATCCACTAAATATGTATATGATTGAATCCAAGTTCTAAAACAGAAAAATGACCCCCAGACTATGAAGACCATGCTCCATCAGCCAGAGGCTACAGAACTAGCTTAAGGTTCCCCAGGTCTGATTTTTTTTTCTACTCCATACTCTGTGGTCATTTCATGATTTGCTGGAACCTCTTAAGAGTCGACAGGAAATAGTAAAATTCAAACCTACCCACTTGAGACCCTGTAATTCTCTCTAACTTAAAAGACTCATGGAGAAAGAAGCTGAAATTGTTGGACAGCATTGTTTTTGGATGCATGTGAATTGATAATATCTGTTCTCTCCTAGGCTCTCAATATTATGCTTGACCAAGAGTTGCTTTTAAGTTAATTAGATTTTAGGTCTCAGTTACTGAAGAAAGGGGGAAAACTGAAAGTGTGTGTGTGTTTGTGTATGATATATATATATATATATTATATATATATATATATATATATATATATATATATAATATATGTATATATCTTATGCCCTTCTTAGAAAAGACATTTCTCCCTTGACTTTGATAACTAATCAAAACATTTAGCACGGTAGAACTTGACGAATGTTTATTGACTGATTAACTAATCATGTTATGCTTAATTCATAAAATAGTTCCCTAGATGTCATTTGTTATTTTAAAGCTATTTAACAATTAGGATAAGGGAACTGGACTTTTTAGTGCTTGCAACTAGCAAAAGTGTATCATGACAAAAATGTCAACCCTCTTTCCTATTTAATTCAACCTTGCCACCCATCCAGGATAATGTAAAATGAATGAGAAGTGTATGGGAAGAATGACAATTTCTAGAACATTAAGCACACCATGATGATAACATGACAATGTTACCCCTCTACCTGGAAGATGGAGACAGGTTCAGAAGAACACAAGACACCTGTTATTCTGAGAAGAAAGGAGGCCTAGAGCACCCAAAGTTCCACCAGTTCTAACTGTGCCATTTCGTTGAATGCTAAGAATGGAACTAAGAGAACAGGAGACTGAGATTTCTCTCCCAAGAAATGAGGCAGGAAATGAGTATAACATATCATCCTTTGGAGGGCCATCATCATTGATTGTACCGCCGTAATGGAAAAAAATCCAAGCACATTTTCTGAAGGTATAAATACATGACAGATACCACAGAGGGAGATGCTGTTTCATAACTGGGACTTTTCATATCCTCTTTTGAACTACTCATTGAGGGCAATGTTCTATTTTGAGATGTAAATACTTCTCTTGTAAGTAAGGATATTAGAGTATTTGAAAGAAAGGTTCATTTGCCTCCAGTTTTGCTCCAAATATAAGTAAGAAAAAATAGGCCACTAATATCACTGAGCACCATCCAAAGAAAGAGGGGTCTGAACCAAAGAAAATGTTAGCTCTGGAGTCCAGAGCCTCGCACACAATACAACAGGAAACATGGGATATTGATGAAATGAAAGGTATGCATTTCACAGCCTAATGGAACAGAAAAATTCTAAGGCAATGGTTACTTAAGAAATTCAGTGATCACACTGAGTCCACCACAGACCTGAGAAAACCATTGTGTTGCTAAAATTTTGTTAGCTAATTTTTCTGTAGTATATTACTGAAAGAACCAGTCAAGGTTTTATCCCAAATGCATTCATTTTTGTCTTTTATTCAGTCCTGATGGGTCTATCCATGGGATCTTAAATTAAGAGCTGGAAAGGACCCTAAAGATCAACCAATCCAACAACCTCAGTTTACAGGTGAGGAAACTGAGGCACAGATAGGGTAAGTGACTTGCTCAAGGTCACACAAAGAGAAATTGGCAAAACCAGAGCTCACACCCAGGTTTCTTCACTTTAAATATGTTGTTCCTTTGGGGTTCCTCCTCAACATTGTTAAATTGTCCTTACCCAGTTCTTCCTCTTCTTTTTCTTTGAGTCACTCTCTACGTTGCTCCCCACACTAGAGTGACTGGTAGCACTGTTGATACTGGAGACGCTATCTGAAGAGTGCTGTCTTCGGATGCGAAGGTCAGTAGTCTGTGAAGTGCCATTGCCTGCATACAAAGGAGAAACTGCTGATTTAACGAATGGTTTCACATTAGGAACTAGTGATCAGACAGAAATATTTTTATATTACTGGTGCATAATCAGAAGGATTGACTCTTTTCTAATCAGCACCTGTTAGCAATTGGACACAGAACCTCAGAAAAAGCACTCTTTGCTTAGTCAAATGAGTGTGACATTGTACCCTTCTTCCCCTATACTCAACCCAAAGAAGTTAGAACTTTCTCCTTTGAAAGGTGAGGCACAAAGAAAATATTCCCCCAAATTCTTTTCAAATTAGAGGGAAGAATTAAACTCTTTATAAGTAAATATAAATAAACTATGGAAATATTTGACCAACACTTTATTCCTTGGGATTGAAATTTTTCAAGTGAGATTAACATTGATTATAATCAACTGGTTAAGCTTATCAGATCACAGATCTAGATCTGAAATCAAGCAGAGATTCCTATTTAGTACAAACAGTTGTTCCTGTGTACATAACAGGAAGCTATAAAGGAAGCAAGTGACAGAGCCAGGATCTGAACCCAGGTCTTCTGACTCAAAATCCAGCACTCACCTTTGCCACTTGGGGGAATGGCCAAAAATATATTAAATCAACCATTTCATAAAGGTGTCAAAGAGTCTGAATAAGTGATTTTAATACTAGCTCAACTTCTTTTCATAATCTTTGCCTATTCAGGATGCTATTAGCTACATGGAATTAAACAGTGTCTTTGAAGTGGAGTAAGTCATATATCAAATACTGCTACCCTAAATGAACAGATGCTATATCCTGATCCATTAACCAGATGAGAATACATCTCAATCAAAGATTGACTAAGGAGGTAAACTTCTTAGAAGCTACTGGATGCACTGGAATGATGATGCAGAAGACGTCCGTTTGAATTGATTGAGAGACTTGATCATATTTTGTGGGTCTTCAATAAAATAGCAGGCCAGTTCAGAACTCAGAGATCTGAGCTCGTTGGCAAGAAGAGAGCAATTCTAGTCAAGCCTCTGAGAGTCACTTGGGGAATGTTTGGGTGGGAACCTTGTCCTGGATCACCACTGCCTCACATCACTGGATATTGAACTAGATAGCTATCTTATAGACTACCTAGAAGGATAAAGTCTCTCCATCAATCCAAATTTCCTGTGCCATGTTACTCTAGTCATTCAATGGCTTTCAAGGATTTTTCTGCCCTTAGTCTAATGTCCCTGAATGACTTGGCTGAGATGTTCTAAATTGGTCAAGGTATCAGGCCATAGAACCTACGTTCTTGGGATAGGGTAACTAATTGATCAATTGACTCAATGAGCCCCCAGTTTATAGTAGTATGGTTCTGGGGAAAGAAGACTAGATTTAAAGTCAGAGTTCCTAGATTTGAATCTGGTCCTGGCACTTACTCCCTGTGTAACCTTGACCAAATTCTCTTAGCTCTCTGGGACCCAGCTTCCTCATCTATAAATTGTGGCAGTCAAACAAGATGACCTATGAAGTCGTATTCAGCTCTAAATCAATTAAGTCATAATTTTACGAACTAGCAGAGCATTTTAAATAAATATAAATTTATTTTTTTAATAAATGTAAATGTATTTTTTTTTAACAAAGTAACTTCCAAGGCTTTTCTTATTCAGTTCTTTTGGTCATGTCTGACTCTGACCCCATTTAGGGTTTTCTTGGCAACGATATTAATAGTAGTATGCCATTTTATTCTCCAGCTCATTTTACAGATGAGGAAACTGAGGCAAATAAGGTTAAGTGACTTGCCCAGGGTCACACAGCGAGTAAATGTTGAAGGCTAGATTTGAACTCAGAAAGGTGAGGAAGATAAGCCCAGTGCTTTAACCCCAGCACTGCCTAGCTGCCTACTGAGTCTAGTCAGCTTAAAAGCAGTCATGTTTTCAAAAACTGAAACTCCTTCCTAGAATTTCTTAAAAGTTATCAAACATTTTCTTGGGATTTTTATAGTGTTGCTTATGGAAGAAAAAGGAAATGCCACTCTAAGTGTAAGGGATGAGAGGAGAAAGACAAATCTTTTTCAACTTTTCTCTTGTTTTTTTTTTAAAGAGTAATCCATTTTGAACATTGCTAAAAGACATTTTCCCCTTCCTCTCGCACAAAAGGTCAGTGTACAAATGCAATTGGACATATTTAGAAATGATGTCTTAGGTACAAACTGAAGAAACACCTCTTACTCTATTTCCTGTCAGCATGAAAATATGAATGCTTTAGCTGTTCTGGGAGAGTTATAGACCGGGAAATCAGCATGAAGAAACTTAATAAACTTTGCCAATATAAACATGTTTTTTTCCATCTTTGATGTGCAAAACAGCAGTGGAAAGAGAAAATTTGAATTTTTTTTTAAAGTTAGGTATTTTTAACTTGATGGTATCGTATCGTTCATGAACTTCTGAGATTCACCCAAAAGTTTGATCTCATGCAGACATCGGTGATCTCTTGGAGGGAAGTTGCATCAGATGTTATCAAGTGACAGTACCCCCTGGGTATTGTGCTTCTCCTAAAATTAGTATCTGTTTCTTTACCTTTGCAGTTGAGCTCAGGTGTGTTAATTACTCCATTAATGGCAGCCTGCGCAGCAGCATTTTGTTTCTTTAGAAGTTCAATTGTTTTTCTTAACTCATTCAGTTCGGAATCCTGAAGAACAAAGGAAAACATTTAGAAACCTAAATTCTTACTGCATGGTGGGGAACAGTCACTGAACCTTGGGAAAAGTGCCTAGAGAGGAAGGAGAGACTAGTGAAAGACTAGTTTTGCAGGGGGGCAATTCCAGCGGATGGGCTGGAGGTTTTCTAAGGCCTACAAAACATCCAGAGGAAAGAAAAAGAACAGTTATATGAGTCTGGTGTCTCCAGGCCATTTGCACGTGGCATTTGGTTAGAATGACCACTACCATAAAATTAGACTTACTCTCTACTCAGCAAGCACTAGACTGACATATAGATCTGTTTTTTACTATAATTCAGTGGGTTAATTAAATTCACTTAAGTTAATATGATGTTATGATATAAAGAAAACAATCGGAGCACTTTTCTTCTTAATACCTTACAAGGACAACCAAGTAACATTCTTCCTCATACTTGCCTTCTGTTCGGCTGTCATGGTCAAACTCTGAAGTCTGATTGTCATATTCCCAAGGCTTTGCTCAAAGGCTGCTACAAGGTGAGCCTGGAAGGTCAAGGACATAGAAGGAATTCAGTTCTCTTCAAGGGAAGGAAAATATGTGGAGTGGAGCACATACACATACAAACACACACACACACACACACAACTGTAAGAGGCTTGTTTTAAAGTTGGCTAAGTAAAATGTGAGAGAATTCAAGAGAAGGCATATGTGATGGTCAAGTGAAGGGGAGAGGAGGTATTGTTGGACTTGTTAATATAGATGAAACCTGCAGTAATCTTTTCTTGAACAAGCCAGTGCTGAAAATGAAGGGACTAACTTTCAGGTGCAAAGCAGTATATTTACTGCCATATCAAAGTTTCACACGGGACTATGCTCACTCACAACTATGTGATAATTGAGCAGTGGAGGAGGATCTAGGGAATAGTTCACAGTGACTTGTTAGTCAGACTGAGGTGGTACAAATTCAATTAATCAGCTAATCTAAAGACTGTACATAGTAAGTGTACAGTAAGGGATAGGATAGGCATAAAGAGGAAATTAGAGAGTGACAGTCTCTGAGAGAAGGTGAGCAATTCCAATAGTATATACACATGACAAAAAAGATAGGAACCAGGAAAAAGCCTTGGTAGATTTCTATACTGAGGTAGGATTGTCATTAGATAAATGAATTGCTACAGGATGAATTGAAAAAGCAGGATTCTAACATGATATAATGTTCAAATTTGAACTAGTTCAATAAGAAAGGGTAATTGATCATGTTAGACAATGAGAGACTTGAAGAGGCAGAGGAGGAGGACATAATAGAAGTCTTGGATTAAGGCTGCACCAAGATGAATGGCTAACTTGGAGAGGGTGGTTTTATGGTTAAATGATAAGGATGGGAACCAGACTTAAGGGATTCAAGGGCAGATAGAGGATTTTGTTATTTGGGTTTGATGAGCAGAAATATTTGAGGACAAGCTGCCTCTTGGATAATTATTTACCTTTTTAAAATTTACTTTTGTTTATCATTTTACTATTTACTTTTAAATATAGAGATGCCATTTCAAAGGAACACTAGCTACAATAAATAGGACACAAGAAGACCTGTTTATTTTTTTATGAATAGATACTCTGAATATCTTAAGATAGAATGTCACTAAGTTTTAAAATAAGGAAATGTATTTAAATTTCTCTTGGAATATTTAGCTATAATAGAAGCCTCAGTATGGTGAGAAAAGAATTATAGGATTCTGTGAAGGAACAGAAAGGAGGGCAATGCCACTTCTAAAATAATTTTCACACTTGTGTTTCAGAATGAAGAAAGCAAAGGTTTCCTGTGACAAATGTTGTTTCTTTCAAAAATAAAAATCTCATCTCCTCCATTGAGTCTCTCATCCAATACTTTTCCTGTAGTATGGAAGTCCTTCTGAGTTCTCCAAGGCCATTCTAACATAAAACAGTCCAACAGAATTTGCCAAGATGGACAAGTTTCAGGAATGGAACCAGAAATATATCTCATTCAAAGATCAGAGCTAATTATAAAGAGGCGTATCATCAGAAGTTTGATTACAAGGTAATGAATTCTGGGGGCTACAGCCACTACATATTAATATTAGCACATAGTGGTTGCAATCTAGATTGGTAGAGTGAATAATCACACTTGATGAAATAATGGATCCTTGAAGAACAGAGCTACTGTTCCTTTAAATAATAGCCCTTTCCCCATCCCTACCTTCATCTCGGCATCCAAATTTTTAATTTTATAAGAAAAAAATTGACAAAGAATATGCCAATGAGAAATGAACTATTTTCTCCTAAGCTCAAAAAGAACCTACATCAACAATGAGAAATTAGTCTATAACAGAGGGTCTTATTTTGTTATTAAATGATAGGGCCATTTTTCTTTTGTGTCACAAGAATAATTAGGAAAATACGGGATGGTGAAGTCATTCCAGTCTTGTTCATCTAACACACAATAGATTTCTCACCAAGTACCATATTCTCACATTCCAAATGAAAACAAACATGAATAGTATGAAAACATGGGGATAACATGTCCTTGAGGAGTGAGTTCTACAAAAATAAACACAGATCTGTCTGTGAGAAAAATGGCAGCAAATAAGTTACCACTGCCTAGTGTTTGGTATGGTTAAATATTTACTGTAAAGTAATACAGTATTAAATGTGATGAACAAACACATTTTTAGAATAATGGTGAGGGTTCTCACTTCAACTGCTGTGGAAAGTAGAAGGGTAATCTCAAACAGACAGAGTATTACAGTGGGATTCCCAAAGGCCCATTGACTAGGAGGGGCTTTAAATTTATTCAGCCAAGCTAACTGGCAAGCAAAGGTTATCATCACTTGATGGCTGTTGAGCAGCCAACTAGTTGACTGAATTTGATTCTTTACGGTCTACATGTCAACCAGTAGACTCAACATCTCTTAACGGGCACCTGGGAGAATGAATTAATGCTGATTTGGTAGTGTTGTAGAGCTGGCAGGGTGGGGAGGGAGGAAAGGAGAAAAGAATGCCTATGAGACAGTCAGTCACCTAGATCATAAGACAACTGACGGTTCTTGGAGAGGAAAACAAAAGGAGTTAGCAGAATTGGTTTTTATCATGCGCCCAGAGGCAATCACAGTCATCACAACACAGGACACTTAGTCATCCTGCTCTTTCGGGAAACATATGCAAAACGATCACTATGAAGATAAGTACAATTCATGAGCTAAAATCTGTTGCAAAGGATTAAAAGGTAGAAAGATTTGATGAAGAACTTGATATGACTCTTCCAAATAAGTCAACAAATATCTTAATACTTAATATTAACTTAATACTTATAACATATAAGTATATATATGTATATATACTTAATACTTATGTCCTAATATATATATTATCAATATAATATCAATACTATATCTCAATACTTAATATTAAGTTAATATTAATCTTTACTATGTCCTAATGCTTAATATTAACCTAATATTAATATTTAATATTAATTCTCATCATCATCACTACAATTTATAAGTACTTTACAATTCTGGGAGGTGAGTGTTACTATCATTACCCCTTACAGATGAGAAAAATGAGGTGGAGAGAGGTTAAATGGCTTTCTTAAAGTCACTTAGCTACTAAGTGTCTAAGGAAGGATTTGAACTCAGATCTTTCTCATTTTAAGTTTTACAATCTATCCATTAGACAACATAATTGTCTTGATTTTAATGTGAAGGTGACCAAAGGGAGGACAATGAAACTATTTTGGAAATTTAATATTAATTTATGATCAAGAAGTTAGTCTTCTTGTACAAAATGACTAATATGGAAATGTTCTACATAATTGCACAAGTATAACCTATATCTGATTGCTTACTGTCTCTAGTAAAGGGGAGGAATGGGAGACAGGAAAGGATAGAATTTGGAACTCAAGACTTTAAATAAAAATATTTTAAGAAATTATAGGCAGCTAGGAAAAAAACATTTAAAGCTTGAAGCAATATATAAATGTTTGCTTCTATTAATGTTGTTATTATTTAAAAGCTGCCTAGAGGGGTTAGAGTGATTTTCCCAGGGTCTTATAATATCAGTATGCGGGACCTGGACCTTGTTCTTCCAGGCTCATAGACCAGCTTTCTATCCACTGGCCGTGTACCTTCAGAATACCAATAAGGAGCACAGACAGAGCACCTTATCCCAGGGTCCCTTCTAACTGAGCTCTACAGGAAAAAAAGATGGGGACAAAATAAGCTATCACTGTATACGCTCTAAAGCACACTAATAAAAGTTTTATCTTTGAATAGCCAAAGACTAGAAAAAATAATAATAAAAAATTTTAAAAAGAGGTTACAGAGATCAAATATCTATAGTCTACTCAGGAGTTTTATGCCTATGTACCATGAATATTCTTCCAAGAAGAGAATCAGAAGGTTAGACATTGCTTTGGTGCTTATATCACAAAAAAAAAAAAAAACGAATAAAAAACTTGATAGACTGGAATTAAGCATTAGCTGATGTGGGGGTCATTTCAGAAATAGCTGAGTCTAATCAGACCATCAGCTAGTTGGAGCAAAGTTCAAAATCAATTCCAAATTAAAAGAAGAAAGACGGGGGAAAAAACTGCATTCAATTGTAATAGTTCCAATATGTCTTATTTAAACAAACTGTTCATTCTAGAGTACGGGAAATGGATACAAGTAAAGACACAGACTCTGATTATCATTTTTTCCTTAGAGAAATATAAAAGAACAACACTTGCCAAATGAAAAGACCAAGAGAGCCAGAAACTACCTTAACTAGGACATGCTTGATCTCTTTGCCAACTAGAGACGTAGGAGCCAAGGCAACACTAATTTAAAGTGAAGGATCATTTGTTAATAGTTATGGAAGAGGATGGCACTAGACTGAGTTATACTTCCTCACAAAAAAGGAAAAAGCTGTTGAGGAGGAAAATGAGCCTGTATAACTCTTGGCATGATGATAGTTGGAACACATCTCCACCAGACTATTTACAGTTGAAATTTAAAAGACCACAAAGAAGTTTAAAATAGAACAGATTAGAAACGACAGTGACCTGTTCTCAATGTTGATTACAATTAAACCACCACATTTGTATGCCACAATCTCAGTATCTGATATGATGAAGTAAAAATGGCTGTTAAGCATTATATTGAGAATGATTGGACCTGTGCAAATACATATATAAGGAATATGTGCCATAGATAACACAATTTTAAAGACACTTTAGGTATTGTTGAATTTGTAAATTGGCCCAGCTATTATGGGCAATTTGGAGTTATGCCCCAAAATTACTAAGTTGTGCATACCCTTTGATTCAATGATAGTATTACTAGCCCTATACCCCAAAGAGATCAAAGCAAGAGTAAAAGATATTTATAGAAACTCTTTTTATGGCAGCCAAGAACTGGAGATCAAGCATACGCTTATCAGTTGGGGAATGACTAAACATATTATGGTATATGACTGAGAAGGAATATAACTCAGCCATTAGAAATGACAAAAGGGGGCCTTTTAGAGAAATCTGGGAAAACTTGTATGAATGGATACAAAGAGAAGTAAGCAGAACTAGAGCAATTTATAAAATAATATTGTAAAGAGAAATAATTTTGAAAGGATTTAGAACTTTGCTCAGTATAATAACCAGTCATGGAGTGATGATGAAGAAGCATGCTTCCTATATCCAAAGAGAGGGGTGATGGACCAGAGTGTAGAAAGAACCATATGTTCTTTGGACATGGCCAACATTGGAATTTATTTTGCTTGACTATACTTGTTACAAGGTTTTTGTTTTTTGTTTCATTGGGGAGTAGATATGAAAGGGAGAGAAAATAGGTTTTTGGTCATTGAAAAAATTAAACAAAAAATAAAGGAACTATGGAATAGATTTTAAATATCAAAAAAGGAATATGCTATTGTGATTATCCCCAGTTTCTATTACTGTCCCATTTGGGAATTACTTTCAACGTATCTCTAAACGTCTGTATTTGAGTTGATGCCTCTCCTTCAACCTTCTGTGAAATCCGAGAACCTAAAGTGTAGGGGCACTGTATCCTCTGTGCCTACCATAGTACCTGTCACATAGTTGGCTTTTAATAAATGCTTGTTGGGTGAATGATTTAAGGCAATCAAGAAGACACTAGCCTTTACTGACTGAGAATGGTCTACATTCATGATCTTGATGAAAACATGAGGAAGAGAAAGCCAGGTTTTTTGTGGACAACATTCTACAGATGACATGTTTGTAATTATGTAACTGACTGATATAGGTAGAAACTGTAAGATCTTATTGTGTTTATCATTTGTTGATCATACAACAATTGAGTTAACCGAGCAAAATCTGTAGGAAAGGCTCTCGTCTAACAAAATGTTTACCATTCATGTTTTAAGAGCATATTAGACTTCTGTTCAAATGCAAGACCAAGAAAAACAAAACTTTGCTCAGTGATCTTTAAAGTTTCATCATTAAGTGAAGTATGTATTAATGGAACTGGCCTCGTCATTTGTGTAAAACAATTTGGAACTATGCCTCACATCTCATAAATTGTGCACTACCCTTTAACCTGGCAATACTGCAACTAGGTCTAAACTCCAAAGAGATCAAAGGGGAAAAGGACCGTAAGTACAAACATAGTGGCTCTTTTTAGGGTGGTAAAAAATTAAAAGTTGAGGGGACATCCATCAATTGGGGAATAGAATCACTGAACAAATTACAGCATTTGGATGTGGTGGAATATTATTTTACCACAAGAAACAATTAAAGAGATAATATTATAAAGAAAAACACCTTTCAAAGATTTTGGAACTCTGGTTAACACAATGATCAATAAAAATTCCAAAAGACTCAGAGTGAAGTTTGAGATATGTAGACACATGTACCTATACGCACATATTTGTCTCCTCTGTTAGAATGCAAGCTTCTTGTAAGTGAGGAATGTTCCATTTATTGTATTTCTATCTCTGTACACACAAAATGCCTGGCACATAGCAGTATTAATAAGTATTTCATTGATCTTGTTTCTTTGTTATGTTAGAGGGGAAGAGCCTATTTCATACTAACCCCAGGGTTGACAATGCACTTATTAAGGCAAGACCTTCACATATTTGCATTTTTAACCAATAGAAAGTTGGTTTGAATTGAAATGATATTAAAACTGGACTATCCTCCATAATTAGAGGTATAAAAAGTATCTAAGACTATTTGATTGGGAAGAAAACAAAAGAAAACAAAAAACCTACTTGTATCTAATATTTAAGGAATTCTTATTTCAGTTATAGTAACTGAGCCCGAATTCTGAGCCAGAAGGGACCTCCTTCTTTAATTAATTAATCCAATTAATCCATTTTAAAGATGAGACCACTGAGGCCCAGAATTGTTAAGGGACTTGCCCAAGATCACAAAGATGGTAAGGGTCAGAGATGGCATCGGAACATAGGTCCTCTGACTGTACCATGTTGTCCCCCCATTTGGTGCATTTGAATATCTCACTCCTTGAAGGGGTTATGACCTCATCACTGTGGGTGTCCCTTCCTCTAATGTAAATGACAGCTCTCTTTCTCCTTTAGCAAGACCCATATGAGTGGCTATGGCCAAAAAAAAAATCATCCCTTGGTGGCCAGCCTCCTTTAGTTGAGCCTCTCTGAACTGGCTATGCTGCTCTTGGGCTGAGAGACAGAATTTGCTGCTAGGACTGTAATTAAAAGCCCTTTTCTCTTGGTAAGACTTGCCACACTTGGATACCACTTGAAAAGTTACAGAGAAACAAAACTCGCCTTCATCCCATGATGAAGCATCAGAGTAGGACTTTAATGGAGACCAAGAGAACAAGTTTTATGCTAGAAAGAAAATTTATATTATAACTATTAGTATAAACTTTCATATAGCAGAAATTCTTTGTTCTACAAAAGCAGGAAGGGGCTACAATGGATAGCACATGAGACTTGGAGTCAGAAGGACCTCAGTTCAAATCTGGCCTCAGACAATTACTACCTGTGTGACTCTAGGCAAGTCATTCTACCTCTGTAGAGGTTCCTCATCTGTTAATAATAATAGCACTTTGCTTTAAAGGTTGTTGTGAATATCTAGTGATATAATACATGCATATGTAAAGTGCTTTCCTTACCTTAAAGTGTTATCTAAGTACTGGTTAATATCATCATTACTATAGACTTTTGGCTAATAGAATGGCAGTAAAATTGCTCACCAAGACTGATAGAGTGTAATTTTGGAATCAAAAAGTCTGGGCTCAAATCCTGGTTCTGCTAACCACTATCAAGGGCAAGTCCCTACACTGTCTCTGTGCCTCAGTTTCCTCATCTATAAAAATGGAATAATATCTCTATTTCTTACTTCACAGGACTTCTGAAGTTCAAGTGAGATACACAATTTTGCAAAAAAAAAAAATAGCATATAAGTGTCAGTTATTACTTTATCTAATCAAATATTATCTTGACCCCAAGGGAAAGTGAGAAAGACAGTCAGCACCTTGGGGTGGGGTAGGGTGGAGGAGGTAGGAACAACCCCCTGGAGCAAGTGCACAGGAGAACATGCACAAATGTTACATAGGATAAACAGCTATGAATTAGCATCCCTGGAAGAAATATCCATATCAATAGATAGGGGTATGGATCCATTGGAATATTTAGTCAGGTCTATTATTAACAAAGGAAAACTTTTTAGAAAGCCAATCTTGGGTTCTGACTCGGGATTGCTAAATTTAAGTCAAAATCTCAATCTCTACTAGACAAAGTAATGAGCAACACTGGCAAGCATTTAATTCTCAGTACTTACATTAGCAGTCAGTTGAGTAGTCAAGGCTGAAACCTTCTCCTGGGATGCATCCAACTCCCTCCGTAGCTTTCGAATCTAAACATCAAATTTTAGAGGATTACTTATTGGAGGACCAGATACTCAGATCCAGAAGGATATAAAATATTAAGATTTAAAAGGGATATCAAGTCAAGGAACTGCTGCTTACCTCTGACTGGCACTTTTCTTCTGGCTGTAAGGAAAACAAAAATCGTTAAGATAGGTGTGCATGAGATCAGAGTGGACCACAATTACCCCAACAGGGCTAACTCAAATTCCAAATATTTCTATCTGCAAGTCAATGTCACTGTTGGCCGTCAAGACCATATCTTAGGAGTTTTTTATATTCTGTGTTACTTGCCTAAGGCCATTAGTTAGTAAGAGATCCAGCATTAGAACCCAGGTCTTCCTTACTCTTGAGATTCAACGCTAGTCTAGTGATCTTGCCATGATATTACACTTCTTTCATTAATAGCTATGGCTGCCTTGAGTTCATGTTCTGATATTAGATAAGCTGTTCATGTAACCATGTTGTACAAAAACTGCTACCTGATCACCACTCCCTGACATCTATGGGCAATCTCCTGCTACTCACCTATGCACAAAATTGTATTCAAACTTTACATCTCATTCTCCTGCTACATTGTAAGCTCTAGAGTATGAGTTCTCAGCCTTGGATATGAGAACACGTTGACCCTGATGACAGTTTAGGATGCAGATTTATTGTGTTGACATTGACGAGTATTGTTTACCAAGGGTCATTTATGTTTTTTTTTCCTAGATATAAATGGCAAAGAGATACAGCATGGTGTAGTGGATAGAAAGCTAGCTTTGGGATTGGAAAAAGCTGGGTTCAAGTCCCACACATCCTGGCTGTGTGACCTTAGGCAAGTCTCAGCTTCTTTGTGTCTCAGGCAACTCTCTAAGACTATCAGTTACAATTTCTACATTGGTAGAAGTTTTTTGTTTTTTTTTCCCCCGGAACTTCCCTAAGCCTATGAAATCCCAGTTCCAGACCAAAAAGATAAGCAAACAAAAACCTGCTAAAGTGATCAGAATACCTAAGTACGAACTATCAGAGTAATTCTAAATGTATTAATACTTACTGTGGAATAAATAGATGATGTACTGGAAACCAAGGAGAGGGAAGATCCATGAACTGAAAATAAAAATAACAGGCTAATTGCATAACCACAGGGTATACGACCAAAGAGATAAATCACAGGCAATACACTGCAGGAAGCTACAAGCCTCTCTTTGAAAATATAAAACAGCTTTATTTCATCATGATTCATTATCCTATTCATATTAATTGTAGGAGGTGAGAAAAACAGAAATAATGAAGGGAATTATAAATAGCTACTATTTTTACATGGGGGAATGGCAGATTATAGTGAAAATTACAAAGATCATATTCAATAGCGAGTTCTTCCAAGAAAAATCAAGTAAATGAAAATCTGCCTAGAAATACATCCTTCAAAAAATGCTGCTTCTTTATTCTATTTTTGTCAGGTACCCAAGGAGACGAGTAGTTCTCTTACTGATGAGTATTGCTTAAGGAATGAGTTTTCTCACCATCCAAGACACACTTATTTGTTATTTCAAATGTGATGTAAAAATGTGCTAATTCTTCATGCTCAGGTGTTCTAACTGCTCTTTATTTTAAGAAATCCTAATTACATTCTTGATGGTATCTCTCTAAAGTTTATTTTTCAAAAATAAAATGCATACTAGCCACACTAGGGAATATTTGATCGGACACAAGGGCCAGAGAGCTTTGAGAAGATGGTGCCATTGATGGTAGGTGACTGCAGCTCCCATGGAAAACGGTGCATGGAGTTAGCAGACAGAAGTTTCCTGTTCACACCATCAATGCTGTCAGAAATACCTGGGAGAGGCTTGGATGGTTTCTGAAATGCCGTGAAATCATCTATATGCTGATAATTAAATGAACAATTCTCCCCAAAAGCAAATCTTTTTTTTGCTTAAATGCCATTTCTAAGGTGTCATTTAGGATCTTTCAGGGCTACTCTTCAGATAGACATTAAGCAGGAAACCACCTATAGGCTACACAATAATTATTAATGTTATTAGAGCAGCTGTTCTAGTATAGCAGCTCTTCTGGGGCAAAAATCATCATCTCTGCTATACTTCTCCTACTCATGTCACTATCCCAGTCAGTCCTACCATTTCCCCATTCTCTTTCCCCCTTTGCTGTCTCTCACCTATGCTCTCTAGAACTAGACTATTTTAAAAAATACCTTCCTTCTCTCCTTAAACTCTTCTTTGCTCACATATCCTAGATGGAAACCTAATCCTCTCCAGAAGACACTGCATTGCTAGCGACATTCTTCAACCCTAACCCTAAATGCACTTCTTTTCATGTTCCCAAAGCAATACGAGGAGTTGGTCTACACCTCAGTCTCTGCTGTCCCTTCCAGACTCTCTTCCAGCAGCAGCTCTTTCTTTTGAAGTTTACTACATCCCTCTGTGTCATCTCTTCCAGATCTTTATTCCTGTTACCTGCCACCCCCTAAACTATTCTCCCTCCTTTCTCAAGGAGTTTAGTACCTGACTCAGTCTCTCCAATCTAAAGTTTACCCTCATACTTGAAGACATATATGACATATGACATTTATACAAGATATATACATATACACATATGTACACAATATATATATATATATATATATATATATATATATATATATATATACACATAAACCCTTAAATGTTAGACTTTTAGTTCATCAACTTCCTCAATTCCTATGCCCTGCAATTTCACCATGGTTCAACCATCCATAGGAACAGTCCCACCTTGGATCAGATCACACGAATTATTTGTGCCTGACCTGTAGCAGAACATTCCAAGCTCATATTGGCCTGATCAGCCTCAATTGGATACAATGTAACTTGACTGTAGCATAGTGATGTCATTTTGGTCCTCTTTGAGAACGGAAGACAACCAACCACCAAGTAATGGTGCCACATCCACAATTTGACTTAGAAAAACCAGATTTTAATCAGTTTCCTATCTTCCCATCTCTCCTCCCCTCTTCCTTTCTCTTGCTTCCCCTAAACTTATTTTTCACCCATACTGTGACCTCCAGACCTCCCTGTTCTCGCCACCCATCTTCACTGCTCTGGCCTTACTTTGCCTGGTCTTTATCCTATCTGCTCAGTTCAACTTCATATCGTCCTACATTCCTGACTCCCCTGAGTCCCTGTCCTACCTGTTCATATCCTCCCACTCTAAGTTGTTCCTTCCATCTACCTTCTTTGTAGTTCTGATTGTGTCTAGGTACCCTATTTTTTTAGGGATTCATTTATGGTTTGTTCAGTTTCTCTAATGTAGGGCAGAGCATGGTGGTCACTGATGGCTGAAGGAGGGACATTGGAGTTTGAGGTATACACCAACTCCCCTGTTGCTTTCCCAAGTCAGGGAAAATGAGAAGAATCACTTAGCGTTATACATTTTAGATGAGGAAATTCAGATCCAGGGAGGTTAAGTGATTTGCCCAAGGTCACAAAAGTGGTGTCATAAGTCTTCTGATCTCAAAGCCAGTGTTTATTCCACTACATAAGCCTGCCTCCCCAGCACTGCACATCTTTATTTGACTTGCAAATCTGACTGATCCTCTATTGCACTCCTCTCAGTGGCTGTTCCAAACTTCTAATCAAACTTTCAGTGCTTCTTTTACCTATCAATCTCTCTCCTGCCTCCATATCAGAAACACTTCCTGCTCATCTCCATGTCTCAGAATCTTTGACTTTCTTCATGGATCAATTCTGGTGCCACAAAATCTTCCCTTATTCCTCCTTCACCACAGTAATGCTCTCTCTCTCCTCAAGTTTCCTTGTACAATACTAATGTGTATACATGTTGTAGCCTCCTTAAGAAGCAATTGTCTGGTTTTTGCCTTTGTATCTTGAGTGCACCATTCAGTGCCTTACACAAACTGGATACTTAATAAACATTAGTCAAATCTGTTAAACTGAATATAAGGCCTATATAGGAGGGCCTCTCAGCAGGGATGTTGTAGAGAGAGGTCTTTATATCAAATGGAGACCACTATCAGCTCAAAAGTTCTACAGTCCTATGAAACAAACACCCTTTTGTGTAGACATGTTATGAAGTATGGGAAAAGCACAATTATCTGAGGAAAATCATAAATAAGATGAAGACCGCTGTAGCCAATCTTCTTCTCTTGTGGGGAGCCTTTTCTTAGGGATCTGGAGCCCTCAGACTGTTTGTAGGCTGACCACTGACCCAACATGAAACCCTGCCATTCTGACCTTCCCAGAAAGGCCACTCTATGCCTCTGCAAACCCATCTTAGCAGGGACCTTCACTGCCTGAAGTTAAAGCAGGGCCAAACGGTCAGTCTTTCAGGTACTAAGTCAAATCAGTAAGGGAAATATTTCTGGACAAGAAGGCACTTAAAATAAGCATACCGTCTTTGATGGTGTCACAATAAAATATGAAAATAACTAAGTTGGCATTTTTGGATTACTCAGAGACTGAAGTTTCTTCTTCCAAATTGCTATCATTTCCTCATTAAATGTTCAACTAGCTACTGGTGCTGTTGCCTTGGGGGCATTTTCTATGAATACTTAATACTACTGGGCACCAGAACAACCCATATGGCAAGTAGGGTTCTCACCAATGTCATTATAATATTTCTCTATATTTAAGTCTTCTTGATTCATAAACAGCAATCATATGACTGCAGGCCAAAGAAGCTGAAAAATAAAAGTCAATTAGGCCTGCTCTGAAGTGTTAAAACTTATCCTTTTTCAGATAGAGAGCCAGGTTAACCTTTTATGTGGTATAGCTACATTGGAATCAGCAAAATGCCTTTCATAATACACACATCAAAAAAAGATTTTTAAGAAGACAATACGACTTCCCCTTGATATCAGGGGCTAGCTATTAGGAAATCTAGTAACCGTCCTGTTGTTGAGACTTTAACATCTTTCACCCATGTCCCTTTCTCTCCATTGCCACCACATCTCTTCCCCATCCCCTCACCTCCAGCCCCACTTCCCATCTCCTCTCCTCTGGACTATTGCCTCTTAATTTTTCCCTTGGCCTCCAGTCTTTTTCTTGTCCATTCCATAATGAATACGAGCTACCTTACTGATATAAAGGGCAGGGGTGACCAGCTCACTTACTGCTCTGAAGGTTCAGTGGTTTCCCTATGCCTTTAGGATAAACCATAAATAGTTATGTTTGTCATTTAATGTTCTTTTCCATCTGGCTCTGGCCTATCTTTTTAGGATAATTTCACAATATTTCACCTCTAACAATCCAGACTCTAAACACATTGTGCTACTTGCTGTTCCATATAGAAGATGTTCCATCTCTTAGGCAAACTCTCATTTCTTACCATGCTGAAACCTCGATCTCAGTCAAAACCTTGTTCAAGAGGCTTTGTTTGACTGCACCCACCTTCTCAACATTTTTTATATATATATATAGTTCGGGTAATTCCTTCCCTCGCTTACCTGGGAACATACTGTCAGTACAGGGGTTCTTAAGTTAGGGTCCATAAATTATTAAAAATGTTTTGATGAATGTATTCTTTTAGAATCTTATGGATTTTATTCTAATTATTTAAAAACATTATTCTTAGAAGGGGTACCTAGGCTGAGTCAGACTGTCAAAGCAATCTGTTATGCAAAGAATTTAAGAATCTGTGATGTCAAATATAAGCTTCCTGAGGGCAGGGGCTGTGTTCTCACTTTTATCCTCATATCCCCAACATCAAAGTCAGAACATCTAATAAATGCTTGTTGATTGACTAATATGTCTTATTTTCTAGCTACCAGTTTTCATGACTTTCAATGTATTTTTTGAGTAGGTTTCCAAAGCCCTAATATTGACAGAAAAGGGTTGGGGGGGGGGGGTGGTGTAGTACTCAAGTCACTGAATGCAAAAAGCATGCAGGCCCAAGCCAGAAGAAACATTCATTTCACTGTGGTTGGAATTGTTAGACTGAATGAAATAATTGGGTATATTCCAGTCAATGAAGCAATAAAATGCTTCTGACTTCGCACATGGGAAGCTATAATCCTCAACCTCCCAACCTCCTGACTGGGTCTGGGATATCACACATGCCAAAAGGATTACCACTGCCTCTCTGGCCTTTTGGTTAAGACCCAGTATTGTGTCTTCCTCTTGGAGCCTTTATCCTGCCACAATAGGGAAATCAAGTTGATGATATAACAAGAGTTTTCCATTCTAACTTAGAGAAAGAGAAAGAGATAGATAGAGAAAGAAGGAGGGCTCCTATGTAGCAAGTGCTAACAGATTTTGGAGCAGTTATGCATGGCATAGTGGACTGGGTGACGAGCTCTTAAGTCACAAAGATGTGGCTCAAATCCAACCTAAAACATTTACTAGCTGAGGGATCATGGGCAAGTCATTTAACTTCTGTTTGCCTCACTTTCCCCAGCTGAAATATAATAATAGTTCCTACCTCCCAGGGTTGTTTTGAGGATCTTATGAAATAATATTTATCAAGTGTTTAGCACATTGTATGCATACACATAGCATGAAGTCCTAGTACACTTAATACACAGTAGGTACAAGATAAATATTAGCTTTTAGATTTGTTTTTAGCTTATACCAATTCTAAAAGTTGGTCACAAAAATCTGAATTAAAAAAGCACACCTATTTTAAACATCCACTTGGTGTCCCATAAGTACCTCCACAAATGATCCTTTTTAAAGACTGCATAAAACATCAAGAAATTTAACGTGCCTTGGGTAATTTTAAAAGGCTGTTCTTGGACCACGCCTGTGTGTCAAATCAGAATACTAATTAAATCCAATAAAACCCTACAGATGTGTGCCAATAGCAATAACCAAGTTTTGAGTTTGAGTTTCTAATTTCTCTGAAATTTCTGCTTCTGATTACTACCTATAACATATTGAATGGAGTTAATATAGTTTATATACTTTATCTAAGTACAGCATGTGATTTGTTAAAATTTATTCATTCACCCCAGTGGCAGGGGTTAGGTTGGTGGAGGGATTAATTTCTAGGAAAAGAAGAAAAGAAACTAATTCTTCCCACATTGGAACCAAACTACATTCAATAGGAGAAATCCACTTTGTCTTCATAACATAATATCTCCCGCTGGATGAAATAAAATCCATCTGTACCCACAGACCCCAAGAGATCTAAATGTTACATGTTCACAGAGCATCAACGCTTAAGACCTTTCTGTCTATATTTCTGTTTTAACTCTGTGTGAACGATTAACGTTTATAATAGTCTAGACATTGCTTGTAGCAGAGTTAGCAAGCGCTTTTAATCAGTCATTTTGACATCTAAGATATTCCACAGTTGTGGCCGCTTAAGGCAGCTTGATTCCAGATTGGATAAACGAAAGTTATCTGATGATAAAGCAATGAAGTTGGGCCTTTGTGAGCCAGATCTTACTTGTTTAGACAAGTTTCAGTCGTGAATGGTTCATTCAGCAATACGTGACAACAATG
The DNA here is from genome assembly GCA_028658325.1 of Potorous gilbertii. NCBI lineage: Eukaryota > Metazoa > Chordata > Mammalia > Diprotodontia > Potoroidae > Potorous > Potorous gilbertii. The sequence goes on along the minus strand of CM053772.1, from coordinate 244,839,511 downwards.
GATTAAGAGGATAGTGTTATGAACTCCATGGTCAGATACATGAGCTAGTCATTTCAATGACTTATAAAGTATGAAAATGATAGCACAGTGCTGAGATACTTATTTAGAAAATCCAAGTAAAATGTCAACTCAACTTACAACACAAAAAACTTGAAATATTACAACTCTAAAAGGATATGCAACCAAATTTCCTGCCCTCAAAAGTAACAGATCACTGTCAGCAACTTCCTATCCACCTTTCCAGAGCCTTCTTCATCCCAGTGGGCTCCACTATATGGATTTCCAGACTCCTGCCTACTTACTAGATGCAAATGATCCACAGACTATTCATTGGACCATTTAGTTGTTAGAACATTAAAAATAAAGAGCAACAATCCCTCTGTAACTAAACTCTTTAAATCGTCTCTTAAGAAGAAGGTTTGGAAAAATCTAGCATCTTGTTTTTCTCATTTATTCTCCAGATCTGAGGATATTATGAAATGGTCTTTTTTTTAAACATCCAGGAGGTGTTAACTGTTTGTTTTCTCCAAAGATGGGATTAGCAAGGGAAGACCTTCTGCTTTGTCTATTTCACATTTCCTTCTATAGAATCTGTATAGCAGAATTTAGAATTTAGAGAGCACCAATTATTGGAATTATTGAACTGCTGTGTACATGACCAAAACACACACACCACCCTATTGCCTGTTCTTCTCTGTGGCACATCACATCTGTCAATTAGGAGAATGTGGAAAGGCTGCTGCCATGGATGTTGGGGTCACCTCCTTAGCCCAGGGTTTCATTCTTCCCAGTGATAGGGCAGGACCATCCTAAATCTAGGATTTATTATCCCAGATGAAGAGGTGAAAAGATACAAAGAGAGGTTTGTAACATGGATCCTCTCTGTCTTTAGTAAGTTTCAAGAAGAGCATGCTGACTTTCCTCTATAGCAGTGGTGCTTAACTGAAGGTCTTTATCTTTGCCTTTGGGCACATAGAAAGATTTCAGGGAGTTTATGAACTTGAATAGGATAACAAAATTATATTTTAATTTTCACTAGTCTCTAATTAAAGTGTGACATTTCCTTAAGTTGTTTAAAAAAGATTATTTTGAGAAAGGGTCCACAGGCTTTCCCAGAAGGCCCAAGGTATCTATGACACAAAACAAGTTAAGAATCTCTGCTCCATAGGATGCAAGTCAGCTGTGCCAACTTATGGGTCACAGAGGAGATGGGAAAGAAGTAGATTCTTCATCTAACTTTCTCTTCTATCATGGTAAGGCTCAACCTGGATCAGAATGTCGTGTTGTTTCAGACAGGGGTCAGGAGGGTGGGGCCCAGTGTTGAACACTGTACCCCAAGGAGGCCTAGCTGGGTCTTGGGGTCAGCATTGTGGAGTCTGTTACAAGTCATCCACAAGAGGTACTTTAAGCCAGAGACTTATTATAACCTCCCAAGGTTTCTTCAAACTCTGCAGTGACTGTCCTTTCTTTATATTTTCCAACCTCTTAATCTAGGATAATGAACCCTAGCTTTAGGCGTGGCCCTGTCCTAGGCACTGGCAAGAATGAGGTCACTGGGCTAAAGATGACTCCCAAATCCATGGCTCAGTTGCTGTTTCCATTCTGACTATACATCCTAGTTCTAGAATCTGGGCTCTTGCTTTGCCCATTTATAACCAAAGTCTCACCTCATGACCCAGTAGCAGGGTTTAGACCACATGTCTAATACCATCTCTTCCTATCTTGCTCATACCTCAGCTCCTCTGGCACTAGGGGGTCTGCTTTATTCTCAGTGGCCCTCTAAAAGACAGGAGTCAAGCCCTGCCCTGCATCCCAGTCCCTATGATGGGTCCTTACTTCTTGCTGCTAAAACTTCCTGACATTGACTACTTGAATAATTAGTCAACTGATGAGCACTGCTGCCTATTGTGTACCATTGTACCTTGGATTCCTGACTCACCACATCTCAGTGCCTGGCACAGGGTGAGTGTTTGATCAATGCTTGGTGATTGATTGATGCTATACTTTCCTAGCAGCCCAAATACCTGCCTGGGATCCTCTGCATCCATACATAAGCCTCTCCCAACTCATCTACTTTACAGGGTCAGGTCTATTCAGTTTCAGTATTCAAAATTTGGCCGATCTACATAGGACTACACCTCTAAGACTCTGAAGACCACTGCTCTCAGGACTGATCTCCAAGTTAAGGAAAAGAGATGTCAAGAACCTAAGGAGTTCACAAATGAAAAACAAAACACAACTCAGTCTAGATGAAGCTGGTCTGTCTCTTGATGCCCTGCTCAGCAGGGACAAACTGCACTAATGACAGCACCCATGGATTATTTGTCTCACATGCACTCAAGGAACCCGAAATTCCTTGCCTACCTTCTTCAAAGCCATCTCGGAAGGAGCCTGAGCGGCTCATGGTCCTGCTCTTCTCATCCAAGGACATGGAGCTATTCCGGAAGCGGATGTCACTATAGGGATCGTACGGTCCATCTGCATTGGAGAGGCTGTGGGTCCTCAGCATGGTCGGGTTGGACAAGCTCATCTGGGTGGCCGTGGTGGGACTCGCTAAAGTAAAAGAAGCATAAATGCTAAACAGAAAATTCACATCTCCTTTCACTACTTCATCACTGACAAAGAGTAGACTGTTTGCTAATCATTAACTACCTATTTATTCCTGGCCAAATTCTTCATCACACAATTCCCCTTCACTTCCTAAAAGGTAACTTACACGGGGCAAAAAAATAAAGAAAGGAAGGTCAGTCTCAGGGCAAGGTTCTGGGCCTTTGCTTTCTAATTAACAAGTTTGGACATGCCAGGGTCTCCGTCCAGGCATGTGCTAATGAATTACCGTTTCAGTTCTTTCTAAAGCCCAAAGCCTGAAATAATCAAATCCAGCTTTGAAACGGCCAGGAACTACTGAGGTCTTTTATGTCAATGAGACCCCTTAACTCAAAAGAGTAGAGCTGACAAAAGGCTATGATCCCACTGTCTTATACAGGAAAAGTATTCAGAATGGTTTTAAAGAACTGGATGTGACCCAACTTCATTAACTGTCACCAACCTTTATGGAGAAATGCAGAACATTTCCTTATTGCAAGAGGCTCATTTTTTTTTTCAGGAGGTGTACACTAATTAAAAAGTACTAACTTCCATTCATGCCATATTTAACCATATTAAATATATCCTTTGCATTACTTTTTAAATTCTGCCTGGAAAATGAACTTCTGAGAAGGCTGGTGCAGTCCTTCTATTACCTAACCAAATCTTACCACTCTAGGTCCCATAGCAATTCTACTTTCCCATAAAACCTTCCTCAGTTCCCTGTCCTTGGTAACCCACTCTCAGTGCCTACCATCTCTTCCAAGTATTTTAACACTTAATTATATCTCATGTAGCACTTAACTGTATGTGATCTGGCATAATTTTCTATTTGTTGCATGTATTTTCCAAGAAGACTGACCTTCTGTAGCGTTTGTGTCCCAACACTTTCTGAATCTTTCCCTGCATCTAGCACAGTAGCAGACTTAATTCCATATTTTCAATTTCACAGGAGAAGCCAGACACATTAAACGTTAGGACGGGCAACCAAAGCAGAAGAAAACCATAAAATATCACTCCAACTCAAAGACTTTCCATGGTTCTGCACTATTGCTAGAAGACAGTCTAACCTTCTTACTGGAGCATTCAACATCCTCCCCCTTTCCCTGCTATGCTCTAGCCTCAATTTATCTTTCTCCTACTACTCCTTCATGCACCCCACATTCCAACTAAAATGAACTATTTTAGACCGATTCGTTGTCTCTGTTTCTTTTAAAATTCTGCCCCCTTCCTTTTTACCATTTTAATTCTTTCCATCACTCAGGTGCCAGCTTTTCATCCCCATTTCATTTTTTTATCTCCTCACCTAGCAGAATACCTCCTACTCCCCCCACCCCAGGCTACTGTGAGGATTACATGAGATAATATTTGCAGAGTTCTAGATATAGTGCCTGGCACATAGTAGGCACTAATAAATGCTTGTGTCTTTTTCTTGAGCATAGTAGGTGCTTAATAATGCTTGCTTATCATGCTTCTTTCATAGCATCTTGTTTACTTTTTTCCTATAGTTCCTCACTCAACAAATATTCATTACCGTTATGTTCCAGGCCCTGTGCTAGGCACAGAGGAAACAAGGATAAAAACTGACCCAACCCTACTCTCATAGCGCTCATATGTTCCTTACAGGAAGATATTAAAATGTCTTCTTTAGTTTATTATCTGGGTAACAGCATATCTTCCTAGATGATAAGATCCTTGAAGGATAACATCCTTCATCTTTCTTCACAATACAAATCAAAAGGCCTTGCACAGACTGACAAACACAGTGTCTGGCACATAGTTGGCATTTAATAAATGTCCAAGATATTCAGGAAGTGTTTACTGAAGCAGCTTCCCATGGATTAGGGACAGTGTGGGCCTGTCCATATTGATGATTCTACATCTCTTCACATCAAGAAAATTTAAATTTGGAATATTATAGATGCTGCTTGCTCATTGATGGAACTTCTCCATTTAAGCAACTCGCAAACTCCAGGAATAAAATTCACACTGCCAGGAGCTAGCCAAACGACTGAAGAGTAACCATGCCCAGGGCATGACAACATGGCCCTTTCTAAGTAGAAGACAGTCTTTCTGTTCATTAGCACTCGTTGTCATGACCAGTGACTATATAAAAACTCACCGAGTTGGGAGAAATTAAACCTGGTCCCAGAGGGGGAGGTCACACTGGAGCCTGAGGAAAAGGGGGAATTGGTGGCTGTGTCCTGCAGGCCTCCTGCTGAGTGGGACCGCAACCATTCTTTTGCGTCTTCTTGAGTGCGAAGTTGGGAAGTGGGGGTGTACCTGAAAGAGCAAAAATGATCCTAGGGTCAATCACAAAAGTTACAGAGGAAATTAACTCCACAGAACTGGAACTGAACTGAATAGATGGGCAATTTCAAGAAAGAAAATAAAAATCCAAAATGATCATACACCCTTGAAAAACTGAATGGAAAGAAAATTCTCAATACTCTAGTTTTTGTTACTCAGCCACTTTAACGAATTTCCCATCTGATCATGTTATATCAGAATTGAGATCAATTACTAAATAATACATGGGAGGATCCATTATTAGGCTACTGGGAAATTTTGGTTATTTATTTGTGAACAAAATAGGGCTAGGGACTGGACCCATTATTCTACTGGTATTAGGAGCTTTCTGGTGAGAGAACTCCCTCTACTAGTGAAGGTTGGCACCTGCTCCATAGCCTATAGTTTTATAGAATTGCCCAGAACAACACAAGATTAAAATGAATTCCCAAGGTCACACAGCTAGTACATGTTGGAGATAGGCCCTGAACCCAGATCTTTGGGACACTGAGGCTAGCACATTATTATATGTGTATATGTGTGTGTGTGTGCGCGTGCGTGTGTGTGTGAAATATATATATATGTATATGAAACATAAGCTATGGGGATCTTTGAAAGACCCAAAGATACACAAACGTTTGGGGAAAATCAATGCAATCTAGTGTCAATTAAATCAGAGAATCTTGGGGGGAGGTGGAACCTTGGAAGGTTTTCTAAACCTTCTAGACCAGGTGTGGGGAACCTGTGGCCTCAAGGTCACATGTAGCCCCCTAGGTCTTCCCTTTGACTAAACCCACACTTCATAGAACAAATCCTCTTAATAAATGGATTTGTTCTGTAAGACTTAGACTCAGTCAAAAGGCCACACCCAAGGCCTCTAGAATCTAGACCCTCATTTACTTTGTGGTTTACTTCAGCCATTTTAAAGGGCTTACAGAGCCCCAGTACTGCTGGACTCTAGGTATGCTTCACCATATGAATTTTATTACACAGAAATAGGACTCTATAAAATATGTACATGAGGGAGGGGTTTTTATTCACATTACCAAAGGCTTTGCCTTCATTTCCTTCATGCAGTCAGGATTTTTGGTATGAATTTTTTATAAGATATGATTTACTCATATCTTTGCAGGTTCACATCTGCATATGAAACTGCCTCAAAATAATGACAATATTTGTTTAATTTTAGCAGAAAGAGTGCCATAGTTTATTTCAGATTTGTTTAAAACCAATTAGAAGCAAGGCTACAATTTCAATGGAAAGGAATTTCACCCACCCCCCCCCACCCCCGCTTACATTTACACACAGACTACTTCAACATGCTTACTGTTTGGAGAGGCTAACTCCTTCCAGGGTTATAAACAGTATATCTAAGTCAAACTCAAATTAACTTTGGTTCCCTTTTAAATATTCAAATTGTCTATGGATAAATACCATGAACAGAATATGGTACAATAAAGGCTCAGATATGAAGAAAGGTTTTAGGGGTTCATCGTCAGTGCTAAGTGCTAAGATCTCTAGGCTAAGAAGTGAGGGTTACTGGAGAGAAGGCTGGACTGAGAATTAGACAGACCTGGGTTTTGGGTCCAGACTCATATACTTGTTAGCTGTGGGATACGGGGGAAGTCATGGAACGTCTCTGAGTCACAAATTCCTCAGAACTGAACAATGAATAATCATAAAATCTACGCCACGCAGAGTCACATTAAGGATCAGATAAACTGATGTATAGAAAACACTTTGCAAACCTTTAAAGCATTTTGGAAATATGAGCTATGTGAGGCTGTTTGGTTTTCCTCTTTTCCTCCCAGCACCTTCTATTTGCCCAGAATCTGCTCTATTTTAAGCCCCTGTTGGAAGGAAGTATTGCTACCTACCTGATTTTATAGGTCAATATGTTTCAGCCTTAAAAATTATAGGTTGTTAGATACACATACACATGACAGCAATGAAACATTCCATTCCATGTCCCAATTGTGACAAAGCAGTTCATACCCAATGCTGGGTGAACCACCTGCTACAAAGAACAAGACATTTAGAGAGCAGGAAAAATGGCAGCAGCCGCCGTGAGATGGGGATCCTGGAAGGAGGGCAAGGAAGTCAAAATCTCTCAAGTGGGCAAAGTGACCCCCATAGCATAAGCAGGATTGACTTATAGCATTTCATTTAGCCAGAGCTTGCCTTGCTAACGAGCCAAAACCACCCACTTGGTTTGAATAGAAAGAAAAATCCTTTCTGGTGGGTGTTTTCCAAGTTTTCCCCCAGGAAACAGATGTACATGCTTTTGGCATGTTAAAAGCTGATCTCAATTTTCAGTCAGGATATCCTAGATTCAGTAAAGTACCCCTTATTAGCAACATTTTTATTTGGCAAAAAAGAGAGAAAAAAAGGAAAAAAGATCACAGACCATAGGTTCATAGATTAAGAGTGGGAAAGTGACCTTAGGATCACAAGGTCTAACTTCCTCATTTTACAAAGGAGAAATTCAGGACTCGGAGGCTGAATGAGTTGCCCATGGTCACACAGGTTTTAAGTAGCCCCAGTGGGATTCAAACAGAAGTCCTGAGTCCAAATCTAGGTTTCAACACAGTCCAGTGTTTTGGTTTGGTTTGTTTTTTGCCCTTTCTTACCTTGCCCTAGCAAGTAAATGAAAATGCTATAAATCATGTCCTTTATTCTTGGAAAATAGTTTCCATGAGCAGTGCTACGATGGCGAATTTGTCTGAGCTGATCAACCTGACCACAAAAACAGCAGGCCACCGCTCCCCACTCTTGCCCAGTGCTGGATTTTCCAGGATTTGGTCTGCAAAAGCCACAGCCCCTGCTCAAGCAAACAAGCCGCTGGATGGGGAGGTGAAGACAGGAGGGTCAGAGGAGCCTGGCCCAAACAGTTCAGCTGTTGAAGCAGATGAACTTCTCCTACCCCACCCTGCTGCCAGCCACGAGAAAGACACACACAGCCAAGTGCCCAAGCCACCACAAAAGCCAAGTACTCTAGGAGGAAACACCAATACCTGAGTCCTTTTTTAGGCAAAGTGTTCCTATCAAGGTGCGAGTCACTGTAGGAGAGTTAAAAGAAAAAAAAAAACTTCAGAGAAACACAAGGGGGGGCGATTAAAAGAGCAGGAGGAAGAGAATGGTATCCACACCCACATCACATTTTTTAGAGAAAAAAGTAACAATCTTTTATCTAAGCAAGCATGCAACCAATATGTACGTACAAAAATACATACATACATGTATATATATACATACATACATTAGATGACCTGATCCCTGGACTGTTTAGTTATCCATGCATTAGGTAGCATGCCATCACCCAGGGGCCAAAGCCAGCACTCCACTCCACACAAAAGCGAGGTGTTTGGGAGATCCACAAGCCAACGTATTTGGAAAAAAAGGGCTCCTTAGTCTGAGTCACCATTACCAAAATTAACTGAAGAGTAGGGATGCCAGATTCTCCCCTCTTATCAAGCCCACCCAAGTTTTGGCCTACTCCTTAAGTGCTGGGGAAAGGGGGTATAGAGGAAGGCAGGGAGATGCTGGAGGTGTATGAGATTGAAATGGGGGGAAGGGACTACTTGGAGAGTTTTGAGAGGTCAAAAGCTTGTAGGAGTCTGCATATTTGGAATTCAATTGGAGTTAAGTGAATTCCATCTGTCTCAACCTCAGTAGCCCTTGCTGCAGCATCTAGGAACTGTGAGCCAGACCTCTTCCAGGCATGCTGTAACTTGCTAGGTGATAAAGCCAAGGCATTATTTCTCTTTTCAAAAGGCAAGTATTTAAAGCACTGGTTCATAAATGTGGCAAATTGGGGAGGGGGTAATAGGAGTGGTGTTTGTTTTTTTAAAAATAGAATATCATTTACTTATTCTATTAAACAAAGTTCATCTCAGCTGATATCAAGGATAAAGTCTACCACTTAAACCGGACCATGGAGAAGCTACATGAAAAACTCAGTCTTAGCCATTTTCTATCATTATCGTTTTGCTATTATAAAGGAAAATGGGCACATTAGAACAAAGATGCCTCCAAGACACAACAAGCCAAATCAGAGTGACCCATTTACAGTAGGAGAAACTGTGGGACTGCATCGGGAGATAGAGACAAAGGTGAGAGAGGTCTGCCAGATGGGTAGGTGGAGTGGGCTAGGCTTGGGGGGAGGGACATATAGCATGCCACAGGAAGGCTGAAATGCAAGTGAGAGTTTCTCCTGGGCTATTTGAGAAAAGCAGGGTTCTTGAACTCAAAAGGGAGTCTCCCAACCCTGCCACTTTCCCTCCAGGTCTCAAAAAGCAAAGGAGTAGACCCTCACTGGCATGTCTAAGTAGCACAAATTGATACCAAATCCACAAACACAAGGGAGGGGGCTTCCACCCAGCAGCCTCTCCTCAACAAACATCTGACTTCAGATAAACGGATGGAAAATCCTGGAGCCCCTGTGTGGTCGCCTGCCTGAAAGGAACATCATTTACCTGTCCTGTTTCCTGGGTAAAGTATTTCTGCAGAACTTAGGGCTAGCAGCAGGGGAAGAGAGAGGGCTAGAGGAATAAGTCCAATCAGACAGAAAACAAGAGAAGGTATATTAGCGCCAAGAATGCTGAAGAGAGGGAAGTTGTTAAACACAGTCATCAGAACATTTAGTTTTCTAAAAGCTACTGTTAATTTTTTTCCTCCCACTTCAAGAAATGCAACATGACTCAACAGCAAAATGAAACACACTGCCCAGCTGAAGTGCAGGATTTCGAAGTTTCAAATTCCTAGTCTAGGCAGTCCTTCCAGTAGGGCCCCTGCCATCAGCTTGCTACTGTAACCACTCAGTTACCCCGGGGAACTACCCTAAAATTTCCTCAATTACTCTAAGATTGCCTATTAAGGAGAACAACTGTTCTCTTTAATACACAAACTACTTTGAGGCAGAATTACTAAAGGGAGGGAAGAAAAAAAGTTGATCCAAGGAGGGGAGGGGGAAGAAGAACATAATGACTGTTAGAAGGATTTCAAAGGGTGAATATCATTTCAAAGGGAAGGAATTAAACCAAAGTCTTCCAGCAGCTGTGAGCACTGAGGATCACCAAAGTCAAAAGGACAGCAGAAAGTATATTTTCATGTTGAGTGTAATATCAAGCTGGTGAGAAATCCGTGTGGATTCTAGGAATATTTGTAAATCAAAATGGTATGAATAGATCAAAAAAGAAAGAGATCTAAATGTTTCTTTTAAAAGCTAATTCATTTTGGGGGACTCCTGCTACAACTTTCTTGGTTTTTAAGGTGCTGTTATTCTAAATAACTTACGATGATAAATCAAACAGAATGGAAACACTAACCTTTCTGACAGTGTGGTCTTAACACTGTTGGTTCTTATAAAGGGGGTGAGGGAGTCATCCTTGGAAGAGATCAAGCCAGTGGAAGAATTGTGACTCAGTCCCCCTCCGCTGCTGAGGGAGATGTCAATGGATTCACAGCTGGTGTGAAGGCTGCTAATGGACTGGTATCCAAGGCCGTCCTTGCTCACTGCCGAAGAACTGCTAGCATTGGTGCCCCAGGTGAGACTATTGGAAGGAGCAGAGTGGGCTGAGCTGGGGCTAGAGGCTAACGGAGACTGGTTCATGTCGGCATTCTTACTGTACAGTGGGCTGCTGCTCCCGCTGCTCAGAATGCCACTGCCAGAGGGGGACTCTAAGTTGCCTTGCTGGGTCATAGTAGCATGAGGATTAGAGATGACCACTGAATTTTTCATACTTTCAGCTGTGGTGATGGATACTTGTTTAGCAGGCTTTCCACCAAAGAGTCTGTGAAGAGATAAAGCATTGTAGGGATTGAGTGCTCAATGCCAAAGGCAAGGAGCTTTCAAAGAGATTGATGGGGAAAAGGAGAGAGCAAGAATCTGCAGAATGGGGGATGCTTTCTATCTTACCAAAATGGCTAACCTTACATTTTTTAGTATTTCCCAGGTCTATTGTCCAAGTCCTATGAAAATAAGTTAACACTAGCTCTAAGCTAAAGGAGCTAAGGAATGGAGGTGTAAGGAAGATACTGTTTGATTTAATACCCTTCATTATTGGATCCCCATCCTGACATTCTTTCAGTAATTCAGTGAAAATGCAGTAAAGCATTTTGTAGATGTTGGGGAGACAAAGATACAAAGAAGATTATATTGTTGCCCTCATGGAGCTCATGTTCTAGTAGGAAGAATTAAACCTACACAAAGTATTCTAACTAGATGAACTGAACAATTTTGTCATGGCCATTTTGTTTTTCTAGGTTGTTGGATGAAGTTTGTTTTTCCCAGTCTTCATGCACAGTATCTGAAATTTGGAAACACTGGCTTAACTGGCTACATCTGCACCTGGAAGCCTGGAAAACCCATCTTTCATGGAAATGTTTACTTTTGTGGCATCTGTGGCCTCTCCAATGGCTAGAAAGCACTCATCTGGCATTAACATGGATAGTCTGAGACTCCAAACAACTGTGGGAGTATGAAGTAGACAACAGCCCTTACTAGTCACATAGGTACCAGTTTGCTTCCTTCTCCTACAGATCACATATCCAACCTTGTCCAATTATCACATAATTGTGTACTATCAGGCCTGGAGTGGCATGGGGTTTGGGGGGGGTGGGGTGAATGGAATGGGAGAAGAAACATGGTCTCCTCAGAGTAGGTCAACAGCATTCATTGCCTTTGACTGCAAAGGAAAGCACACATCATACAAATGCAAGAAATGTATCTCATCTATAAAAGTGTGTGTGTGTGCGTGCATGTGCATGTAAGAGGAAAAAATCAAACTTGTAGGAGCTAAGCATTTAAAAATCTTCCAGGGAGAGCAATAACTAAGCTATAAGAAAAGCAGATCACTGTTTTTCCCTGAAATCAGTCACAAGATTTTAAGGTGAGTTTGATCTTTATAACCAGTGCAGTCCTACTCATTTACCATAAAATTATGCTTTATTATCTTCTTAGCTATGAGATAACTGCTGTCTCATGAGAAATGCTTGCAGTATTCAGGTTCTTTTGACAACTAAAGAATGAAGGGTCTAATCAATTAGGAGAAAGGAAAATAATAGTATTAAATATGAAGTTTTCCAAGAGTTAGTTGAAAGGTGCTCAGTATAATGTTTAAGAAGCTGCATGCATTTTGAAGTCTACAGTTATAGGAGCCTATGGGTCTAGGAAAATGCCTTTGTGGTTACTAAAAGAAATTTTGACACAAAGTGAATATTATATATAATATATTAAGTGAGAAGCAATAAAATGTTTCATTTACCAGGCAGTGTGTTGCAACAACAAAGGGTACAAACTTTGATTCCCCTGCTCAAAAAATAGTCCTTGAAGTTTTAATAATCAAGTCTAGGCAAGTAAGAGTAAGTGTTGAATTGCTTCATTATACCTTTCATGGAAATTGGTATTTAGGAAGCCCTTTCAAATGTTCCTGTTCATCAAAAATAAATTTCAGCCCTTATTTGCTACAGTGGGGGTCTCACCTCTCTGGATAGCATAGAAGGTATGAGAGGGAAGATTGGAATCCGGGGCACTCTTCTGCCCACCTACTCTTACTGTAACAGAATGTTGATGAGGGGGAGGAATGAGGAGACAACCCAGTGCTAGCTCCAAAGTGTTAGAATGTTAACATCTTATAGACACCAGATAGAAATAAAGGAATCAGATCATCTCTCTCCCTAGAGAAACTGCTCTCATGTGGGAAATGGGAATACAAATTGCCTTTGGAAGACATAAAGAAAATAATGTTCCTTCCCCAGAATCCCTTCTAATCAAACAACACATTGGTCTCTTCTCATCCTTTTAAAAAACCAACACTGAATAGGGTAGAAAAAATAAAGAGGGATTGACTCTGCTGATGTAATATCTTGGTAAGAATTTTGAGTGAACCATAACTTCCATCAAATGTACCAGGTGGGTTTTATTTTTAATGTGATCATTTTAATGGGATCAGAGAAAACTCTTCTATGAATCATCAAAGAAAGAAAGAGTGTTCTTGACTCAGCAACCAATCCTGAGGAATACCCAGCAAGGTGTTATTGAGTGGCAAGCCTCCTCTTTTGCCTATTTGAAAATACCTTTTTTTAAAATAGGCAGTCCAGGGCATAAAAATGGTCTAAAGCTAAATGTTTTCTTTGTTTTATAGTGGCAATGTCCCAAGGGCTCTTCCTGTTGAAAAGTGAGAAACAGAGGAGGATGAAAACAGCTGACCTGTTACTAAAAAAAACAGAATGCAAACTGCCCAAGACAATCATTTCCATTCCAGTCAGCATCATTGAAACTGAAGGTCAAGATACAACTTACCTTCGTAGTGTGGGAGATGCTACATCTGGGTACTTGGCTCCTTGTGTATGGGTGGCTGGGGCCACACTGGATGCTGGCTGGGATGCTGGGTTCACTTTAACTGAGTTACAGGAAGCTACGCTCTCATTGTCAGAGGAGATTCCCTTCTCTTTATCTGTCTGATTGATGAGTCCTGGCAGAGAGGTCCCCAAGACTGCCTTGGAAGGCTCCCTCAGTTTGGGCACTGGCAGACCTGCTGATTTGCTGCTCACATTGGAATCTATGCTACTGGTGCTGGATCTATTACCAGCTCCATTGCGGCTACTGGACTTACTGGGACGAGGCAAACTCCTGTACTGAAGATTTGTCCTTGTGCTTAGGGCTAGGTAGCCATCGTCCTGGTTCTGGGCCCCATCCATGCTTGTCTTTCGACTGGCGGACCTTCCCACCAGCCCAGATGACTTTGGAATCTTGCCCAGGGTGGCTGATCTACTAGTGATGGTGGCTCCACTGGCCGTAATCATGGTCAGCCCAATGGTGGAGCCACTCTGTTTCTTAAACCCAAAGGCATTGGTATTGGCGGTAGCCGTCCTGGAGCTATTGGGAAGAGGCTTTTTGGATTCATCACCACTGCTTCGACCTGCATCTGATGGAGAGCGTTTCACCTGTGTGGTTTTAGGGGAAAGCCTTCCTTTCTCTGATACCTTTGCATCATCTGTTTTTCCTACGAGAGAAATCAATGTGTAAGACACCAAAGTCAAGACACAGAGGAATAAAATCAATGAATGAAACACCTTCTTGCAAAGAGATGATACTCCCATGGGAAGATAATTCCCCTTGAGAAGTAAAAGAAACAGCTTTTAAAGGAAATAATCTTGTCTGTTCCTATTATGTTATGTCTATAAGCAAATACTTATTTTTCATACTTGTGGTAAAGAGAAGTCACCTGAGCATTTAAACGGAAATCTGGAAACCAAATGTCTCTCCTCATTAGGTTTCTATTGTTGAAAAGAACCTTTGAAGTTATTTAATCCACCCAGTCCATTTTACAGATGAAGACACTGTGACCCAGAGAAGTTAAGTAACTTGCCCAAGGTCACTGAGTCATTACGTGGTAGAGCCAGGATTTGAACCGAGTCATCACTAGCTAAATTGTTGCCCAGATATTTCTGTACCTCTTTCAATAAACTGTGCTTATTTACTGCACATTTTCTAAAGCATTCATAATAAAATCTCACAGGCATAATGAGTTTGACAAGTCAGTATAGACTTTACTTGGCACACAGCTTAACTAATTCAATATGTTTCTAACACTTAGATATTTTAATAGTTTAATAGGCTAACACAAATAAATTACTCCAATTAGGCTGAGGTGAAAAATGTGTATGTGTGCAAACCCATACACATGCATATATATGTATATATGCATACACACATGTTCATTCATTCATAGATATGATTTTAAAAGACTACTAAAAAATAAACTGCAAAACACTCTCCCCCCCAAAATGTAAATTCATGAGGACCTTGAAAGATGTTGTTTTCAGAGTTACTGATCCTTGATATCAGAGGCCCACCATCCTGGTCTGGGATAGTTTCTTGCTTTTCCTCACCTGTCCCTGGAGTCTTCAGTGTGCCTGCTGTGGCAGAAGTCTTGGTCCTTGGCATGGTGATGCCAACTTGGGCCGACATGCCTCGCCGCCATGAGCCTGTCTGGGAAATAACTGTGTTCTTTCGCCCTGAGGTGCTCTTGTCAGACTCATCAGACACATCGGAGGGATTCCGCCGCCACTTGGACCCAGGCTCCATCTTTATGCCACTGTCAGATCCCCCGTCTGATTTCTTGATATCATCACCAGACCAAAGAGAATTCCGCTCCACTTGTGAATGCTTCTCAGTGTCAGTCTGAAGAAAAAAGTACTCCAGGTTAGTTCTCCCCAGACCCCTGGTTTGAAATGCTACTTGTGAAAATATCATTGTTTTGAATAAGCAAAAAGAAGGAAAAAAAGAAAGAGATTGAGAATATGCCTTGGACATTACAAAAAAGAAAGTTTTAGCTTTGAGCTCTGAATTCCTTACTCAAATTCCCTGCCTTCTTTGGGTTCAAGAAAGGTGAAGAAAACATGATGATACCTAAGGGGATTAAGAGGGAGAGGAAAATAAGGGGAAAGTATACAGGAGAAAGAAAGAGAAGGAGATGCAGAAATGTAAAAGAAACCACCACCAACAAAGGAGCCCAAGAGACACCAAGCATGCATTACACATTCAGGACTCAAGCCATTTGTCTCTCCGTGGTGCTGTCCTCCAGCTCCATATGTCCCCAGTATCTCCGTGTATTCAAACATACTCAGCCAGCTTCCCTTTGTTCTCTGGATTCTCTATCACTTGACTGGCAGTTACATTTCTAGATACAGCACAGTGCTGCTGCCTTCCTCGTGGAGTGAGACATGCTGAGGGGCTGCTAGCTTTACCCTAATGTGCCAGAGAGACAGGAGCTGAAAGGAATGAATCCCAAAATAATACTTCCTCAAGATGTTAAAAGGCACAGGGGAATGATCAAAGCATCCGGGTGTCGAGTTCAAACTGAAGCTTCATTTATACACTGTTAACTTATTATTTTTAACTGATTTTTTTTTATTTTTACAACATCTATAACTGAATGGATCCTTTCTCCTCTTCAGTGAGCCATCCCCTTAGGACAACGATTAAAGATAGGAAAAAAAATCAGTAAAACCAAATAACATATCAACCTCTTCCAGTAAAATATACAATATTAAACCCATATGGTTCCCCATTTCAGCACTGAAGAGACCATTAGATTTAAAAATGGAAGGGATCTTTGAGGTCATCTAGCCCAAACCCCTTGTTTTACATTTGAAGAAAATGAAGATGTAGAGAGGTTAAGTGACTTGCCCAAGGTCACAAGGTAGTAAGTGACAAAGCCAGGACTTGAATCCAGATTCTGACTTCAGATTCCAGATCCATTCCACTGAGTGAGAAGAATATTATATTGATAGGTTGCTTTAAGGTCTACAAAGTGCTTCCTCCAACAATTCCACACAAAAAAATTTTTAAAAAATAGTGCAAAAGTACTACTAGACCCATTTCACAGATGAATAAACTGAGGTTTAAAGAAATGATTTCCTTCTCAGAGTCCTTCTTGATAGCCAATGTCCAAATCAAGGATTCAAATGCAGGTATTGTAGTACAGTGTTCTTATATCCTATCAAGATATCCCTAAACAGTTAGAGAACACTTAAATTCTGGATTTCAGCAATAAGGCCAAGGTCTCAGGCCTCTACTATTTCCCCCCCATAAGAGAGCTACGTTGGATCACTTTTGGGATGGCTATACTATGCCCCAATTCAAGGTTTTGTAATATTTCAGAAAGGGCCATGGGGCTCAAGGGAAGAACTCTTCAAAGAGAAGTTTTCACCTGAAAAGACTGACAACTTAAGATTACTGTGCCTATAACCTTAAGAGTGGTTAAGAATTCATTCCTTACCCCCATAATGGGCCAGCCTTGAAAGCTAGAAGAATTCAACTTGCTGTGATCCTATGAGAGTCAGCTCATGCTCATCTGCAGCCATGGCTGCCTCTCCCTCTTCTGAATTTCTGTGCATTCACAGTCTGCAAGGTTCATTTGGCAATTTGGATAAATTACCTTGTTCGGTTAATTACTTGTCATTGTACCTGTGTCTTACTGTTCTGTCTACTTCACCGGGGACTGAGCCCTATCCATTTTGCTATCCCCCACAGTACCTATTACAGAGCCTTGAATATAGTAATGTAGCTCAATTAATGCTTACTGATTAATTTTACCTCCTAATATGCCCAGAAGTCACTGAGAATATGCTGCAGGCTAGCCCAGTGGGGAGAAAATAGGAAATTTGATCCCACTTACTGCTCTTAAGGCAGCAGAAGCAAGGAAAGAGGAACAGAAAGGAGAATGAATGTGTTGAACATGCATCTCAAGGATAGATGCACTGTTCCTGACTCTGCACTCAGCATCGGATACCACTTAGCTGTCCTCAGCTACATTAATTATGCAAACAATTTAGAGCTGGAATGAAACTCACAGATAGTCACCTCAATAGCACTACACTCTCCTTGTCCCATCCTTGACAATATTAATCATGAATATAAAATGCCTGTTACATATAATAATATTCTGTTATATATATATATATATATATATATATATATAATTACATAATACATTACATATATTAACGCTTCTATAGTTCTGTACACACATTATATCATCCCATCCTTGCAACAGACCTGTAACCTAAATACTATCATCTCCATTTTTTACAGATGAACAAACGAAGACTCAGAGAGAGTTTGAGAGGCATGCCCCTGATTGTATAGTTAAGTTCAGAGAGGGGATTCAAACCCAGATCTTTTCTGACTCCACATCCGGAGCCCTTCCCATTATACCCCTGAAGACCTCTAATGTCACAGAATTCACCACCACCTCAGGTAGAGTCCATTTCACTTTTGTGCCCATAGATTTAATAGTTAGGAAGTTTTCCCTGACAGTGAGTTGAAACATGTTTTCAATAAATTGTCCTTTCTGACCCCTTTCCATTACATCTAAGAAAAGGACACCTAGAAAGGAGAAATTACTCCCCTAAGGTCTCACAGGTATAGGACAGGATTTAAAACCCAAGTCCTCCATGTTAAACCTAGTATTCTTTTCACTAGGCCATACCACCTGCCTTAAAACTCTTACCCAACAGCCTTAGTTTTGCCTTTAGGGGCCCAACTGAACACATTCCCTCTTTCACATAATTATGATACCTCACAGTTACATAGTGTCTACCACATGCCAGGCACTGCACTAAGGGCTTTACAAATATTATCTCATTTCATCCTCACAACTACCCTGGGAGGTGGGTGCTATTATCATACCCCTTTTACAGATGAGGAACCTGAGGTGAAGTGACTGGTCTAAGGTCACACAGCTAGTAAGTGTCTGAAGTCAGATTCCAACTCAGGTCTCCCGGATTCCCGGGCCCTAACATTGTGTTCCTTTGATAGCTCTTTCACATATCCTGAAAAAGAACTCTGACTTGTGTGCCAGGAAACCTAGATTCCAGTTCTGACTCCATTGCTTAGGGTCTTTGGGTAAGTCCTTTTATTTTTCATTGCCTCAATTTCCTCGTCTATAAAATGATAAAGAAGATGACTCTGAGGTCCTTTCCAGATCTAAATATTTGATTTAGTAATCCGGATCTTAAGTCCTCGTTAATCCATGTAAATTAATGCAATCAATTGCGGAGAAAAATAAAGCAAAGAAGAATGTGCTATATATAACCTATATCAAATTGCTTATCATTTCTAGGTGGAGGAGAGAGACAATTTTGAATTCAAAATAAAAACAAAACAAAACAAATATTTAAAATTGTTTTTACATGCAATTGGGAAAGAAAAAAATATTGTATTAAAAAAAAGACATATGTGCTAGCTTACAGACCATGGGTGGAACTGGCATTCTTTGTGGGATTATTGTGGATGAGGCAGGAATATTTATCTACTTTTTGTAAGCCCAGAACTCCTGCCATCAACCTCTTCACAAAGAGCCTTGTAACATCTGTAGGGACAAACTGTAGAAATAAGGTTCTAATCAGTTCTCATTTAATCATCCAAATGGGGGAACAAGGCATTCTGAGTAAAGTGACCAGATCCTGGGGAGGATTGTTCCTGCATTTCCCCAAAATCCCAACCCTTAGAACTCTGAATGCAAACACGATCACAGCTTTATTCATTCAGCAAATATTTACAGGATAAATGCCTCCTATGTGTTAGACATCAAAAGAATTACAAAAATAAAGGAGATAGAAGTTGAGACAGGACCTCTGATGTCACAAGGACAGGAAACTCCCTCTACTAACACATGCGGGGACCTCGTTTGCATTCTACAGTATAACAGCGTTGCCTAGGGCTGAGGTGTTGTGACTTTTCCCAAGACCCACACAGGCGATGTGGTCAGAGATTAAAAACCAAACTGAAGCCTTTCTGACTCCAACGCCAAGTGTCTATCCACTATGTCATGCTGCCTTTTATAAACAGAGGAGAAAAATCAGCACAATGACCCACCCAGAAAAAGGTATAGTCAACATTTGTGTCATGATAAAAATATTACTATACCAGCCTTTGAAGCATTATGAAGAGTGGGAAGTATCTTGAATTTGAGGTCAGAGAATTTTAGTTCAGATCATACCCTGGCACTTAGACAAGTTGCTTAACATTTCTGGTTTTCAGTTTCCCTCATTTGCTAAATGAAAGCTCTGTGTCAAAGAATCACAAATTGGAAGCGAGAGGGACCTTAGAGTCTACATAGTCCAATACCCTCATGTGACAGATGAGGAACTCAGATTCAGAGAGTTTAAGCGACTTGTTCACCTAGTGTCATGAAGAATTTAAATCTATGGTTCAAACCTAATTCCAAGGCCAGTCCTAACCATCATGCCATGCTGCCTCTAAATGGCTTGTTGTTATTCAGTTGTTTCAGTCCTGTCTGACTCTCCCTGACCCCATTTGGGGTTTTCCTGGCAGAGATACTGGGGTAGTTTGCCATTTCCTTCTCCAGTTCATTTTACAGATAAGAAACTGAGGCAAACGGTAGTAAGTGACTTGCCCAGAGTCACACAGTTAGTAAGTGTCTGAGGCTGGATTTGAACTCAGGTCTTCCTGACTCCAAGTCCAGCACTCTATCTATTGTGCAGGTGGCTCCAAAGATCCTTTCCAAAAATCTTCCTTTTTATACACACACACACACACACACACACACACACATGCACACATGCACACACATGCACACGCGCACACACGCGCACACACGCACACATGCGCACATGCACACACACACATGCACACGCACACACACGCACACACGCACATGCGCACATGCACGCACACATGCACACGCACACATAAGCTCATGCCCCAACTCAGAGGTGCTCTGCACCCAGACCAAATCTACCCCTAGTTAATAATGCTCATCTACTACTAGGCTGAAGCTAGGTTAGCAGCGCAGATAACCTAGGAAGCAGTCAATCCCCTCCTCGATAATTGACTTCAAGCTATTGTCCCACAGTTGTTACCATTCTCCCCTCCCCCAATATGGCTAAAGAAGTTACTTCTGATGCACTGTAAGCAATAAACACCCCATATTTTTGGAAAAAATCATCTTTTTTTCAATGTTTTCCTCTTCCTTCCCATCTATCCCCCCCTATATTTTCCTCTTTCTTCTATTTCCCTTTGAAAAAAGGAAAATTTCAGAATCCATATCCTGTTTCTCACCAACTTTCATTACTCTGTGCTCATCTCTTTTCTTCCTTTGACATAAGGCTCTATATTCCTATTTGATATACTATGTTAAAAAAAAATCACTGAGAATCTAAAGGTGCCAAATTTCAGGGTGAGTGGTTTCAGAAAATGACTGCATTATCATTCTATCAGTCACCTAACATCCTTCTGGGATGTTAAGTAATGGCCCTTAACAATCATCTGTGTAATACAGGAGAGAGAGTGCGGTGTGGGTTGCAAGTTCTTCTGCAATCAGATGTTTCAAGATGCTCCCTGTTCAGAAACAATGGAAAGTGACTGGGAAATCATTCTTTGAAAAATTCTTACCTTTTTTGGTTAACATTTGTTTAGGTTGGCATTTAAGTCACTCCCCATGCTTTAATTCTAAAAGCTTTCTGATGAGATACTTGCAAGATGCAAGATGAACAACAGGAAATTTAACATGTAGCAAAGGAAGACAGGCCACTCTTCCAACCCAAGAGACAGGTCTCTGAGCAGTCACTAGATCTGAATAAGTCACAGGGAAAAAGCACTTCCACACCCTCCAGATGTTAACTCCATAAATCTTGAACAGAGATTCCAACTTGGCCTTCTCCGCCCAGAAACAAAGACTGAGGGAGTCAGACAATATACAATTTAAGAGCAGCCCTTGCTCCAATCTTGTAACAAGTAAATAAAGAGAAACCACACACTGAAATCTTTCTTCTGCAGTTACTGTATATTACCAACTACTCTCAAAGGCCTTGATAATCCTAAATTCCTTTGGCTCAGAAACCAGCTGTCTAAGGACTATCTTGAGGCATTTTTCCCCCTTGGGACTGGTATGTGTCTCAGTGAAGTTAAGTGCCTATGAAAGAGGAAAACTAGAAGAAATCTACATTTTAATGGATGGTTTGTGCTAAGGACATCAACTAGTTGGGAAGAAGTATTTAAATTCCCTAATTTCCCTGATTGGGAGGTGACTGAGCTGGGACAGCATCCCAGAGTATACAATGTACAGTAAAGATTTAAAGAAAAATACACACATACATAGCACATAGACAAATACTGCTCAAAATGAAAACACATGCAGTGACAGGCAGCCCTGGAGGCTATACCCAAAACCTCTCATTAGGCAGTCACTGTTTACATTTTTGAGAGATTTAATCATATGGAAACCCTCACACATCCTTTATTCGGCACATTTCTCAAAGAACAAGATTTTCAGTGAAGGGGGTGACCTGTAGAAAATGAAGGCTTAGTTGGTGGGGTTGGAGGAGGAGGAAACAGAGGGAATAGGCGGTAGAAAACTCAGCCCTACCTCAAGCCTCTGGGAAGCTTTACCTAGCTCAGCATTAGTCATGTGCTTAGTAACAACCTCCACATATAGTATCAGTTATAAGTGTTCTGTAAATAAGAACTGATTATTAGTGAGAGGGGCTTTGGAATCATAGGACATGATGCCCGTAATCCCCGCTGCTGGAGCGTCTGGGGCTGGTAAATCACTTGTGCTCAAAAGTTTTGAGTTGCTAAAGGTGGTGTCTATGCCAAGACCTGCACTAATATGGTGAATGCTATGGGAGTAGGGAGCCACCAGGCTTCCCGCAGAAGGGAGAATTGAGCCTAGGTCAGAAACACAAAGCTTCTATGCGAAACAGTGGGTACTTCCATCTTGAGAGAGAGAGGGAGACACAATCTCCAAAAAATGGGAGAGGAAAGTGAAGAGGAGAGGGGAGAAGGGAAAATGGGAGAGAAGGAAAAAGAAATCAATGTTGGCACAATAACATGACTAAAACTAGGAACCTATGTAAGTCAAGAGATTGGAGTTTTGGTCTTAATCAATGACTGTGGCATCTGCCTCAGTTTCCTTTGGTGAACAGCTACACATAGTACTGTGAAAAGATTTAGAGGCAGAATTGTCATTGCTCAGTCATGTCTAAGGCTTTGTGATCCCATTTGGGTCCTGAGATCCTGGAGTGGTTTGTCATTTCCTTCTCCAACTCATTTTACAGATAAGGAAATGGAGGCAAACAGTGTTAAGTGACTTGGCCAGGGTCACACAGCTAGTAAGTGTTTGAGGCCAGATTTGAACTCAAGAAGATGAGTCTATGCCACCTACCTGCTCCTCAGAGGCAGAGAACAATGTTTAAATCCCAGTTCTGATACTTCTTAATTACGTGGCCTTGGGCAAACTACTTTCCAATTCTATAGACCTCAATTTTCTTATCTGTAAAATTAGGGATTGGAAAGAGCCCCAGGGGTCCTTCCTGATCCTAAATTTATGATTTCATGAACATTTTTTAAAAAAATATTTATTTTATTTTTAATTTATGGAATAAAAAATCATCTCTATAACAGTATAGTAAAAAAACATTTTAAAAATAAAATGAGATAAAATTTAGTGATAGTATTGTCTTCAGAATTTGATGTAGTATCCTACCAATGTCACAAAATGTTAAAGGTAAAAGAGAGAATATCTGACTCAAACCCCTTGTTTCAGAAAATAGGGGAAAAAAATCACTTGCCTTAAGCAAAATAGACATAATGTCAGAGCTCAGATCAGAATTTAGGGTGACCTAACTCAGATTGGGCAACCCTAATTAAGCTCCTACTCTAGTATTCTCTCCACAGCTGTTATCATGTCAAGACATTGAACTTGACTTTCTTTCCTTGAGCTGCAGCTAAGAATTAGCAATAGGCTACAAGGGGCCAGAAGCCCCCTTAGCAGTGGTGGATCCTTCAGGACTAGTCCACTAACATAATCCCCTACCCTCTAGTCATTCTATCCCTTTCTTCCAGGTCTGCTGCTCTTTTCCCAGAAGGCAGCTTGGGACTTGTTCCCCATTCCCCATGAGGGTAACTTACCTGTACATCTAAGTTTTTTCTCGAGGAGGCTGGAGTGTTGGCATATGAGCTGATAGAGGAGCTGGTGTTGATATCATCAGTGCTGAGATTGTCTATGGTGTCGCTGATCCCGCTGCTGACAGAGCTGCTGTCATCCCAGCTGCAGAAACCAACAAATCAGAATATTGGAGCCTTCTCCTACTTGAGCCATGGAGTAGCAAACACGGAGTAAAAGCACCACCCCTGAATCCTCCCAATGTAATAAAACCGCAGAAATAAAGCTAGTTTTCATTTGTTGTGACTCATCTGCAGAGTAACAACTCTGTCTGCTGGCAGGAGAGCTAACATTTCAACGATTTATTCTGAACATTTTAATGTTTGGAATAATGAATATATAATAAACTCCATTCTTATGATTGGAGACAGGTATAGGGAAGTGCCTGGGGAGGAAATTCCCTCTACCAGTTCAGGTGCTCTTCTTTGTAATGTGTAATATTAGAATTCACTGTGGCAATTCCAAATTCTAGGCAAGTCACTTAACTGCTGTTTGCCTCAGTTTCCTCAACTATAATATTACCACCTGCCTTGCAGGGTTGTTGAGATGGGAACTTTGTTTTAAATAGTGCCTGGCACATAGTAGGAACCATATCAATGTTTATTCCCTTCTCTTTATCCACTGCTATATAACGCTTATTCCTCCACCCCTTTCAGGTTTAGTTTTTCCATCTGCAAAATGGGAAAAAAAATAGCATCTACCTTGTAGGCTTATTATGAGGATTATAATCAACAAATGAAACATACCTTATAATTATACATTTGAATAAATGGATTTCAATATGTAAAATATCCCTAGCAGCTGAGTTACTCCTGGCATCCCCCTAATTTTCTTTTTAATTCATCCCTATATATTTGTACATACATTTTCATCTAACAGAGCCAAAGTATAAGCTATGTTCCTTATTTTCTGGCTTATTTATATCATTTTCATACAGATGATTCCAGATTTTTTATATGATGGTAGCTATGTAGCATAGTGGACCTGAACTCTGGAAACCTGAGTTCAAATTTGACTTTAGATATTTAGTAGCTGTGTGAGTCTGAGAAACTCACTCAATCCTCCACTCCCTTTCAGGTTTAGTTTTTCCATCTGCAAAATGGGAAGAATATTGTACCTACCTTATAGGCTTGTTAATCAAATGAGATAACATGTGCAAAGCTCTTTGCAAAGCTCAAGGTGTTATATAAATACTAGCTATTGATTATCTCATTTTTCAG
Source organism: Potorous gilbertii (assembly GCA_028658325.1). Lineage (NCBI taxonomy): Eukaryota > Metazoa > Chordata > Mammalia > Diprotodontia > Potoroidae > Potorous > Potorous gilbertii. Next base: position 244,814,940 of record CM053772.1, on the reverse strand, counting down.
ACTTACCACTTTTGATTGCATTACAGTATTCCATTGCAGTGATTTATTGATATTGTCATTTAGTCAGATATTACCCAATCGTTGTACAATAGCTAACATTTTTTTTTACTATCACTTACAGGCTATAAGCACTAGATGCCCAATTTTCCCCATAAACCTTTGTGCTTTTGTAGCAAATTGAGGCTGCTTGGTTTATAGATGCTTTTCTATAGGCTAGAATGCTGGACTTGAAATAAGAAATCTAGCTCTGGTGTTTACCAGTTGTGTGATCCTGGCAAACCATTTACCTCTCTGAACAGCTATAAAATGGAAAAAATGACACCCTTCTTGCCTAGCTGTTGCAAAGAGCAAATACGATGATGTATATAAAGGACTTTTCAAACCTGAAAGTAAATATGTACCATATATATCCCCATCACCAATTCTATAGGTCAAAGGACTTTATTTAAACCAATCATCACCACCCAGGTTTACTTTGAGATTATTCCTGGAAAGCGATCGAGAAAGAAAGAAAAGAAAAAAAAAGCAAAGCACACATGGAGGACTGGCAGGGAAACAGCAGGAGTTGGATGAAATCTCGGGTTTCACTGCAAAAGGAAAGAGAAGACAATGCCAACTTGTTGGAAAACTACAGCTAGGTAACAACTGATCAGCTTCCTTGGTAGCTCCCACTCCTATCCATGATGGTATTCCGCACAGTTTCTACAACAGGTTGGAAACAGGGTCACTCGGCATCCAAGAAAACCAGGCAGTCATAGTCCTGAAAGCAGTTGAGAATGCTGGTATTGTTCAACTAGCCAGTATGCTTCCTGACTCTCCCATGCCCAGCTATGCCAATCAGGTAAGGAGACAACGGCTCATTATTTAAAGTTTCTTTCCATCACAATCCCCTTCAACATTCATCCCCCTTTTATTCTAAAATCCATTTAATCAAGTTCAATGTTTACCCAGGCAAAGTTTTCAAAGCAACATGGTGAAGAAGAAAGAAATCTAGTCTTAGAATCTTAGGATCCAAGTTAGAATATGACCTTTGACATATGCTTACTTGGTGCTGCGGGAAAGAGTGCTTTGGTTTAATTTCTCTGTGTCTCAGTTTCATTAGTTGGAAAATATGGATGATACTTCCAAACCCTTTGATGGATGGTTATGGAGACAGTGTTTTGCAAACCTTAAGCTCACTAAGTAAAGATGAGTTATTGTATACTTGAGAAGGAG
>CM053772.1:244782103-244813625 GCA_028658325.1 Potorous gilbertii | reverse complement strand
ATACTATCACACATCTGTGTATCCTTTCTTTGCCACACCCCTGTGAGGGAGATAATATTTTATTATTCCAATTGGACAGATCAAGAAACTGAGGCTTAGGCAGGTGAAATCACTTGCCAAAGGTCATATGACTGGAAGTGCCAGAGGTCACATTAGAACTCAGGCTTCTTGACTCCAAGTCCAACATTCTTTGATTACTAGAGAGATCCATGCTTATAACTGCTATAAAAATTAAAGATTTAAGGTACCACTGAAGAAAAAGCACCCTGAGATGATTTGCGGGGGGGGGGGGGGGGTACGGAGACATTGTTAGTGTTTTAGCAACAAAAATTTTTGCTTTGGATTCCTGTTAATCTTTTTTGCACTCATGACCTGATTTTAAATGCCCAGATTTGCCTACTCTTTTACTACCTATGTGACTTAGGCAAGTTACTTCCCTTTCACCTGGCCTATTTCCTAATGTGGAAAATAGCAAGTTGGACTAGATGACCCTTAAGGCCTCTTCATGTTTAAATTCTGCAAGCCTCACTACTGATTGTCCTACCTCCACAGAGTGTTCTGTGTACCCATGGCTGGCAAGTACACGCTATGCTTCCCAAGTTGGTGTTGAGTACATCATGCCCTCCTGCTTTGGTGATCACATATAGCCCTTGTGAACTCAAACCAAAATCTTTGTAAAATGGACTGAAGCTTTAGCTTAGAGACCAGTGAGGAAGATGTTACAGTAGTTCAGGTGAGAGGTAAGGGGGGCTCTGAAGTAGAAAACAGAAAGCATATGGAAAATCTGAAAGACATCATAATTGATGAGATATTGCAGCTGATTGAATGTGTCCAGTAAAGGGAAGAATCAGAGATGACTCAGATTTCTAGTCTGGGTTACTGGAAAGAGGTGATGCCATCAGTCAAAATAATGAAAGAGAGACAGGTTTTGGTGGAAAAGTGAGTCCAGTTTTAGACATGTTAATTGTGATGCTCTTGCTGACGCAGAGATGGTTCATTCATTTAACACGTATTTATCAAATGTCTGATCTGTGCAAGGTCCCATCCTAGGTATCGTAAGAGAATGTGTTTAATAACTAATGACTAAAAACCTGCCCGTATAAGGAGTGTTTCCTTATTATTATAGGAGTTACAACTCATCCCTGACTCAATTCAGAAACAGAAAGATATCCAATCAGAAACACATCTGAGAAGAAATAATCATCTTTAAACATTTTCACATAAATTCTTACATGTGACTCCAAGATAGCTTTATCAGAGGAAAATACCCTTAATTTTACAGATGGGGAGATTAAGGCAAAGGGTCCATGTCATCCAGTGACTGATTGCATAGTTGTGGTCATTCACGCCTGGTCATGGGACTAGGTCTGACAACTTCTGGTTAAGTATTATGTTCTATTACATTTCATTGAGGGGAAAAGAGAGAAAAACAGAGGAAACAGAAGGGACATTAGAAAGAGTGAGACACTGAATATTTCCATATAAAACATGAAATGACTAGGCCTGGAAGAAAAGATACAAAACTTAGGACCAAGGAGTATGTTTCTTTGGCCTCATACACCACTCTTATCAGTTACCCAATGGAAAGAATCTTAACATTTTTGTGTGTCATGTACTCCTTGGGTAGTCTGGGAAAGCCTGTGGATTTCTCCTGAAAATAAACACAGAAAATAAAATACATGGTCTTACAAAGGAAACCAATAATATTGAAATACAGTTACCATGATTTAAAAAAGGGGAATGGACACCCTGGCTAAGAATTCCTAATCTAAAGGAAGAATAAACAGGTGGATGAAATGCATGATAGAGAGAGAATTATCAGAAAACATTAACATGGAAAACAATTAAGTCTACAAACATGAAAAGATTTCAAGAGGTTAATAATATGAGATAAACCCAAAAGAATAAATATTCTATCCCCTCTGTCTGAAAGCCTAGCAATAAAATGCAAGCATTCACTAGGTAAAAGGGAAGAGAGAGAAAGGAGAAACTCAACATGAAAACACAAACGTCCTTTGGGTAGAAAGAACTTAAATAAGTCAAAAGAGATGAAGAGGTAAGAAAACCTCCAAATCAACCAGAATTTACAATGGGAAAGTGGTTTAAAAGGTTAATGCTTTTTCAGAGAACCGAAAGAGGCACTATGTCACAGCACAAAGAGCTAGACTCAGAGGAAATCAGACCCAGAAAGGCCCTTGGAAATTCTTCCATTCAAAGCTACCGTTTCAGGGATGAGGGGAGCTGAGATTCAGAGAAAAGGTGGTTTGTCCAAGATAACAGTCAGAGAGTTAGAGGAGATCATGTTCCTTTCCTTATCCCATGACCAGTGGTCCTTCCAGCAAGATGGCATTTATTAGCCTGCACTGTTTCCTGTACGTAGTCCTTATAGTTTCTCATATCTAGACCTTGGTGCATACTGTTCAATCCGTCAAGGTTGCTCTTTCCCCTCCCTTCGTCTTTAAAATTCTTTCTATCCATAATTTAAGACACAGATAAATGCCAGACTTTCCATGAAGCCTCTTCCTAAAATCCTCCCACCTAAACATACTCTCTTTTGGGGGGCACTCATTGAGCAGGTTCTATTTCTCTGACGATAGCTATCACATTGTGCCTTCCACTATAGTCATCTGAGTATATGTATTATCTAATAGGCTGTGAGTTCCCTGAGGACAGAAAATGAGTCTGTTCATCTTTTTGATTCCAAAAGCTCTGGTAAAATGGTCTTAAAAACAATAAATATAGACTATACATTCTGTATGGAATATAAGTTCCCCAACATTCCCTTGGAATGCAAATTCCTAGATACTGTTACTTTCAGACTTTCACAATCCTTTATATATAGCAGGTGCTTAATAATTATTTGTTGAATCAAAATTCAGTCTGGGGAACTGAATGGACCTAGATTTCTAGAGGAAGAAATAGGTGCCTTAGTAATCAACAGGTAACAAAATTGAGAGGGAAAATTGGAAATAAATTAAGGGGGATGTTTCTAAGTGGATATTGAAAGGTATAAACATACTCTGAAAATCTTCAAGACACAAACAAGAAGAGAGGGAAATTAGGGAATATCAGGGTTGATAACTTATGCCATAAAGCTTACAAATTAGGTACATTCTTGAAAATCCTCTTGAAAGGAGGCACATTTATTGCCTAGAAGATCAAGGCAAATAACTTAGACATCAGCCTATGCCACCTGACTACAAGTTTTTGGGGCAGGGTATGTATTGTATACAGTTCTGTATCCCCCACGGTATCTAGCACAGAGCCCTGAATACGGATATTTCTTAACCATACTTCATAAACGCTTAAGGTTTCCTATCACTTCCAAGATCAATTGTAAGATTCTGTTTAGCATTCAAAGACCTTTATAACCTGCCCCACCACCTTTCCAGTCTAGTTCAATGACAAAATGATCTCCTGGTTGTTCCTCAAACAAAACTCTCCATCTTTCAAGTCTGACATCTTCTCTGGCAGTCTCCCTGGCCTCGAAAGTTCTCTGTCTTCATTTCTCCCTTCTGACTTCCCCGGCATCCTTCAAGTCCCAACAAAAATCTCATCTTCTACAAGAATTCTTTCTCAATCTCCCTTAATTCTATTGATTATTTAATCAATTAATTCTGTTGATTATTTCAAATTTATGCTATAAAAGCTTGTTTGTACACAATGGTTTACACGTTGTCAACCTCCATTAGACTTTGAGTTCCTTGAGAATAGGACCTATCGTATCCCCAGCACTTGACCCAGGACCTGGAGGAACACTGTAGATGCTGAATAAATCTTTACTCACTGACTAACTGATCACATGTAAATGTGTAGGTGACACATTTGGAGCCTTCATCTTTAGCTCCTTCTGAACTGGCTCGTCTTCACTCTACTTCTCAGAAATACTATTTCATCACTGAAATGAGCAGGCACTAAAAGATAACATTGGGAAGACTGATGGTGTTGAATTGGATTGAGCCGAAATAGTACTTGGGATGCAAAAGGTGGAAGAAGACACTCATCTGTTCTTGTAGGAGAAAAAAAAAGACTTTTTAGATACTGGAATTCTTATCACTGTACATAAAAGTCCTTAACTAGACTAGAGCGAGGCTGGACTAGATGTTTCTAAGGACTCTCCCAATGCTAAGACACTGTGCTTGTTTTTACTAAGGATCAGTATGTTAGGTAACCTAGACAGAAGAAAGAGGAAGGACATCGGGTTTACCCCTCTTAATGTTGGCATTTCTGGATCCTGTGCTCACGATAAGATCTCTGAAATTGGGTTGAGGCCCAGCAATAATTTCTCAAGGTTGATACAACCCTCAGTTAGCACCTCAGGGGAATTCATCCTTTAATTAATCATTCAACAAATCTTCCACAGGATAGAGATTACAGCACATAGATTCTTGGACCATCATTCTTAGAGCCTTCTAAGTAAGTAAAAAAACAAAACAAAAAACACCTACCATTAAAATAATTCAAATTATTTTTAACACTTCAATTAACAAATGTTCTAGGAACAAAACCTTTTTTAATAAGATGATTATGGAGGGGTGGGTGGTAGTGGTGGAGCTGGGAAATTTTCAGCCTTCTTAGCTAGGGTTGGCAGTAGCAGCAGCTGAAAAGGAGGGGGCAAACAAAGCCTTAGACATAGGCTTTCTATGGGTGGGCCAGGGCCCAGTTAAGCAGAAGACCACACCCTAAAAACGCTTAGATAGCTAGATCACATAGGAGTGGCTTCTGGGTTGTACAGGGACCAAAAGGATTTAGGGTTAGGGTTAGGGTTGGAGGGGTTATGAGAAGGAAGTTCTTCAATGAGCATAAGGAAGTCTATGTCTTGGAAGACTATTCCAGAGAGTTGAGAATTGAGTGCTGGACCTGGACTCATGAAGACATGAGTTCAAATATAGCCTCAGATATTTTTCTAGCAATGAAATCCTGAGCAAGCTGCTTAACCTCTGTCTGATTCAGTTTCCTCATCTTTAAAATGGGAATAACAGTAGTATCTCTCTCCCAGGGTTTTTGTGAGGATAAAATGAAATAATATTTGTAAAATGTTCTGCAAAACACCAAGCACTATATTAATTCTAGGCATTATATCTATCTCTTTGTAATGAAATTGCTTACAAGAACTATGGTATTAGAAAATAATATATGCATTATTAGAAGTGTAGTGATTTGGAGTGATTAGTCAAAATGAAAATTTTAGGAAAATGTTTGACATAAAATGCTTAAAGAAATACAGTTCTATCACTTTTAACTTTTTATCGTGGTAGCAAAAGATGTTTATTAAATCTTGTCTAATATAGAGATTGTGGGGGATTTTCATTAATTATAGAGAAGCAGATATTAAAAGAGAGCAAAGAGTTCTCATTCAATTCACATCTGAATAGAAATCTTCCCAACAATACCTCCAATGTGTAAGTCATTCCTAAATCTAGTTTCTCTGATAAGGATCTCATTTCTAATGTATATATAAAGAATCAGTTCAAATTTTTAAGAATAAGATCTAGTACTCAAATGAAAAACTGTCTGATGATATGGACAGTTTTCAATAAAAGAAACCAAGAATAGCTATAATCATATGAAAAAAATGCTCCAGATCACTAATAATTAGACAAATGCAAATTAAAACCATTCTGAGGTTCCATTCCACCCATAAGACTGATAAATATCACACACAAAAGAAAATGACAAGTCTTGTAGGAGCTATGGGAAAACAGGGACATGGATGTACTATTGATAGGTCTATGAATGGGTACAGTCATACTGGAAAGGAATTTGAAATTATACACCAATATGTTAACAAAGAGTGTATGCTTTTTAATTCAGCTATATCACTACTAGGCTTATATCAAAAACAGATCAGAGAAAGAAGAAAAGGTCCTATATATACAAAAATATTTATACCAATTCTTTTTGTGGCAGCAAGAAATTGGAAACAGATGAACATTGATTGGGAAATGACTAGACAAACTGTGCTATATGAATGGGATGGGAAAATGTACTATAAGAAATTAAGACTTGCATGAATTGAAAGAGTGAGTAGGGAAACAGAAGAATAATTTATATCATAAAATCAATATAAAAACAAACAATTTTGAAGACTTTTAGAAACTGATGAAGAATGAAATGAACAGAATCAGGAAAATAACTCATACAATACAACAACATTGTAAAGACAAACAACTCTAAAAGCTTTAAGAACTCTGATCAACACACTGACAATCCATGATTCCACAGGAATCATAATAAAGCATGCTACCCACCTCCCGAGGGAGAGGTAATGGACTCAAGATAGAGAAAGAGACATATATTCTTTAAATGCAACCAATGAGGGAATTTGCCTATGTATATTAGTTAAAAAGAATTTGGCTTTCCCCTCCTCAATCGATTGGTGTAAGAGGGAGAAAAAAATAGATTGGTTAATTTTTAAAAAAATACCTTTAATTTGAAAAATAAAATTGTGATGAAAAAAGAAAATCTGATAAAAGAAACTTTAGCTTATATAATCCTTGTTTCTGTAACTCTAAGAGGAATCTTGAGGAGTTCTAGTTTAATTGTAATTCTGGAGAGTTCATTGTCATGGCTATAAAGGAATAAATGAGACACAAAGGGAGAGAACTAAGAGGATTTCTTTCTTGAGAGACTCAGGTGTCCAGGAGAAATATTTCCTCAGAAAAGTATGTTTAACTCTTTGCCCTGTGGAGATGAAATATTTTGGAGAAGATATTACCTGAAAGACTGATTACCATCCTGAGGCAACCATGTTTCCGGAGGTAGATGGAGGAGACAGTAGTTGCCATTTATGGTTAAAGGATGCTCTTGCTGGGATCTTTCTTATCTGTGATACAGGGTTGAAATAATTAACTATGTCTCTGTATTGTTTGTGGAAATTAATAAATTGCACAGCTGGTAAAGATTGAAGTTTGTCTAAACCTATGAGATGGAGGTTTGATCTTGAAAGCAGGAAGACAATTTATAGAACTATAACAGTAAAAGGTGGGGGCTCAGAGCTAATTAATTAATGGATACTGTTTGTGAGCACCTATTAATTTATGTGGAAATATCAGAATATATCCCTCAATTTCCTAACATTTTAATAAGGAAATAAGCCAAAGGCAGTTAAAGTAGAGAGGGATTAGAGTTGGTGTGGCTCTAGAGTAAGGTAGGGTGCACCCAGCTGTAGTCATACCTCCACAAAACTGACCCTGAACCCTGACTTCCATAATGAGATTGAACTAAAATCTGTTCCTCTGTAACTTCCTTCTATCAGCTCCTAACTTTGTCTGCTGGGGCCAAGCAACAAATATCTACTCCTTCCTTCCACGTGTAGACCCTTCTATGACTTGAGTGCAATAATATTGTCCCATCATAACTTCATTTTTCCTGGCTAAACAACCCTACTTTCTTCCATCAGTCCTCATATGGCTTGGTTTCGAGTTCCCTTACCATTCTGGTTATCCTCTGAATGGATTCTAGTTTCTCAATTACCTACTAGAATGCAGTGCTCAAAATTGGCTAGAGACCCTGAATCTCATACTTGGAAGAAATCTCAAATGTTAACTACTCTGTATGACATACATAGTACTTACTATGTGCTAAGTACCATGCTAAGCACTTTACAAATATTATCTCATTTGAATTAACCTCCAACTCCCACTCCCCCTCCACCCTGTAACATGCGGAAGTGATCATTTCACCTCCAATGAAAACTCACTATTCCTTAGGAGGCAGTCCATTAGATAAACATAATTAATGCTTAGCATATTGGTTGACTGTATAGCCATGAGTACTTTTGAGGGTATTGGAAAAATTTCTTCTTTTTTTAAAACTATCTTAGACATCCCCTCTTAGCATCTTGTTTACACTATTACTTTGGGTAAATTTCAACCTGGCTGTCAGCCCAATTATTATTGGGGGTTGAATTAATGAGGCCTTACTGCATTTGACTCCGAAAATAGGGCAAATGACTGGTTTCAATGTGTTCCAGCAGTGCTCAGCAGTTTGCTGAATATGCTCTGCTCCAGGGCACTGAAATTCCCTTGGGTACCATTGGCAGGTCTAAGGCACAGGAAAAGGAAAGAAAAGGGGAAGAAAAAGAAAATGGGATGAAGAACAGGAGAAAAAAGGTGAGAACAAGTAGGGTGCGGAAGGGAGCACAGAGAAAAGAAAAGAAGGTGATGTAAAAGGCATATTTATAGTACAGTATCACTAAAAGACTGAAAGGGCATCTATCCTTATCTCCATGTCAATTTCTGAAGTATCATAGCAAAGTCTCATCGGGGTGGCAGAGTCAAAGGAGAATATGACCACTGCCCCTTGCAAACTATTGGGCAGATTGATGCTTGTAGCATTTACAACACTTCAGCCTAGAGTACTTTCTTCCCCCAAGCCAAGTTACATCCCTTTCTCAAAGCTGTCATTTCATCTTAGGTATGGGAAAGAGTGTTAAGTCAGGTGCATTGGGTGGAGGGAGGAAGTGAGAAGAATTACATGAGAATCTAATACAGCATCATCCTGTAAAGCTGTGAAAGCCTTCTGGGCTCCAAGTTGTCTCCTGGGCTGCAATCTCCTGCAGAGTCCATGGAAATGCAAAACCCTTCAGAGAAGAACTGGGACAAAGATGAACATCCACACGAAACTTGCAATGGGGTCTCCAGACATCCTTCTTCATTCAGAGTAATGAATAATGTTAATACCACAGACTGCCAGCATTCCCCAGTTCTTACAGGAATAAAGAACTCAATCACAGTAGGGAATTGGTCTTATACTTATGGCAACTGTTATTTTTTGATCCAAATATGAAGAGATGTAGTTTGTAAAAAAAATGGGGTCACTTTTTTCTCTTGTATGTCCCCAGAATGGTGTGGGCTGTTTAAAATTAGTTAATGTTGAGTTTTATTTGTGGAATTTATGACCAGAAATGCTGGGGCCAGTCATCAACATGGCCACACAAACTTCACCATATCTTCTGCACTGTATACACCACAATAACATGCAATATGTAATATGGATTATTACAAAAAAATTTTTCCTGTGTGCATAATCATATTTCATCTGTCTGCATTTTTGTCACTCAATGTCTTGGGACATGTCTTTTATTGTAATATTAATTTGCTGTTTAAATCATTCAGACAATATCTATGATGTGCCAGGACCTGTACTGATACTCAAGATAAAAAAAGACAGAGAGAGGTGGAGAGAAAGAGAGAGATGGAGAAAGAGAAAGACATAGAGATAGAGAGACAGAGAGAGGGGAGAGAGCGAGGGAGAGAGACAGAGACAGAGAGAGAGAGGAGAGAGGGGGGGAGAGAGAGAGAGACAGAGACAGAGAGAGGGAGAGAGAGGGAGAGAGAGAGAGAGAGAGAGAGAGAGAGAGAGAGAGAGAGAGAAATTCCTAGTACTCAAGTATCTTACATTCAACTGGATCACAGATCTGGATCTGGAAGGGTTATTTATTGATAACTAAACGTGGAATGGATTTAGAGCTGGGAGGGATCTAGGCAGTCTTTGTGTCCAACACATTCATTATACAGAAGAGGAAACAGGCCCAAGACAGATTAAACATGCCCAAGGTCACATAGGCAGTAAGTGGCAATTATCAATGCCATTCTACCACATTTACTATTTGCCAAAATACTGGAGTCTTTGGAACACACTGATAGTTTATGACGACAAAAGGAAACATTTTTGAATTTGAGACCATTATTAAAGATCTCAGAAAACAGTAAGTTCACATCATGGAACAGAATGTGTCTCATACTAAATTAGACAACACTTAGGTAAGCTATGATGAGTGGCCATGATGGTACCATCTTGTCTCAAAGACCTGTGATTAAACTTTAGCTAATATACTCTCATAACCAGTCCTGAAACACACAGAAATTGAACAACTTCAAAATCCTAATAATGTATTAATCATCCTTATCCCAAAAAAGACAGTCTAGCTGCAGATAAAAATCATATTTATTGAGGGATACAGAGAGAATCCAGGGAAATCAGTAATACGGAAAATCATTAAAGTGCAGAATTTTCGAGAATAAGGAGTTGAAAAAATAAATGTTTCTTATTTAAAAGAATTAAAGATCAAATCAATATTCTAAACAAAAGATACTTCAAAAGAGACTGAGAGCCATAAATACAGAGAATCACAGACTTAAGAAATATGATTATGAATGGAAACATTTGTATAATAGCCCATATTACGTAGGGAACATTGAACTTAATAATTTCCCTCTCATTTTGCAAGTGAAGAACTTGATGTTCAAAGATCTGTCCAAGGCCCTGGGACAAGTTAGTAGCAGAGATTGTACTCCTCAGCCTAGCAGCATTATTTGCAATAGACCATAATGCTCCCTATGAATTTTGCAGGAAAAATTCTTAACTCGTTTACCACCATTTTTTATGAGGTTGCAATAGGAGCCCAAAGACTCCAAGAAAAATGAATAAAGAATTGAAAAAAAATTAAAATTAAATGGTTCTTTTCAAAAGGAGGCACCAAAAAGATCAGGTTTCATTGTCTTTTAGGAGATACTGACATCATTGTGTCAGGAATCCAAACACCACAGATCCCTTCTCAAATGGCTTAAACCAAAAATGTTAAGATATGCCTGTCTAAAATATGAAGGTGAGATCATCGCTAATTTTTTTTCAGTTCCTAACACTTCCCACTCTACCAAATGTCTCCAAAGAGCAAGTCTGTCAAACAATCAGCCCACTGTTCCCTTTGATCAGGACCCCTGAGAAAGGATCCTAGATTTGTGGACTACATTTTTGATATTGAACCACTCTGTGGTTAGTGGCTGTTGTGGAGCCAAGCACCAAGAAGAAACCTCTAACAGCCATGAATTCAAGAGGTATGATATTTATGGCCATCCACAAAACAAATATGTGGCGGGGGGCGGGGGGGGGGGGGGACGACAACTGTCAAGCTGGGAAGAAAGAACATGGGTATTTTCCTCATACAGAAAGAGAGGGACCCAATTTTCAAGGGCTTGCAATACAGATGAATCTGGATCTTCTCTGCGTGCTTCAGGAAAGGCCTTATTAGACCACATGTAAGATAATGTTATTTACTCAAGGAAAGACATTTTAAATGATGGGCAAAAGTAGCAAAGCACACATATCAGTGATCTCTCTTGCTTAACCCTCACTCATTCCCTAATAAATTACTAACATTTAGCAGAAACAAAGAATTATAATATGTTTCTCAGGGGAGATTAGGGGAGGGTAGATGATGGTTTGTACCAGACAATCCTGCCAAGTCCCTCATGCAGGTCAGATGCTTGCAGAGTGCCTCTCCAGCCCACAAGGATTCAAATGGATCTTCTTCCCAATTATCTGCTACCTTGAGCAGTGTTCATAAGCTCCCTTCCTGGCTCATTCCAGGTGACTAATCCATACTGCTGAGCAAAAGGGAGTGGGGTAAGAATACAAGCTTTACCTGCTCCCATTTCCAGTTCTCAAAGAAGCAGCAGCAGCCCTATTTATATCCCCAGAGAGCCCCAGTCAGACAACTGGATTAAGTTGCAAAACCCCTGACTGGTGGAATGGGGGACCGGTTTCTTACTATTGTTTTGGCCAATTGTTCTGGGGGAAACTCTAGTGCCTTCAGGGCCACAGGAGACCTCAGAGTGGAAGAGGGAGCCTCCCCAAATGCAGAGGTCCCTGGGAAGGGAAAGGAGGCACCTACAGGACAGGAAGTTTAACCCTTTGTTCTACAACACAGGTTTGCCTTTTCTATAACTGGTGGGGCCAGTACTGGCCCTTAAAAGAGAGCCTGTTTAATGGTAAGAACTCTTCTTAAAGACTGGCTGTGCCAAAGCACATTAACATACTGATGTGCAATCGCCCCCTAGGAATAGGGAGAACTCATCAGTAAAACCAGAACCAAAGGAAGGCTGTTCTGAGAGTCCTACTTTTCCTTCATGGGACAAAGTAGCACAAAGGCTGCAGAATTCCTGATACCAAGGAAGACAAGCTCCATTTAAAGTTTCAAAGTAAATCCCACCTAAAGTTGCCAGCTGTTGGTGTACAGACTATAGAAAATCTTCTGAGACTGCTCCAAGCACAGGTGGAGAAATGAGTCCAAACTCGGGGTCCAGAAAAGTGTGAAAATGGAGATCTACTAAAAAGCAAAAATATGTCAAACCCTTCTCATCCACCAGTGGGCAAACATGCCAGCAGCGTCCAGGAAAGCTCCAGGGGGAGAAGAGGGGCTAAATGTGGCTTTCTACAAGGACTGTAGAAAGGAAATGTTTTACATGCAAAAAGTTTAGAAATGAGAAATGTTCCCTGTCTCTCACCCTTGTCTTTCCATCTTTTTTCTCCCTGCTTTGTCTCTGTAAGACTCTCTCTCTTTCTCTGTCTCCGCCATGTCTTTGTCTTTTTCTCTTTTTTTGCCTATTTTTTCCCTTCTCCATGTCTCTTTCTCTCTCTCTATTCCTTTTCTATTTTTCCCTCTTCCTCTCCCTCTCTCTTCTTGACTATTTCCCTCCCTCTCCCTCTGTCTGTTAATCTATTTCCCCTCCCCCTCCCTATTTTTCCCTTCTCCCTCTTTCTGCCCCTCTCCTTGTCTCTTGTCTATTTTCCCTTCTCTTTCTCTCTTTCTCTTCCTTGTCTATTTCCTTCCCTCTCCCTCCGTCTGTGTCTATTCTTGCAGTCACCACAGTGTGAAAGAGCTTCTCCATACTGACTGTGCCAGGTGCAAGGACAATACATTCAGGATTTGGAGGGAGCAGAGAGAGAGAGAGAGAGAGAAACATGAACTCCATGATAAAGGGGACTCAGGGAATTTTACAGAGCTGAAAACTCCTTGGGTTAGGTTTCACCATATAGTACCTTTGCCCCAATTGTGTAACTCATTCCCAGCTTAAGTAGGTGGTCCATGTTAAGCGTGAAATTCCTCCACTCTGATGTGGGGGGGGGAGTAGACCCCTTTGCTTACAACCCCATAACTCCCAGTCAGGATGACTTAGCCTTTCATTGTTTCAAGTGACATCAGCTTGCCTGGTAAGCCACATTAAGGGTTTCCTCTCTTCCAAAGTTCTGGGACATCAGTTGATGTAATATTGTGTTTCAGGAAGATGTGTACATTAGATGTATTTCCCCTCTTATAGGATGTTTTCCAATAATAATGTCTAATATTGATAAAGGACTTCAAAGTCTGCAAAGAGCTAACTTGCATCTTCTCATGTAATACTCAAAATAACCTTCTGAAGTTGTGTTGTGTTTGTCCTTTGTCCTCAAAGAGAATCATGACATCAGGGAGATGATGACAAGTCAATAAAAGACAGCAAGGGCCAGTCTCTAAAGGAGAGAGGTCCATGTCTGGGGATACTATAGCCAGGAAGGTCCCAGAGCAAAGAGAAAGGTTAGAGATAGCATGGACAAATAGCTCCTATATGCTCCTTATCCTGTAGTCCTTCCCCTTCCCCTCAAACTTGTTTAGTCATTTGTAGTCTTGTATGACTCTTTGTGATCCCTTTTGGGATTTTTTTGGTAAAGATACTGCAGTATACACCATTGCCTTCTCCAGATCATTTTATAGATGAAGAAACTGGGGCAAACAGGGTGAAGTGACCAGCCCAAGGTCACACAGCTACAAATATCTGAGGCAGGGTTTTAACTCAGAAATGTAGTCTTCCTGACTCTAGGCCCAAGCACTCTATCCACTGTGCCACCTAGCAGCCTCCTCAAACTAACTAGCATATATTTTCTACAAAGATATAGAAGGTAGCACAGGTATAGTACTGGATAAAGAGTTAACCTCAAAGTGAGGAACACCTGAATTTTTCAGATCTTGCCTCAGACATACACTGGCTGTAGGAACCTGGGAATATCACAACTTCTCAATGATCTAGGCAACTCTGGAAAACTGAGTTACAGAGGATGTGCCAACCTGCATTGATAGAGGGGAATTTCTCATCTGAGAGTTCCCTACACCAATGAAATCACAGATTCAGACTGTAGCCCACAAAAAGTTAAGTAACTTCCCCAGGGTTATACAACCAATAAGTAAAACCCAGGGCTTCCTGATTCCAACTTCAGTATTCTATCCATGACAACTGGCTTCCCAGTTTGGAGATCCATTCCATTTTGTTATCTTAGATTGGAATGATTTTCAACTGACTTTACAAGACTTATAATCTAGTTTTCTCTTTTTTCCTTAAAAAAAGATTCATACTAAGTATAAATAAACCACCTCCATTAAGTATAACTTAAGTTGCTTTTAAATGCATTTCTGTGGGACTTTTCATTTTCCTTTCCAGAAATTGCAAAGCATTTTATCAACACAATCAATTTATCCTTCAAAACACCCCCAGCTAGTAAGTGGAATTGAGCCCTGGGCAGGCTAAAAGCCTTGCCTTTGGCCTACAGTTGTCTGGAAGAGAATGGTGATCCAGAAGGGTCGTCATTCTGCTCTCCAAGCAGCTTCTCACACAAACTTGCCAGTGACAATGATGTCACATATGTCCAGAGCAGGGGTGGTTTAGAAAGTTTAGGAAGAATACTGCCTCACACTTGAAGGCAACCTGCCAATTTATCTGGCAGTTTTGGTGTAAAGCACCCTCTCTCCCCCGCCTCCTCTACCTTTGTTCTTCAGGCTGGTTAAGGCTGGGGGTGGGGGTTGGGGAAGGGAAGGAAACAACCATAAAAAGAATGCCATCTTTAAACCTAAAGGAAAGGCTCAACCCCAGTGCAATCATGCAGAGCCCCCAGAACAACTTATTGAGGGCATATGGGGGCAGCAAGTGCCAATAGCTCAAAGCAAAATTAACACATTAGGGTGTGAAAACACACACACACACTCACACACACACACAAACAAAACATCTTCCTTTCTGTCGTCTTCGTCCCAGGCTCCAAGGAGGAAAGGAATATCTCATAAATTAAGCCTTCTCAGAAGCTAATTGCTTCACCATACGTAGGTGTCCCAAAGAGCAAGAATTAAGTGGCACAAGGCCAACTTCAGGGTCACTGTCCTTTCCCCTAGGCACATGTAGTCCTTTTTTCTTTATAGACTATTCAAATCTACCTTGATCATAAAAGAAAAAAAAAACAACCTGTGGAAGAAGCATTAGAAATATCTATTATTATGCCTTTTCCACACTTCCCATACATTTCAGACAGGACAGATAAATAGTTCATCATCACAGAAAGGAAGAGTCCAAACTTAAAGTGTGACAGTTTGCTAATATGAAACTGAAAGGAAGTGCACCTGATAAAAACCGGATGAATCCTTAAGTAACGCAGGTATACTTGGGTAAGTCCCTAACCCTGGGAACAAAGACAGCTCTCCACTTTTGAAAGCACACTTAAACCCTGAAGCGTGAAGACTTGTCTGGGCTGAGTCCAAATAATCAAAGGTACCCAGAAAGTTTTGTTATAAAATCATATTTAACCTGTCTTTTCTGTTATGCCACTAACCAGGTATGACAAGTCTCCTTCCTGAAACACCAGTTTTCTCTCATTTTGGAGGTTTATTGTACAGTAAGAACAGATTCAGAAATCTGAAAGCTTAGCAAATGCGGCCACCAACATTTACCGGCAGTAGTTAAATGCCCTTAATTTCAATGGACCCTATCCACATTTTCAAAGCATTTTTCATCAGAGTCCTAAGATCTCACACACACACACACACACACACACACACACCCTTGCTAAATCGGCAGACAGTTCTAGAAGGGGCTGAAATCAAGATCTGAAACAGCACATCAATTCCCAAGCCTCTGTGGTTCCATCTGATAAGATGACTCTAAAAATATTTTCATTGATCAAGGACATTGGGGTTCTGTTTACTATTAGAAAAGAATCAAGGTTACAATGAAGAAGGAAAGGGGGGGGGGATCAGTTTCAGACGCAGCATACTTTCCAGTCCTAAATCCACAATGAATTTGCTAATTTCATCATGTCCTGAGTCAATCTCCTTTTAAACATAGCCCCTTTAATCAAGGTTACCCCTCAGAATATCCCGCACAAACCGCCTACCTTGCAGCTCCCCTAAGCCGAAGCATGTCCCTCTTCTGGGGTCCATGGAGAGCTCCAGAGAGAGCCTCTGAATTCACCTTACAGGACGGTAACAACAGTTTCATCAGCTGGCTGGGCCATCATCACAGTTTGCCAGAGAATCCAATTTGTCATTTGAATAATATGCTTTTCAGGATGAGCAAGGTTAGCTTTCAACGGCGCCCTCAGCAAACCTGAGAGACACAGGAATGAAAGGGCCAGCCAGAAGGTGATCATCCCCCGACTTCCCGGAGAGGAAACCTGATCCCCTTCCAAATTAACCTCTGCAGTGCTGAAGGAGAGAGAGAGAGGTCAAGGCGAGGGGCTCCTTTCAAGTCAACTGTGAAAAGTTGCCCGAGAGCGCAGAAGTTGCTCAAAAACTCTGAAACAGTGATTACCGTAAATTCCTCAATAAAAGTACCCGAGAAATATAATAGCAGAGGATGGAATGTAGCCATTCATTACGTTTAAATCCCCAATTGTCATAAAGGAATTAAGCTGGTGCGAGTCACACAAAAGAAATGAAAGAAAGCCCATCCTCACAGTGCCAGTTTCAATAACTGTCACAGGCACACACAAATCAGCTGTTAAAATTCCTAGTTCAGGTAGTGGAAGCTAGAACAATGGGGAGGGAACTGAGTCTGAGAAAACAATACAGATAGGTATCAGTACAGTTAACAGCTTTATAAACTGCTTTGAGTGATGTTTGAGTGTTGATAGGACAGCAAGAAAAGCTGTGGATCCCTCAATTTAGACCCCTCAAGGCAAAAAAAGGTTCTGCATCCTGGCTCTAGGAGGATTGTGCTCTGTGGGGATGGTAGGAGAGGGTCCTGATTCTCTTAGGAGAAAGGAGGTCATACCTGTAATTAAGAAATTCAGATGCAACCTTGCAAATAAATACACTGAACAATGATCAACTGTTGTGTGTGGTTGCTTATTACACCCTAAGAGGCCCCAAAGCAAAATAATGTTCTAGCCACAAGCGTATTTTACCTCTGCTAACTCTCCAAAAGTCCTACCCAGGGTGACTCTTGGCAGCTTTCACAATTTTTTTCTGAAATATTCTCTCCAACTTTAGAGTTGAGCTACTCTGATGGGGCTGACCCAGGGGTGCGGTTTAGCTTCTTTGGAAAGGAAGCAATCGATGTTTCAGGGCACGGGCTCTGTGTGGTCTGAATTTGTTCAGCAAATAGAAATCTTTCCCAAAAGAATGAAGTACCTTTCCTCCCCCTCCCAAAATGGGAGGGGATAAAAGGTCAGGGTAGGCTACTCCAACTCTGGTGAAGAAACAAGCAAAAGAAGCTTTGGAATACAGATCTTAATCTGGTTTTGTAAAAAGAAAATCATTCTCAGCAAAAGTTAATCATTTACAGCTCGTCTCTCCATGTTTTCCCACTTTTAGAACTGCTGGAAGCATCTGGGATGGGAGGAAGATGCTAGAGAAATGGGTGTGGGACTCATTGGGGTCACAAAGCCTAAGTCCACTGAGCACAGAGCTATGTTAGGGCCAGAGTTTTGCTAACAATGAGAATGCCTTTAAAAATTCCTTAAATCAAAGTCTCTCTTACTTTACTCCTTCCCGAGAAAAAATGGATCTTGAACAAAATTACAACAATAAAACGTCTGATTTATTCTATAACCTGTTTTAGTCTGGAAAGGTCTGAATGTACTTAAAAATCAAGAATATTAAAAACAAGCCTATGTTTCATCATTACCTATATGTATACAGTTATTTAATAAAATAAAAATATACAAAAATTCACATTTATCAAAAATACATAGAATAGGTATTCCCTCTTAAAAAAGGAAAAGTTGATTCACAAAGAGATAAGATTTTTAAATATTAAAACAGGATCACTTTAGTTAGCAACCTCCTCTAGAACGTCTGAACAGCAACAATAATGTCGCCATTTTTTGGTGCGGGCATATGTTCATTCAACTGTTTCCAGGGCTCCTTCCTTTTTCCTTTCTTTTTGGTTAAAAGTAAAAGATTCAAACTTCCAATCTATTTGGAACCATGGGTTTAAATCCAGATGAATCTTTTCATAACTTGGAAGACATCAGAAAATTTTGCTGAAAGATGGACAAATTCTGAAAACTGGAGAAAACACCCCAAACTTTGACCCACAAATATCATGAATGGTAGAGGTATGATGGTCCTCTCTAAAAGAGCAAGTTTTAAACCAACATTTCTAGTACACTCAGTCCCTCACTTATAGACTGATTGTATTCCAAAAGTCATCCAGAACCTTGAAAATATTTTCCCCAAAATATGTGTGGTTAACAGGCTAGACTAATGGAAGTTATAACTTATCTGTGATGTAACTTAAAGACAACATCGGCAATAAACATTAATAGGAAGCAATACTTTATATAATATGTTACATGTTATAACACCTTCAATATGTTATAATATGTTAAAAGACCATGATTTCACCCATCCATGTGGAAAATAAAACCAGTAAGGTATATTAGCTTAGATGGAAAAGCACCAGCTCTTATGTCATTCTCAGCAAATTTCTGATTTCTGTTAGTCAACTCTAAGATCCTGAAAATGTCGCTTCACCTTTCGGTGCCTGTGTTAAACCACCCAGGTGGCATGACTAGACAATCTCTGAGATCCTTTTCAACATTCTCTAACTTGAAACCATTTTTCTCAAACTCAAACAGGAATTGGGAAGGTATAGATCAATTACCATCACTTTGATGGTGAGCTTTTCAGTGCTATTAATTTATGTAGCAATTTATAGGTTGAAGAAGTGTTGTGCTCACATGCTCTCAGTTAAGCATGACAAAAACTCTCTGAGGTAGATGCTACAGATATTATTCGCATTTTACAAACGAAATTCAGAGGGATTAAATGACAAACCTATGACCAGATAGTCAGACAGCTACTATGTCTCAGAGATGAGATCGGAACTTCTACTTTCCTGACTCCAAGTCTTTATCTCAAACCCATGTTAACATATTAATTCTCAAGAGGGGCATTTTGGAACATAATGAGAGAGAATCTTCTGACCTCCAGTCCTAGATCCTAACACTTTTTCCTTTGCTCCAGATTATTAAACAATATGGCTAACAGAATCTCAATTAAAAGTCACCAATGGCTCCAAAACCAGCATGTTTCTGGGATGGTCCGTATGCTGAGACACATTAAACTAAAGAGGAAAGTTAATCAGGTTTAAGATCTTTGAAACTTTGGGATGAAATACGTTATTATCATGGCTAAAATATTATTCCCAAGTGTCCTCCATGTCACTAGCAGGGAAGCCCCTTAGAATGAGAGCCTCAGGGTAATTCTAAGACACGGAGGTTCTGGGTCAGAAGTCAGTACTTCTAAAAATAAACCTCTTTGGACTGAGTTCAACTTAGACCCACTTTATATTGAATTCCACGCAAAGATAGGTCATGTTATGGCTCCAGTGGCGTTAGAATATTTCCACTAGATTAAAAATAGTCTGAGTTTTTTTTTATTTTATTTTTGAAAAAACTCATTAAAGAGCTGCTGTTCATTTGTTGGCCTAAGGTAGGGGCCTGACTGTGATCCCCGTTGCCTTTAGGATAAAATACTAACTTCTTAATTTTCCATTTAAAGCCATTACTAATTAATTGTCTCTGGGCTTCAACTTCTTCCTCCATAGAGTGAAGGGGTTGGATTTCTGAGGCCCCACTCAGTTTCAGATGTTCTATACATTTATCCGCTTATGTCACATGACTGTCTCCAGACGCATTGATGTCTCCAGGACTTTTTGTAGACTGGACAGATGGAGCAAAAGTGGATAAAGAGTTGAGCTTGGAGTGAGGAAGAGCTGGGTTCAAATC
Source organism: Potorous gilbertii (assembly GCA_028658325.1). NCBI lineage: Eukaryota > Metazoa > Chordata > Mammalia > Diprotodontia > Potoroidae > Potorous > Potorous gilbertii. The sequence goes on along the minus strand of CM053772.1, from coordinate 244,793,810 downwards.
CACTCTCTGGGCCTTATTAGTGGTATAGTAAGTGAGGCAAGTGAGTCACACAAATTATTTCAGCCTCAGTTTCTTCCTCTTTAAAACTGGGACAATGCCCCAGATACTAATTTTAAGAAAGGAAATTCCCGTTCCATATAAAGAAAACTTCTTTAAATTTAGTTGTTCTAAATGTTCTAAAAAATTGGTTGTTCTAAATGTTCTAAAAGTACACAAAGTGGTGAATATTCTAATAAATGAATGAAATGAATGAAAAAGCATTTATTAAGCACTATCAAGGTATGTGCTAAATTACAAGGGTACAATTAGAAAATCAGAGACAATTCATGCCTTTAAGGAGTTTTCCATTCTAAGGAGGGAGACAATACATGAATCAACTACAAGTAAACAGAAAGGTTCTATGGCCCTTAGGGCAGCTAGGTAGCTCAGTGGATAGATCTGGCCTCAGACATTTACTAGCTATGTAACTCTGAGCAAGTCAGTTAATGTTGACTTAGTTTCTCAGTTTCTTCATCTGTAAAACAAGCTGGAGAAGGAAATGGCAAACCACTCTAGTATTTTTGCCAAGGAAACCCCAAGAGGGGTCATGAAGAGTCAGACAACCTTACCAACTACAAAATGACCCTTAGAGCACAGGACTAAAATATCTGATAAAATATTTTATTTACTATTGTTTCCATTGACACAACCATACTTATTTCTAATGTGGGATCATTTGGCAATGCCAAAGACCCTAGTGGAAAGAAGACTTTAGTGAAGACCCAAGTCTTCAGTAGTGGTGGCTTTAGAAACAAGCACTGGAGTACCTTTCCACTGGCAACAGTGAGTTAGCAGTTGGAGGTGGTGGTGGAGGAAGTCTGGCTGTTTAGCCCAGGCTCTTGTCTCTCTCCCAATGTTCTTTGATATTTCCTCTTAAGCTGGATTGCTTGCCACATCCCACCTAAAACTGGGGTTCTCCATAAAAAGGCTTGAAGATCACTTTTGGGGGAGGCTATATGACAGAGAATTCATTCTTCAGAACTCATTCATATAGAGAAACTGCTGCAATCCCTTCCAATTCCAAAATCCCAATGCCTCTTGGGTCCCAATAGCCACAAAAAAAGCTTGAATTTTGAAAACAAAAGTAGGTGTGGTCATTTACTATTTAAAGAAAGAAATAATTCAGGGAAATCTGAAAACAAACTTTGGAACAAAAGAGTTTATACTTTATGTGTGTGAGAGGAGATTAACAGATAGTTGCTATGTTAATTTCTAGAGCTAGAATATTTTTCTATAAAGTTGGATTAATGATGGATAAAGAAGGAGACAAGTTTTCAGATTTTTCTTTTCTCTCTCTACATCTCCAACTACATTACCCATTCATATCCTACATTTGAAAGTATTAGAAAAACTAAGAGAAATCTCATGATGACTGGAAGAACAGAAAGGATCAGGACAGTTCAAATGTCTTTGTCTGTGAATCTTCCCATCCCACCTTTTCATTGTTTTTTATTTCCACTATACCTACTACTTACACCTATGCCTATACCTTCTGGTATAGTTCCTTGCTGAATTTCAATACCTCACTTAGGTCTGAGGCTTTGAATTTCCTGTCCCTCTTCCCTCCCACCCACAAATCCCTTTCTAATGAAACTTTTTCACAGAGCAATAGAATTGTATACCTTAGATCTTACCCAGCTCATCCATTTCATTTTATATATCAGAATATTCAGACATACAGGTGAACTAACTTCCTGTGTTAAGCATTTAGTTTTGGTGAAGATTTGTGATTTTTTGGGTTCAGAATTTTCCTGATGAGGAAAGTCCCTCTCTCAATGCACATTAGCAATTGTTCCGAACTTTGTAGTTTTAGAGAGAAGACTCAAGGCACAGAGAGTTAACCAGGGTACTTGGATAGAGGCAGGGCTCTATCCAACTCATATTGTCTTGGCTGAGTGCAACACTCTATCTACAAAGTGTCTCATCTCATACGTATACTAAGGACCTCTTTTATCTTCAATGTGTTCATTTTGTTTATGAAAAACTTCAATTTCTTGTAATCAAAATTATCTATTTTATTTTCTTGTTTATTTATGAATTCATCCATATTCTTACCTGTGAAAGGTATGTGTATATATTCACATATATATGTATTTATATGATCTGCTTCTCTTCTAATTTTTTTGGGTGTGACAATATGTACTTCACATGTCTGTTTTGGATTTAGTGTAGAATATGATGTATTATATTGGTCTAAGGCTAATTTCTGCTAGGCTATTTTCCAGTTTTTCCAACAGTTCTTATCAAGTCTTATCAAGTAGGAAGGTCTTTTCTAGGTAATTTATGTTTTCTAGTTTATTAAACACTGGGTTATTGAAAGTTCCATTATTTCATTTTCTTCATTGTCTAATCTGGTTTGTTAGTCTACTTTTTTCTTTTTTAAACAGTATCAAGCAGATGTGTTGACTCTTGCTTTATAACTATAACTATATACACATATGTATTTGTGTATATAGGTATATATATACATATATGTACATACGTTGTGTGTGAAAATATGTGTATATATATGTACACCTACATATCTCTCTCTGTATAGATAGATATATATCTATATGTATACACACATACAGAGAAAGAGACAGAGAGAGAGAGAGAGAGATGATGGAGATGATGATGATGTCTGGAAATGTGATTCTTCCTTCAAAACTGCCTTTGTTTTCATGATTTCCAGTGATATTCCAGATCTGCTTTGCCTGCCTCAAGTCTCTCCCCACTTTAACCCAAACCATACTCAACTGTCAAAATGATCTTTCCGAAATGCAGGTCTGACTATATCGCTCCCTTATTCAACAAACTTCAGGGGCTGCTTATTGCACCCAGGATCAATTGTGAAACCCTCCAAAAGACCAGGACCCTTGTCCTGCCTGTTCAGTCTCACATCCTATCCTCTTCCAGGATAGAATCTGTGATTCAGTGATGGCATTTTCCCTGCCCAACTCCCACTGTTCTTCCTAACTGTCCACCACCCCTGGAATGTTCTCCCTTTCATCTGTACTTTCTGGCTTTCCTGATTTACTTCACATTTCAGTTAATGTTCCACCTTTTGCAAGAAGCCTTTCCCAGCCCCCCTTAATCTTAATGCCTTCCCTCTGAGTTTATCTCCAATTTATCTTCTCTGTATCTTGTCTGGACACAGTTGTCAGAATTTTGTCCATCTCCTGAGACTGAGCTCCCTGAGATCTGGAACTGTTTCTGTTGTTTGTTTATTTGTTTCCTTTGTTTGCTGTTCTTTGAATCCCTAGTGCTTGTAAGTGCTTAATAAATACTAGTCACTAACTGAGGAGTTCGTTGTTGAACTTGCCCAAAGTCATGCGAAGAGCTTGTGATGGAGCAGAGACTCATGGTTCTTTCTAGCACACTATATGCTACCTTTGGGGAAAAAATGTTACTTCTTCAAGTGAAGATCAGCGTTTTCTACCTCCCAACCCCCTCCCCTTCCCTAGAAGAAAATCAAGAACCACAAAAGTCATTAAAAATATATTGTCAACCACAACAAAATCCTGCATTGACCATGTCCAAAAAAAAGGTCTTAACCTGCACTCCAGATTTTATCACTTCTCCATCAGGAGATAGGAGCCTGTTTCATGATGTCTCTTCTGGCATCATAATTGAGCAATGCATTGATTAGAGTTCTTAAGTCTTTCAAAGCTAAATGTCTTTACAATATTGTTATTTTTATAAATTCATCCCCTGTGATCTGCTCATATGACACTTGAAAGAAGTCTTTCTTGGTTTCTCTGCAGCCAATTGGGATCAGAGAAGAAAGTGAGGCTGGTGACCTTGCACAGCCCTCCCTTACTTAAATCGAAGTCAACTGCAAGTCATGTCATCGTCTTGATGTCATGGTCCTCTTTGAAAATGAAGGGAAAACATGACAACAAGCACCAATTTGGATACCGCATTAAGTTCCATGCCCTTTGGGTCAAGGAAACTGCGCAGGCTCCTATAATTGACCTACTAGATTGAAACTCAATATTAAATTGATGCAACTGAATAAACTGATCATAAATATGAGCTTTCAAATTATGGGAATTCAACTCAATGAGCATTTATTGCCTACTATATTCAAAGAAATAAAAATGAACTTTTTAATTTTAATTTTTAGTGGAGTAAGTATATATAGTATGGTGGTTGTGAGAATGAAAACCATCACCAAGGCATATGTAGTCCCATTCTCTTAGGTCAACCTTTCAAATCAACCAATCAGAAAGCACTTTTAAGTGGCAACTATGTGCCAGGCACTGTATGAAGTACCCTGGATACAAATAAATAGTAAGCTGGAAATATGCTCCTAAGAGTCCTCCTATCAGATATGTTGACCACTCTACTTAAGCAGTTATAAGCCTAGTGCCCTTTACAACCCCGTCTGTCACTCAACCTTCTAATGGAACTATCTTTGTGTGTCAGGGCTGGATGAATCTGCTCAGTACAGAAAACTGTTCATTCATTTTAAAATTAACAGAAAAAAATAATAAAATCTCAAAGTTGATTTAGTTGCCTAGAGTATGGTAAAAACTATGCCAAGGATATGGGCTTATTCTGGTACTTATCACTTTAGCTGGATGGAAAAGAGAGAGAACTCATTTCATTGGTCAACCTTTCCAAATGAAGACACAATATAAATAACTATAAAAACTCTGACATTTATAACTTAGAAAGTAAGCTCCTTGAGAGTAAGGATTGTTTCATTTTTGTCTCTATATCCTCAGCACCTAGCAAAGTGCCCATGTGCTACTCAATACATGCTTGCTAAATGAATTCATTTCAGTAGCTTTAAAGTTCATAAAGCAGTTTGCATATTGTCTCATTGGATCCTTTGATATAGTTCTCATTACGGACAATCATCATTCTCCCACAGGGTGAACCAAATGCTGAAATCTCACAGCTTTTGGCCAATACTTCTTTTATTTCTTACGTGTTGGGTAAATATGATAAATTACGATGTCTTCTCGGCAGCAGCTCCCCAGGTAAATTAATACCTGGAAGTCTTTCTACTTCTCTCAGGAACTAAAGTGTATTGTAATGGCCCTGTATTTAAAGCTACCTACAACTTATCTCACCAGATTGCTATTTGGAAGTATGAACAAAACACCTTCATGAATGGCAGCTATAATACCCTTAATCTTCTCAGTTTCCTGATATTTTAAACTATATTTATTCTTAAGAATGCAATGGAGTCTTTACATCCTCCTCTCCCCCTCCTTCCCCTCTTTATGTATCTAATGCCACTGAATCTTCAACATCAAGGTGTTAGGTGTAAAACCTATTCTTTTTTTGGAAAGTCAAAAAAAAAAGGTAAGGAAATAGAAAAGTCTTCTCAAACTCAGTCTTGTCAAAGATCTGAGCATTTATTTATGAGCAGCAGTTTCCCTTTAAAGCACTTTTTTCTAGTGTTCAAACTGTTTTTTGATGAAGTTCAGAATTCTACCTTGAAAGACCAACTCAAAGACAAAATTCTGATCTTCCTCCATGCATACGATGTTGCTCACTCTGAGTGTTTTCCAGATGATGGCAATGAATTTGCACAAGAGCATCCTCTCTTTCTGCTTGGTCTCCTTGGGTGCTGATGGAAAAACAATGTGGTAGATTGGAATAAGTCCAGAGAGACCTTAACTTCAAATCTTGCCTCTGACACTAACTAATTATGTGTCCCTGAGCAAGTCACCTAGACTCCCTAAAAGTGTTTCCTCAGCTGGAAAACAAGATGAAAATAATAAGATGCTTGAGTTATTTACATCACAAAGCTGTTGCAAGGATCCAAGGTCTTTTTAGTATTGATAATGGACAAAAATAGTGGGCCATTCAGTCATTTTTCAGTTGTGTCCAACTCCATGACCCCATTTGGAGTTTTCTTGGTAGAGATAATGTGATTTGCCATTTCTTTCCCAAACTTATTTTACAGATGAGGAAGCTGAAGCAAACAGCGTTAATTGACTTATCCAGGGTAACACATTTAGTATCAGAGGCCAGATTTGAGCTCAAGGAAGATGAGACTTCCTGATTCCAAGTCCAGCAGTCTTTCTACTGTACCACCTTGCTGTCCTGGTGAGCCATAGACACAGGTTTTTGGGGGTTTTTTTGGTACAAAATCTTATAAAGTGAAAGCTGGTTATTTATGGGTAGAGGGGATAAGAATAAATGGGAATAGGGTTTAGGGCATATATCAAATTAGATTAGATAAAGTATTTATTCAGTGCCTACTAAGTGCAGGTGACTGGGCAAGCCCTGGGAATGCAAATAAAATTAAAAGACATGTAGTTCCTATTCTCATAGAGTTTAAATTCTAATGGAGAGAGACTACAAAAAGGGAGCTAAAAGGAGGGGGAAGGTGTACCCAAAAAGAAGCAAGGTAGAAAAGTAGTATAGAGAGTCAGTCTATATGTAGCTAGTATATATGAACTCCAGCAATACTTTCCAACCTTTCTGAGGAGGTCCCATTTTTCTAACATTAAAAAAAATTCACACACTTCTAGCAGATAGTATCTACTGGTTTATAAAACATGCAGTGAAAAAATATCTTTAAGATGATTTTGTATTTAATTTTAGTAGCATCAACAAATGAATAGGGAGAGTGCTACACCTGTGATTTATCTGATAAAGGGAACCCCTGGATGAGAAAACTCCTTCTACCAATGCCCTTTGGCATATTCTATACAACTGACAATCTCAGCCAGTTGCCTAGATCAAGGCTTCTTAAACTTTTTCCACTTGTGACTGCTTTCATCAGCATTCATTGGCATTGGCCTGAAGGCACACATAGTACAAAGTGCACATGCTTTGTGTTCAGAACAAAGGCTATAATGAAGCCAGAAACAGCTCAGATTAACATTACTCATTTGATTTTTCAATTAATTTTTGGTTGTTGCACATTCAAAAACCTCTTACAGTTGCCAAATTTTTTAAGACACCATATGTGGTCTATAGTTTAAGAAGCACTAACCTAGATCACTGGTGTCAACTCAAAGAAAAACAAGCCACCAAACCATCCCCAAGGATCCCTGCTGAGCACATACTGACTTAGAAAACCACATATTAACATTATCTACATTCCATTGTATTTTTTATTTATTTTGTTGACTACTTTTCAACTACATTTTAATCTGGTTGGGGCAGAACTTCGGAGTATTGCATATTTGATGCCTCTGACCTACAGCACCAAGAGATAAGTGATTTATCCAAAGTTACACATTTAGAATGTGTCAGAGATTGGACTGAAATCTTAGTCTTTCTAGGTCTTTGAAGCCAACTCTCCACTGTGCCATGATACCTGAACATACATTTGAAAAATAGTAACATGTGAGAAATTCTTCAGAAACTGAGGGCCTATAGGCTTGGGGATTCATTTGGCCCACAAATTGGAGACCACTGATCTATACTGAGTTTTTGATTTCTAGGTAGGTGCCGGTCTATTATTTTCTGCTCAGATTGTAGGACTGAAGCTCACAACACAGACCGAGTTTTATGATGGACCCGCATTCTTGAAACTCACAGTAGAAAGACCAACAAAAAATGGAATTTTTTCATTACTCTAAAGGTGGACTCTCACTTAGTCACACCTGGATGGAGATATGATTAGTTGTTTCAGCCTGCACATATTCCTCCTGTTAAGGAATCAGGAGCACACTCTCTGTGGGGATCCCAGGTCAAAAACTCTAAGTACACTCCATTTTCACTGGAAAATAATAGCCTGTTTCTGATGGGGAAGCATAAGCCTTTCAGTTCCTATGTAATTAAATATAACAGAGACTGTGATGACACAGAGGCTTGAAACTATGTGATACCACCCCTAAAACAATAGAGTGTGCTTATCAAGTGGCTAAAAACTAGAGTGGGTCTATTGTATGCATTCTTAATGGATAATTCATAGTCAGTCACTAAGTGACAGGAAACACTTTTGGAGTTGTGCATGGAGATATCCACTAATAACCAAAGGTGTGGCTCTTCAGCTACACAATAAACCATGTGGGCCTCACTCGTTAAAAAGCTATCAATGCAACATCCAATCAACTCAAAATAACCTGTCAATGAATTCTCTTCTACTAAATTTCCAAGAGCAAAGGGTATAAGTGGGGGGAATTTCAATTTTGAAAAGGCAGAGTCTGCTAAGGGTAATATCCAAAGAAAGTCCAAGACAAAAAGAAAAGTTGAATACAATCTAAAATACTTATGGCACCACTATTTTTTTCATGGTAGCAAAAAAACAAAACAGAAATAAAGGAGATACCCACTGATTAGGAAATGGCTAAAAAAAAACTTCAGCTATTAACGCAATAGAACATTACTAAACTATAAGAGTGATGTATGTAAAGAATTCTGAAAAGCACAAATAGACATCTGAACTAATGCACAGTAGACTGAGTAGAACCAGGAAAGAATGCAAGCAATGATTACAACAATGTAAATGGAAAGAATAAGAAGAAAAAAAAGCGAAAATATGTCAGGTTATAATACTGACCAAGCTTAACCCTAGAGAAGAAACAAGAAAATGTATCATCTTTATAGAGGTCAAGGGAGGGGAGGAAGGGGATATCTCTGGGTGGACAACAGAGTAGATGCCGTCAGATATTGATGATGGATTGTTAGTTGTACCAAACCTCCTTTGTTATTCTTTGTTATAAGGAGTGGCTCAATGGATAGGAGAAGGAAGGAGAGGGGGATACCTGAATCGAGACCATAGGAAGGAAACAAGGAAGGGAGGAAGGAAGGAAGGAAGGAAGGAAGGAAGGAAGGAAGGAAAGAAGGAAGGAAAGAAGGAGCAAGGAGGAAGGAAGGAAGGAAGGAAGGAAGGAAGGAAGGAAGGAAGAAATAAGCATTGTGTGCAAGGTACTGTGCTGAACACTTTTATAAATATTATCTCACTTGATTCTCCCAACAACTGGGCAAGGCACTCTCCAATTATCAGTTTAAAAAACTGAGGGAGAGATTAAATGCCTTGCACAGAATCACACAGCTAGTGTAGGAGGTCTGATTTGAACTCAGGTCTTCCTGATTCTGGGTCCAGCACTCTATCCATCATGCCACCTAGCTACATCATAAAAACAAAAAACTAGTCATTTAAAAAATAGTTCAGTAGGGTCTTATATGAAGAATTCGTTTCCTAAGTGGTCATTTTCAGCAGATTCTAAGCTGACAGATATAATCTCTATTTATACCTTTGGAAGTCCTTAAACAGATGCAATACATGTAAGAGGTCCAATAGAAATATGAAATTGCATTTCAAATTTGCATTATAAATTTCATACAGGCATTATAGAATTACAAAGATAGGATGATCCCTTGCAAGGGATATTATAAGGCATTCCTTTTAAGGTAAGGAATTGGATTTGATGGCTTCGGAGGTCTACTCTATCTTTGAGGTTCAATTATTCTATTAAAAATTTCTCCTTTAAACTTGCAAAATACCACACAATCCCTTGTCCATATTTATTTCAGAAGCTCAACAGATGCCTCAAGGGCCCCAACAGAGAACCCCTCACCCCACTCAGTTTCTCCACTATAAAATCAAGGGGGCTGGAGCAGATTGTCTCTGGGTCCCCCATAGCTCTATAGCTATGACCTTACATTCCTATGGCAAAATCAGCTTCTGATTTGAGATTGTTTTCTGATGCTTTTGATTCAGAAGTTCTAATTCCATCTAATTAAAAAAATGATCATAATGACATTCACTCAAATATCACTTGACCAGGTAACAATGTTTTCATATGGTTTATCTCAGTTCCTCATGACTGTATGATGCAGAAAAGGAAGGTACTATTACTTTCTATGTTCACATAAGAAAACTGAGTCTCAGGGAGGCCACAAAACCAGTAAGTGGCAAAGCCAGAATCAGAACCCAGTCTTTTTGGACTCCAATTTCATAGGGTCACAGACTCACCGAGCTAGAGCTGTAAGGGACTTAGTCTAACCTCCTCACTATACAAATAAGAAAACTGAGACCAAGAGAAATGAAGTGACGCATCCAAGGTCATACACCTAGTAAATATCAGAGGTGGAATTTAGACTCCAGAGTCACTACACAGCACTCTCAGTGTTCCTGTATATTCTAGAGTGAATGTACGTTGATTAATCCTTTTCTTGGGGGATGGGTGAAGTGTTGTTGTATTATAGCCAGGTAAGAGAAAGAGAACAAAATGCTTATTAGACAAAGAATCATATGTGAGTTTTTCCTAATTTCACTTTATAAATTCTTTTAGTCACTAAAAATTGGGGCACTTCTCTGGAGAACTCAGGATTGAATTTTAGGTACCAGAATCAAAGTAACAGAAATTGGAAAAAGAAATATGGGTCTGTTTCCTCCTCTTTAAAAGGAGAGATTTGGGTGAGATGGCCTCTGAGGTCTCTTCCAGCTATCCATCTAAGATCCATGAATTATTGAAACTTTAAACCCTGGCTAATTCCCCCTCTAAATGGCTGTGGCCCAGTATAGCCTAGGTGTGAGTTTTATCTAAGCATAGTAGCATAGAAATAAAGTTGGAAAGACCTCTGAGGTCATCCAGTCTAACTCCATTTAAAGATATGGAAACTAAAACCTAGGGAAGTTAAAGTCTTTGCTCTGTAGGTGCCATCTACCTTTCCTGTAAGGAAAGCCCCAGAGGCACTAAATGAAACTGCTCCCTTCATCAAATATCCAATATCTCCCATCAGCAGCTCTCAGAACTCTTCCTAGAGAAGAGAGTGGTAGGCACCTTGGCTGAGAAATCCAAAGCTCAGCCTAGGATCCAAGGCTGGGAACTGCCCCTGCTTTTAAAAAGTAGGCATAAATCCCAATCATCTTCTTAGGGTCTGAGTGAGAAGCAATGAATGCAAATGGTTTCATGCATTTTGCAACGCGCTGTTAATGGTTCTCAAATAACTGACTGAACTAATATATCCCAAGTGTGGGATTGGGGTTCCTGGGATGTTCCTTCTAATATTGACTTTCCCAGGCAAATCAGTCACCTCTCCTTTGGTCAGGTCCTAATGAACAAAGCAACCAGTGACCAACTCTAGCTTGCCCTGAGAGCGTAAGAGCATGTTGATGGACATAATAACATTCAATATGCATAATAATGGCAAATGGAACTTACCATTCAAAGAAGAAATGACTTCTTTAATAACTGAGCGTGTCTAACCTTCCTGTCAGACTTCTCGGGCTGTGCAGTCAGATGGATGTGGGACACTTACGAATCAAGTTGGCTAAATTTAGACTGCATGTATCATTCCCTTTCATGTAGTGTGTTCACAGACAAGGAGAGATCACTTTTCTCCTCTGAACATAATACTTTACATCCTGATAAGCTTTCTTGATGTTATCAAAGGCATCAAAAGGTCATGGACTCTACCCCTGTAGCCAGGAACGACTATTTCTAAACTACTTTGGATATAAAGTAATAGCCAATCCATGATTTTAAGACTTCAAGGAAAAGAAATTCATAACTTTACCTGGTAACTTATTACTCTATTTAAGAAACCACTTTGTCAGAAACTTTAATTTTCACCTCCCTTCCTGACATAGAGGTAATGTACTAAATAATCTAATAAATTATCTACATTTATTTAAAAATAAGTAAGACACATTTTTGGATACAATCGTTAGAGAACTTTGTTTTGCCTAATTAAGCCTATTTGTTATATGGGTATTGTCCTTCCTTCTCTTTCCCTCTCTTTTTTCTGTTTTCCTTCCTTC
>CM053772.1:244714272-244781603 GCA_028658325.1 Potorous gilbertii | reverse complement strand
CATCTCTAATAATTAGAATTGGTATTCATATAATGCTTTTATGTTTACATAGTGCTTTACATATAGTAAGTCATTTCATCATGCAATCATCCTGTGAGGCAGGTGCTATTGCGACCCACCTTACATAAATGAAGAAATCGAGACACAGAGAGATTAAGTTACTGGCTCAGAGTCACACAGCAAGTGTCTAAGGTTAGATTTGAACTTAGAAGATGAGTCTTCCTGACTCCAGAACTGGTACCTCAAATTCATTAATTTTAAGCTTCTTGTGGGTCAATCCAGACCACTAACTTTTGCAGGCTCTTTCTCCTTATATACCTGTTGATATATGACAATCATACCAAATTTATTCTGTTATAAGTTCCTAACCCATTGGAGTCTGCTGAAACCTATGAAGTCCTTCTCAGAATTATGTTTTTAAAATAAAATATGTAGGGTCACAGAAGAAACAATTCTACTGGAATACAATTATCAAAATGCATTTTTTAGTTTATGGCCTCAATGTTAAGACTCCTTGTAGTAGGAAAAACACACATAGGGAAGTGCCTAGAAGGAGCATTTGAGGCACGGAAGTAGAACAGAATGATCGAACAGTTGACTGGAATGCCCTTTCCAAGAATGAGGGTGAAGATGCAATTGCTGTTTTTTGGAGCTAGAGATGGAAAAGGGGTTTAGAAGTGTATGCACACATAGAGACGACTGGAAGGTAGCATGGTGAGTGGGCTTGGGTCCTGGCAAGATAAGGGGAATGTTCACAAATTAAAGTCAAGTATCCCAGGTATGGCATATTGAGTTTCAAGTTAGTAGTGGCTCCTAGACAAATCATTCAGCTTATCTGCATTTTGGGCATTAGTAAAGTGCATGGCCTTTGCCAGTGACCAACATGTTCTTGCCAAAAAAGATGGTCTGTGATTTGCAGAGCACAGTGATGGTGAGCAATTGAACAACATGATTTGAATAGGGTTCTCCAACTGTCACCCTAAGCATTACCCAGCACACTTTTTCCCATTTGACCTCAAGATAAAGATGAAAATTGACCAAGTTCTTAATACTACCTTATTAGGAAATGAGATTCATCTTCATGAGCTTAAGTAGCTCTGAGCGATGTGAGCAAGTAGATGGTATAGTGAATGGAGCCTGGGACTTGAAATTAGGCTGACCTAAGATCAAATCTTGCCTTAGATTCTTACTAGTTAACTCCATTACCCTGGGTGAGTCACATAAGATCTTTGTGCCTGAGTTTTCTCACCTATAAAATGGGGATAATTATAGCTCCTCTCTAATAGAGTTACAAATACCAAATGAGGGTGTAAATGCATATGAAAGATCCTGGGGCAAGCAAAGAGATAATTCGATAGTCTTTATGGAATACAAAGTTTCATCAGCTGGTACTTCCCCTCCTTGTGAAGGCAATTGTCTATTTGAATCAGTAGTAGGTGTTTGCCCTGATGGTTCTGGTCTTGTATGGTTGGGGACTTTTGCTTCATCATCCCATTGGATGGAATGCTAAGAGTTTTACATGATCCAAAGAGTTTTCAGTCAACTGGAACCTCATTGTCCATTTGCAGGATTTACTATTATTTCCCTCAGAAATTGCCCACGTGGGCCAAGTCTGGAGAGCCAGATCTTGTCCTGTGTGTTTGGGGTAGAACATGAACTCCTTGGAAAGTACCCGTTGGCTTGTTTCTTTACATGGGGAACAGGAGGGACCTGGGGAACTGTCTGAGTGATGCAGATCATGATGGGAAGCTGCTGATGAAACACAGTACCAAAGTGGGCTAATTGGAGGGCTGGAGAAGAAGGACCAAACACCTCCCAAAGCCTTTCTTTATCGAGGATACAAATTGGACATTCAGCTCGCTCCACTTTGCATCTGCTGCCCTGATGAATTTCAATCCTTTGAACAAGATGCCTCCCACTGGGCACCTGTGAATGTCTTCTCTTCTTTTCCTGCTTTCTTTTGTGTGATGTTTCCCCCCACTGGACTGTAAGCAATTTGAGGGCAGGGATTAGCTTTCTTTTTCCTTAATTAAATCCCCATTACTTATAGGAGCTCAACACCTGTTTACTGAATTGAATTTTGCCAAGAAGAGGCTGTGAGGGCTCTCTACCTCTCTTTCTTTACACGGGGCATTGTTTGTAGGTGAGCTAGCAACCAAGGAGTCCTCAGAAGGCAGCCCTGGAGAAATCCACAGAGCAAAAGCCTGAGGCAGCAGTGGCCTGCAAAGGTCACTGCTGGCAGTTACTTTGATAAGGGTCTGGTGCCTTTGCTGTGGGCAGTTCTGACCTGGCAATCAGCTTTCCCTGCTGGTCAGCACCACCTTGGAGTCTGTTGTTGTTCAGCCATGTCTGACTCTTTGTGACCCCATTTTCTTTTTGACTAAGATACTGGAGTGGTTTGTCATGTCCTTCTCCAGCTCATTGTACAGATGAGGAAATTGAGGCAAACAAAGGTTAAGTGACTTGCCCAGGGTCACACAGATAGGAACTGTCTGAGGCTGGATTTGAACTCAGGTCTTCCTGATTCCAGACCTGGTACTCTATGCACTGTACCACCCAACAGACTCTAACAACCAGCAGAAAGTACCTTTGTACATTTTGGAAACTAGAACGATGTCCATCTGTCTCCAGCCTCTGGTTTCTCAGTTACTCAAAGTTTACCAATAATGGGGTTCTTTCAGTACTGTGTCTTGTTTTGAGTGGAGACCTGAACTTAACAAACTGAGTGACTTACAGGATCAAACAGGATCATAAGTCCAAGCTAATGGAAACTTCTTGATTACTGTGACCAACCCTTTCATGTTATAAATGGGGAAATGGAGACTTATTGAGGATAAACGGCTTGCCTGGGGTCACACAGCTAAGAATTGGAGTTGCAATTTGAACCTTGGCCTTTCTGACTCCAAGTCCAACGCTCTATCACCTATATCATGCCGTCCATCCTTTTTTTTTTTTTTTAACAACCATGTCTTCAATTTGTTTTGATCTTTGATTCTCTTATACAATAGTTTGTCTGCGTTTAGCAAACTGAACATGATTCTCCTTGAAGGACAAGACAGAAGGAAAGTCAAGTTGGGTTGTTCACCCTTCTTTGATTTTGCCATGGGTTCTCACCAGTCTGCTCATTGTGTTTCATTTTCTTACTCATTATATAGCTCAGGGCCCACCCTCATGTTCCTGGAGTGATAGCATTATAGAGCCAGACCTAGAAGGAATCTTAGAAATTATATAGACTGATACCTTCATTTTACAGATGAGGAAACAGGCCTGTGGAGACTTCCCCAGGGCCCAAAGTCACAGAAATAAGAAGTCACAGAGTTGAGGAATTAATCTAGATCTTCTCCAAACCTAGCACTCTTTCCCAGGGCATCATTTACTCTAGATATTATGGGAGGCCTCAAAATTAGAAGCATCCTTAGTGGAGTCAGGGCTTCTCTGATTCAGTATTCTCAGAGAGAGTAAGGGCCTTTCCCTTGATCCTCCAGGGATTTCACAGTCCAGGTCCATCCTGAAGACAGAGCTCTGAAAGCTGGCATGGGTAGTGAGGGAGCCTGCCTGGAGATGAATGAGAGCCTTTCAGATCTAGACTTTGTTGACACAAGTGTTTCTAATACTATGGTAAAGGCTCATGACATTGAATTGAAATTCAACACTTCATAATACTTTCTAGGCAAAGAAAAGTATGTTTACTCCCTCCCTTCCGCAAATTGTCTCCCTGGCAGACTCTAGTGCCTTTTAGCTCTCCTGGCAACTTAGACATTTTTTTGCCCTTTTCTCTTCTAGGTGGCCCCCTCCCCCAGTTCTTTACATGCCCTCTAAGATGCCACATCGGGCATCTGGGGCTTCCAAGTTCCCTGTTCCACACTTCTCTCCCTGCCCCCACCTCCCCGATGTGCAGAATGCTGCCATATCATGTTATGCTGAAGGTCGGCAAAAAACTTCTTTTGAGCAGGTCCAGCCCACTGACTTTTGCATGCCCTTTCTCCTTATACAACTATGGCCACATAGAGACAACACCACATTTATTCTGTTACATGCTTCTGACAACTACAGTTGGCTTCACCCTTTAAACTTCATTGCTCAAGTATGTGAGCCTTCCAGTTTCAAAACAGATGAACAGGAGATTAGATTCACAAAGCGATGGTAACAGAATGGGGAGTCTGGGGATGGGACTGAGAGACCCACAGATCCCCTCCCCCATTTAGCCCAAGAACTAGAAACTAAGGTCCATTTGATTTATAGCTGTGACATTTGGAAAATGCTCCCAATTTGGGCCCCTTCTTAGATGGAATTATATTTATTTCATTACTAGGTCACTAGCGAAACAGCCCTCCCAAGAGCATCTGGATCGGTTCGTGGTTCTTCATTGTTAGCTATCTCAAGATTAACATGGAGGATAAACATATAATTTCTATAGGAATATTGTGAAGGGATATTGGGGGATAATAAAGTCTTAGAGACTACCTAATGTCACAGTGGCAGTAAGGTACAGGGGAAAGAAGACTGCACAGAGGCAGAAGATCTGTGTTCAAATTCTTTCTCTGTCTCTTCAAAAATTACTTCACACAAGTAATTTAATTTCTGTGTTCCTAAGTCTCCATCAGATTTAAGCTCCTTGAGGGTAAGGATTGTTTTTGCCTCTCTTTGTATCCTCAGACCTTGGTACATAGTAGGTGCTTAATATGTGTCTATTGTATTATACTGAATCATATTGTTTTGCACACCCACCGATGTGCCTCTGGTTTTAGAGAATTAGTCCAGATCAGAGGATTAAGGTAAGGGATCTTGGAAGTCATTTAGCCCAAACCCCAAATTTTACAGATATGGAATCTGAGGTACAGAGAAGTGAAGTCATTTGTTCAAGGATTCAATCCAGGATTCACACTCAAATCCCACGACTTCAGTGCCTCATGGTCAGCATTCACACTACCACTGATTCCTGCTGACCCAAAATGCCCTGAGAGAGCACACTCAAACTGAATTAGATAGGAAACTCTTTGGGCAACGTACCAAAAAAACAGTGCAATATCAAGTTATTTAGGGCTAGAAAGAACCTAGAAAGGTCACCAAGTCCAACTGTTCTATTTTACACAGGAGAAATCTGAGAAGTCAGAGAAGTGACTTAAGCAAGGTAACATAGGTGGGAAGTGGTCTGGGGTAGGTTTCAAACTCAGGCCTTCAGCTCTCTATCTACATACCAATGGGATCACACTCAAATAGAAATGGAGACCACTTAATTCTACATAAGGATCCCTGTGGGTGTATAATTTAGAATATTAAATATATATGCATTTAATAACATATAAATATAATGTACATGTGTATATATACACACTATATACACAGGTTATACATACATCGCATATGTACACACACATTAAGTTGATATATATATATATCTATTCATACATCATGTATGCACGTATACATATACATCAGGTATATATGCACACACATCATGTGTTTATATAGGTCATGTTTGTATCACACATCATGTGTGTACATATACATTATGTGTGTATATATACATATACATTATGATGTATATGTACAAACAAACAATGTATATGTATATGTGTGTGTTTAACTGTTTTCTTAAATTTATTTTGCTAAATATTTCCCAGTTACATTCAAATCTGTTTCAGGCTCCGCTGTGAGTACTGCGGGCTGTGCGTAGCCCAGCGGCTACGTGTTTGAAGCCTCTGTATGCTCTCATGCTGCAGTCTTCGATGTGAATGATACAAAAAATTCATTACAGCTTAAAGAGAAGAGTAACAGACCCTGGGATTCTTGTTAATGGAGTCTGCGGGTCATGGCAAAGCTCGACAATGGGCACTTTTGCTTGGCTTTCTGAACTGGTCTCCCTCCAACAAATCCATTCTATAGAAAAACAGCACTTCACCCTATTACATAGCCAGGGGCTCATGCATTCCCCATGCCAGTCCCAAATAACTCGAGGTCAGTCTCCTGCATGTCCTCTCTCGAGATTTAAAGACAAATGTGTGACTTGCCTTCAGAGTCTTTCAACACAAGACTGCCTGTCACATGGCCAAGGTACTCTGAATGTCATTCAAATGTTTTTTTTTAAATATTCACCTCCATTTGAACTTGCTGTTCTACAACCTTGTCATCATAACTTTAATCATGTAGTCCAGAGCAGCTGGACTTTGAAGAATAGAGTATAACTGGAAAGAGTATTTTCAACCTGAAAAAAAAAATCCACAAACTATTCCATGATTGAAAATAAATATTCATTGGCTGTCAAAGGTGAGAGATACTTGGGAGGCTACGAATACAAGTAGGAAAACTTGATGAAAATTGGGGATCTTTCCTGTTGAGAAAGAGTATAGGGGTTTAGAGGTAGTTATGCAGAATTTGGTTCAAGGCTCTGCACTTAGTATTTGTAAGACTTTAGGCAAATGGTTCAACCTGTTGGGCTGAAGCTCCTGCATTGGTAGAAAGAGCAGATTGGATTATGTGATCTCTGAGTACTTCTTAATTCTAAGTCAATGAGCTTTGGACATATATCTAAATGACCTCTTAAGATCTTTGTCTTTTCTAATTTCTTAGGTCTCATGAAAGTAGAGTGCCACAGGGCTAGTGCTATACAGCCAGAAAGAGGAGAAGAGTTCAGACTATAGAAAAATAACTCAGCCATCAAAAAGTCAGTGAGTCAGTGAGTCAGAAAGGATATGAATTACAGAAAACCAAAGGGAGAAGCAGAATAAGAGTAAAAACCACCTATCTTTTTATCTGGTTGGACTTAATGCAGTTACAGTATAGTTTTCTTGTGAAAAAATATTCAGTAACTGCCATTTAGGGGATCCTGTTCTGTATTTTGGTGAGATAGTTCAATAAAGAGAGGTAAATTCAGTTTATGGGGAAGGAAGAAAAGGAAATAATTTATACAGCATTTACTATATGCTAGGCATTGTTCTAAGGGCTTTTACAAATATTTCTTTGGATCTTCACAACAACTTGTAAGGCAGGTGCTGTTATCATCCTCATTTTGCAGTTGAAGAAACTGAGGCAAACAGATTTTAAGTGACTTGCCTAGGCTCACTCAGTAAATGTCTGAGGCTATACTTGAACTTAGATCTTTCTGATTCTGAGCCGTCTACTGACTATTGATATAGAGTACAGAAAAGAAGGATGGAATTCAGCTGACAACGGATTGCTTAGTCAGGAAGATCTGGGTTCAAATCCTGCCTCCAAGAGTCCTAGTTGTGTGACCCTGGACAAGTCATTTCATTTCCTAGTGTCCTTGGCACCAAATTGGGGAGGTGTATGGTCCAGAGTAAAGAATATTGAACTAGAAGTGAAGAACTAGCATTCATGGGACCCAAGTTCAAAACCCAGCTCTGCCTTGTACTACCTGTGTGATCAGGGACAACTCACAGACTCTCTGGACCTGTTTCCTCATATGTAAAATAAGAAAGATTTATTAGTGGTCTTCCAGCTGTCAATCTGGAAAATTATAGATGAGTTGCTGATTTGGATTGGTGAAGGGAATTCCTCATCCCAATGAAATCTCATACCCTCACATAACACTGGAGTTCTCGAGAAGAATTAGTTGCTATTTCCAAGTTGAGTTAAGAAACTTTCTTTTATTTAGAACAAATCTTTTTAATTAAGATTTCTCTTATCTCTTTCTCCAAACAGGGCTCCAGAATTTTTTCTGGAAAATTTTTACCCAGAACAATAATTTTTATTAATATTTATTTAATCCTTTTTTTTTCCCCAAACAGTTTTCAGTGTTTTTCTCCCCACCTTAGCTCTCTGATTTTCTTGGGATATATGACTCTCCGGAAGGAACATACCTCTACTATGGCAGATTAGCAATTAATCCAGAATTTACAGTCTTTGGGAGTTAGTTATCTCAGGCACTGAAAGGTTATATAACTTTGTGGAGCCATACAGCAAATATGTGCTAGAGTTGGGACTTGATCCTAAGTCTTAAACTGTGACTCTGTGGCCTTATCTCCATCCACTACTCATGGGCTTCCCATCTTAAGTGTTACACCAGCATAAAAATAATCTAGAGTCATGAAAATCAAGCAGGAGGTAGAAGGGAGGTAGATGGCTAACTTTATATCCTGTGTTATGGGCAGCAACCTGACTTAAATTCCTTTGCCCTCAAATCCTTTTTCCTCTAGCCTGCCACTCCACCTAAAGCTTTTACCATAGGTCAGTTCTCTGCTTCTTTATGTTATACACTGACAAAATGCAAATATGATTTTGCGGGGTTAATAGCAAGACATCTTTTCAAAACACTAGAGTGAATTAATTAGAATTATTCAAAGGGCTTGCATGGCTCCGAGGGAGACGGACACAGGGACTATTAATTTCTGAGGACGGTAGAGAGACAACAGGACTATAGGTTCATAAATTCAGAGCTAGAAGAGATCTTAGGTTTCACTGATAGATCTGGGATGAGAGGGGACTTCAAAAGCCATCTATCCCAAACTCCTCATTGTCAAGATGAGGAAACTGAGACCCAGAGTGGTCTGGCTAAGTTGGGATTTGAAGCTAGATCCTGTGACTTCCAGTTCTAGCACTGTGTTTTGGATCAATGTTCATTCCAGGGCAAAATTCTAAAGGAGGTGGTTTGTCTACTTTCTATATTTTCTCAGTTGTTTCTGACTCTTTGCAACCCCATTTAGAGTTTTCTTGGCAAAGATACTGAAGTGGTTTGCCATTTCCTTCTCCAGCTCATTTTACAGATGAGGAAACTGAGGCAAACAGGGTGAAGTGACTTGCCCAGGGACACACGGCTAGTGTCTGAAGCCAGATTTGAACTCAAGAAGACGAGTCTTCCTAATCTGAGACCTGGCACTATATTCACTTATTTTTCTAAGATAACAAAAGATTTTTTTTCTCCTTTCTTCTATTAAGACAAGCTTCCAAAACCTTCTTTGCTGAGATGGAAATGATTGACATCTTCAAGTGTTAACTAGAGGTGTGCTAGTAAAATGTTTAGCAAACAGTTTGCCAGGTTTAATCTGCATCATTAACATTTTTCTCCATCACTTTCTCAAGTCTAGACAATCAGCAAAACAATATATCATGCCATGATTTGTAATAATTTTTGATTTCTGAGGCATAAATATTTACTCTGAAAATTTAACAACTGGCTGCTGCTGGTATGAGGGTGGTGGTGGGGGCTTTGTCCCTGTTAACCTTTGGGGATATGTGCATTTTCACTGGACCTCAAAGCCTACCTTAGCATATTAGGAGGACAGAACCTGAGCAAATGCTGTTTGGGGAATTTCACAAAATCACACAGTCTCTGATTTGGAAAAGAGGCCAGTTCAACCTACACCTGAACGAAGATTCCCTTTACAATGTAGGTAAGATATTTAGTGAATGGGGGAAGCTACTCCTTCCTGAGTTCTCAGTGTCAAAGATTTAGAATTGGAAGGAACTTCTGAGACCATCTGGCCCAACCCTCTCCTATAAATGAGGAGACTAAAGTCCAAAGAGTGTCTTAAATGACTTGAGCAAGGTCACACTGATGTGACCAAGTGTGCGGTCAACAAGCTAGCCTGACAGAAGTCATGCCGAGACTAACAAATTCCACTTTTAAATAACTCTGACCATTAGGAAGCTTTTACTAAACCATCATCTGAAATGTAGCAGCTTAATAGGGCCCATTAGGAAGTTTTTACTTCCTGACGAGTCGTGCTAGCCAAAACTGGAATAGGTCTAAGTGGACAATGGCCAGTCTGCTGCTGATGGAGGATAAGTGAGCCTTGAGATGGCTGGAGACAATTTTCCCTTACTTTCACCTACTTCATTCATTTAGCCTAAAACCTTATTCTTGAAGAGGAAGGCAGAAAGGAAGGACTTCCATTTTCTCATTATAGCAGGCAGCCAGGGAAGTCTCAGCTCTCTAAATTACTGTAAGGGCAGGGACAGGGGAAGAAGGGAAAGGTATAAGGTGTCCCCTTAAGAGACTAATCAGCAGGTCTGGGTTTTCAGTTTCCTCTCCAGCACAAATACCTTTGACTCGCTCTGCTCACAAGTTCATCCCTACTCCTCCACCTCATGTCGATTTTCCTTCCACTGATTGCCTTCCCAGAGTGGGAAAAGTCTCCTTAAGGTCAGGGAGGAAATTCTGTTGAGAGAGGCAGTATGATATAGTGACAAGGATATTGACTTTGGAGTCAGAAGATGTGTGAAGTTGGGCTTAAACCTGCTGGGCCTCAGTTTCATAATCTGTAAAATAAGATAGTTGGACCCAATGGCCTCTAAGGTTGGTCCCTTCTAATTCTATACAATTTTCTAAATGTAATAAAGTTTATTCTCCTACCAATTTAGTATCCATTGGTAGTATTTTCCAGGGGGCAGGACTAGATGTCCCCAAGGTTCCCCCTCCCAGGTTAAATCGATGATCTATGATGCCAGGTCACCAAGTACAGCTTCTTGATGAGAGGAGGAAATCTCTTTCCCCTCTTGTTCCCCTTCCCTAATGACTAGACCAATATAAATTACTCAACCATAGAAGAGGCTTGGTCTTTGAGTGTCAAAATTGTATCATGCTGCTTTCTTAATAGAACTGTTTTTCATTCTCCCAAGCCCATAGCCATTATACCCATCATCACCAGTAAAGCCTGGGGAAGCCTTGAGAACAAAACAAAATTTCTCCTTTCTCAGACTGTTTCGAGCTCAATTTTTCTTCCATCTGAGAAAAATACTTACCTTACTTCCAACCAAGGCTGACCAACCCCATGTACTCAGTAAATCAGTCTTGGGTCCTGTCGGACAGAGTGGAATGTGTAGAGTTCCTGTCTTGTTCCTGTCTTCCTAGTGTTCATGGAAGACTGATGGTGGGCAAACCATAATTCAGCTAAACCAGTGAAAATCACACCCGCAATGGGAAAACTGTCACAGGTTATGGAACACTCAGGCACATTAATCCCCTCCATAACCCCCACCCCAACCCTGAACACATACTACTTTGTTCCTACCTACTCCATGCTGAAATATACTTGTGAGAATAGAGGTCATTGTATTCACCCAAGATATTTACTATCTCTCTCTGCATGGCAGTGTCAAGGAAAACGCCAAGATCAGGAAAGTATTTATGTTTGTTGTCACTCAACAATCAGAGAACGTAAGAGCAGAGACACAGAGAGGAAGAGCCCAGGAAAGCTTACTACTCTGACAGTCAAGTGTTCAGTTCTAAGCTTGGCTTCAGAAGCCTTCTTTTGGGACCTGCCACAAATTGTTTCAACCTCTCAGAACCTGAATTTCTTTCCCTATAAAGGGGAAGGGGCTTGTAAAGTGAAGGGGTTGGATTAAATGATCCCTAAGGTCTCTTTCAGCTTTGAAGTTCTAGGGTTGTATAATGCGTATAAAGAAAAATATACTATGTATAATTCAAAACCCATATCTATTTGGTTGTGCAGTGCTCTGAATGATTTCCCACCCCCACGTCCCCTTGCAGCAATAGATTCATGTTCCTAATACTTTGTACTAGATTGGGCATAAACAATTAGTTGGCATTGAAAACACACCAGCTGGGCAGTAGAGGAAAGCAGCCAGGAGGATGCTGGGTGGTAGAAAGCTATCTGACAGCTGACATTTATGTAGTTTTAAAAAGTACTCCGAATATATATATTTTATAAACATCCTTTTGATCTTCCCCAGAGCCCTGAGAGGAAGGCCAGTAAGGGGTACATGTGTGCATGTGCATATGCCTGCATGTGCATGTGTGTGTGCGTGTGTGTGTGTGTGTATGTAGTATTCCCCCAATTTACAAATGAGAAACATAGGACCCAGACAGGTTAAGAGATTTGCCCAGTGTCCTCTGGTTAGCTGAGCTTGGATTTAGAGACAGATGTCCCGACTCCCAGTTCCTTGCTCCTGCCCACACTACACCGTAGCTTTCTCTGTGAATCAATCAACAAAACATTGAAAGATCTATTTCATACAAATAATTGAAAGTGGATTGCACTGTCGACAATTTTCTTAAGTTTTTGAATTGTGTCAGACAGAGTTTTTGTTGTTGTTTAGTCATGTCTGACTCTTCATGACCCCATTAGGGGTTTTCTCGGTAAAGATATGGGAATGGTTTTTCATTTCTTTCCCCAGCTCATTTTATAGATGAAGAAATTGAGGCAAAAAGGGTTAAGTCATCTACTCTAGTAAGCTTCTGAGATTGAATTTGAACTCAGATCCTCCTAACTCCAGGGTTGGTGCTCAATTTACTGAGTGATCTAGCTGCCCTTCAGACAGAGGCAAATGATGAAAGTATTTCCTAGATATAAGGATCTGACCTTCCCTTCAATCTTGCTGGAATAACAATGGCTAATATTTATACTGTGCTTTGCAACTTTCCAAGGTCTTTATTGTCATAAACCTGAAGGTCAGTGATGTAGCTGCTACAGACAGGTATTATCTCCATTTTATGACTGTGGAACTTGAGGCTCAGAGATGTTAAGTGATTTCTTCCCTGGTCACACAGTTAGTAAGTGTCAGAGGCAGACAAATTGGTGTCTCCAAGAATCTTTGCTCTCCTCCTAGACTCATGAATCCCATGTAATAGTTCCAAAGGAGAAGAGAATAATTAATAGTAGCTGTTCAGCATCATTTCAGGAGTGTGTTCTTCTTAATGGCGTGCTTCTATCCCAAAGTCAGAAGCTACATTTCTATCACTAACCTGTCTTTCATGAAGACTATGAATTCCACTGGTTCAGAAATCAAGCACCTTGGCCAATTCTGCATCAGATCTCCCTTGTTCTACACTCTCTCTCTCATCCAGCTTAACATGCCTAGTCTGCATTTCCTCCAGGATACACCAGATCTTGAGAACATTCTTTCT
Organism: Potorous gilbertii; assembly: GCA_028658325.1. NCBI lineage: Eukaryota > Metazoa > Chordata > Mammalia > Diprotodontia > Potoroidae > Potorous > Potorous gilbertii. Next base: position 244,768,777 of record CM053772.1, on the reverse strand, counting down.
GATCTCCCTTTCCGTATGTAGAAGCCATGGTAGTGCTACCCCATCCTTACTTCAAGGTGAGCTATAATAAATGGTTAGGGAAGAGAGAAACCAGGGGACTAGTAGCCAGTGAATCTTAACATGGTGGTTCATGGTTTTTGAGTGGCCGCTGGGCACACTACAGTTGTAAGACAGGAAGGCCAACACCCTGATTGCCTCACTCTACCCTCCTTCTGCTGGCCACTATGGCAGATCAAAATCCCTCGTGATGAGAACAGTTTGCTGCCTGACTTCTAAGGTCTCCAAAGGCCGGGGATCAATTTCTGTTTGATTGACCCATAAGAAATGATATTTTAACCTTTTCAAATCATTGCAGAGATCTGCCAAACCCTGCTGGTGCAAGCATCAAAGAAAGAGCAAGATAGAATTTCCCGTGACCCAGTGCCATCAGCATTTGAGGCCTAAAATCATTTATCTTGGCAACTGGATCTACTTTGGCTGTAGCAACTTTTGGCTTCCTCTTCTACTAGTTTGCCAGAAACAACAACAAAAAATCGAGGTCCTTCCAACCCTAAGACAGTACAAAAAACCCTAGCAAAGGACATGGCTGATAAGAAGGGGGCCATTTATATCCTCAGTGCCGCTTCCTTGGTTCAGTGTGGTCTCACGAATTCTGAAATTGAATAAGTGAAATGTTTCACACATTTAACAGGATGTATTTAACATGCAGGGCATAGTTAACAAGGTCAGTCCTGGAGCATGGTCTCTGCTAGCCCACAGTAGAACACACACTGAAAAATACACACAAAGATTCTCACTTATTTCAAGTCAGTTTTAACTCCATGCAGTATTTACTGTCTCAGTTTATTTTTTTTTTTACATAAATGCTACTCAAATTCAAAAAGTACTTGTCCATAGGCAGCTAGGTGGTGTAGTGGTTAGAGAACCAGCCCTGGAGTTAGAAGGACCTGAGTTCAAATCTGGCCTTAGACATGTGCTGGCTGTGTGACCCTGGGTAAGTCACTTAATCCTGACTGCCTTAAAAAAATAAGTGCTTGTTCAGCAGGTCTGGGATACTCACAGAATATCAGCATCCTGAGGAATCATTCCCACTTATTTTAGATGGGGAGGAATTCAGACCAAGGGAAGTGACTTGTCTAAGGTCACATAATTCTGTCAACAAAAGAGCTAGAATTTCAACCCCAAAATCCTTCATTGTAGCTAAGTTCTCTGTATACTTCTTCTGTGTACAAATGTTAAAGAGAAGGTAGGGGAAACGGGCAAACAAAACTAGCCTTACATAGAGATTCATGGAATTATTTGAAAGCCAATACTGAAAATTTCCCTTATCTCTTTCATTCCCCCCCAAATAAACAAACAAACAATTGGACCACTATCTGGTAACACCCACCATTCTTTTTTTTAGAAAATATACTTTGGGGAGGCTTCAGTACATTATTGACCACTTAGATTCTCACCAGCTAGCTTGTCCAGCTATCTGACCCCTTAACTTAGCAAACAGAGAATAATGTTTTATAGGCTGAAGGGAGGAAGATGAGTGCTTAAGAAGGGTAAGACCAGGTATGAACAGCAATGACACTACTGGGACTGCAGAGGGATGGAGACACATGCCAGGAATGGGAAAAGTGACCACCAAAGGGAGTCAAAGGCTTTTTCCTTAGGAAGATATTTCTGATTCTCAAATCTCACAGAATGAATCCCCAGAAAATATTGAATATAGGTGGGGAAACTGCGACCTGGGGGGTCACATGTGGCCCTGTAGGTCCTCAAGTATGGCACCAAAAGGCCATATGTGGCCCCAAGGCCACAGTTTCCCACCCCAGAGACAAAGCAGAATCAGGCTAAGACTGGAGGAATGAACCATGCCAACATCTTGGGTTTCACCAATGTGAGTTGAAAGAAAAAAGAATGCATATTGAGCAAGTGTCTGAAGAGACAGACTCCCCTTCTCACTCTGCCACCTGCTTCCTCTGTCATTGGGAAGGATGTACCCTCTATTTGGACACAGAGTAGAAGGAGGTTGGGCTCAACATCTACAATGACCTCTCTCACCTCCAATGTTCCACGATTCTGTGACAGCCCCAGATGTCTGACTAGATCAAATGCTCAGAAAGAGTTGTGTTCTCAAGAACTTTTGAAAATCTAAGGAAGTCAGAAAGAATTCCAGCCAAGAGAGCATGGATTTATACTTAAAAGAGATAAGGGGATTGAATCTTGCCTTACACTTAGTTGGGTCATCCTGGGCAACTTCCTTCATCTTTCAGAGACTTAGTCACCTCACCTGTAAAATGGAAATATTTGTACTCCTTTCCTGGCAATGTTATTTTTTAGGCAAGAGCTTGGAAAACCTTAAAGTGCTATATAGATGTGGATTTTATCATTGCTGGGCTCTCTGTCTGTAAGATCATTTCAGACGTTAGCATAGAGAAGAGTTGAACAAAAGGAATCCCTGCTCCCAAGGACCTTCCATTGTACTGACAGAATGCAGGATAGACAGAGATAAATTTAGGAAACAAAACAAAGTATGCCGGAATAGAGATGAGATCAAAGCACTCTAGAAAATATTAATGACAGCGACCTAAGCAGCCAGGTGGTACCATGAACAGAGTTCTGGGTCTGAAATCAGGACGAGTTCAAAATCCAGCCTCAGACTCTTACCAGTTGGGTGACTCCGCGCAAGTCATTTAACCTCTGTCTGCCAGAGGTATGATGTGGATAAGGAGAATAACAGTATGTATATCCCAAGGTCATTGTGAAGATCAGACAGGATAGGTGAAGTGCTTCATGGAGCAGCTAGGTGGTGATGGGGTTAAAGCAATGGGGAAGACTCCTCTTCCTGAGTTCAAATCTGACCTCAACACTTTCTAGTGGTGACCCTGTGCAAATCACTTAACCCTGTTGGTCTCAGTTTTCTCATCTGTAAAATGGGCGGGAGAAGGAAGAGGCAAACCACTCTGGTATTTTTGCCTAGACAATCTCAAATGGAGACACAAAGAGTTGAACATGACTAAAAATGAATGAAGAGCAACCAAGAGCTTTGCAAACTTTAAAGTGCTATATAAATGCTAGTATTTTTATTAGTGGGGGAATCAGATAAGTCTACATGGAAGAGTTAACCCTTGAACTATACAAGGGGAAGAAGTAGATTCTATTAATTAATTTATTTTTAGCTTTCACCATTCATTTCCACAAGATTTTGAGTTCCAAACTTTCTCTCCATCTCTCCCCTCCCTCCACCCCAAGATGGCATGCATTCTGATTACCCCTTCTCCCAGTCTTCCCTCCTTTCTATCACTGCCTCCCTCTTATCCCTTTCCCCCTTACTTTCTTGTAGGTAAGATAGATTTCTATACCCCATTGCCCGTATATCTTATTTCCCAGTTGCATGCAAAAACATTTTTTAACATTTTTTTTAAAACTTTGAGTTCCAAATTGTCTTCCTTCTTCTCTCCCCACCCACATTCATTGAGAAAGCAAGCAATTCAACACAGGTTAAACAAGTGCAGTTATGTGAAACACTGAGGAAGTACATTCGAAACAAGAAGAATAGTAGGTCAAGATCTGGAAAGAGCTACTTGTCCAATTTAGAAGGAGATTATGGCACGTGATGGTGAATAATACAAGTGATGCTGGAGTCATTTTATGAAAGGTCTTAAATGCCAGGCTCAGGAGTCTACCTGATATCCCAATGGTAACAGGGATCCACTTCTCTCAGGGGAATGAGGTGGTTGCCAGGCCCAGTTGAACCAACGTTGGATTAGAGAAGAGACAGGCTGGAAGCAGAGGGATCAGTTAAGAGGCTATAAAAAGAATTCATGCAAGAGGTAACGGGGGCCTAAATGAGGGTGGTGGAGCTGTGAATGGAGAGAAGGGCATGAATATGATATATGAGTATGGGTAAGTACAGGGAGCAAGAATCGGCAGAATTTGGCAACAGAATAGAGCAAGTTGGAAGGTCTGGGTCAACATCACTTAATGACCCTTCAGCAGGGTCAGCTGAAAGTTTTTAATGGATTTTAGCTGTGCATCTTTATATTCATACCTTTATGTTTTCTCATTGTGTTTGCTAACAGCGATTAAAGAATTAGATAAAGAAAGAACCATTTTCATTTGAGAATCCTTATTGCCTTTTGGATTCCTGCATCCCTTGGTAATTTTTAGTAAAGTTGAAATTCCAAAAGTGTTTGCCTCAATCCAGAATTGTGTTCTGTTAAGTCAGAGGTGTCAAATACCAGGTCCACCGCACTCCCTAGAGTGGTTAGAATCAGATTAATAAGTAATTGAGAAATATTTAATAAAAGAAAAGTACAATAAAACATGGACATTACATTTTGCAACCAAATCAATATGGAGTCCTTGTGGGACAACAGGACTCCTTATGTAAAGATTAGTGGTCACCATTTCTATTTGAATTTCACACCACTGCTCTAAATGAATGAAATTTCCTACAAAATGCATGTAAATTGCCAGATCATTTCTTGGCTAGGCCATTAGATGGGGTCATGCAATGCTACCACAAAAGAATAAGCAGAACATTACGACAGACAGATTAGCCTGGGTTTGCCCAGTTCTAATAGGAAGCATTCCTTGTCTCAATCAGCGTTCATGTATCAGGGGATCTAGGAACCTGAAGAATTAGACATTTTCCAATAGGCTTCGTAAAACAAAGAAGTTTGGCATGAGATAGTAGAAAAGACTTGACTTTCAAGTCAAGACATCTGGTTCAAATCCCATCTTTGGCACGTAACACCTATGTAACTATGGGCAAATCAAAATCTCCCCAGGCTTCAGTTTTCTTCTTTGTACAATGAAAATTATGACCTCTGAGACCTCTCTCATCTTTCTATCTCTTATCCTACGCTTATAGGACCTCCCAGGTCCTTTGCAGTTCTTACCTTCCATGACTCTTAAGATTCTAAATCTTAATTCATATTCTTAGTGTTACATTATAGAAGGTTATTCAACAAAGCAATGACTGATTTGAATACATAAAAAATTCTTTTAACATATGGACCCTATGTCTGCCCTTAATTTCGTCTCAGAGCCATATGGCACTCTACATTTTTAGACCATGAATAGGTAGCTTTCCCAGATCAACACTTGTAAGTCATATGCTATTTTCCTATCTTTGCTGCTACAGCAAACGTCTATCTTTTCGATCCAGGAAAGGAAGCAATGTGATTAGCTCCCCATGAAATTCAGACAAAAGGTGCCTTTGGGTACTAGGTCAGTTGCACCTCATGATAATAAATTGGATTTTCTTCCCTGATCTAGTTTCAAGAGTAATGTAAGCAGAATTAAAGAGGTTTACATACATATGTTCACACATGTGTGTGTGTATTTGTATATATGAATATATATGTAAATGTTAATTACAGATTATACTTTCACACTCTGAATTAGTGAGACTATTTGTGATTTCTCACATACACTATTCCATTTCCTAGCTCTGTGTGTTTTGCACAAGCTGTCACCCACACCAAGAAATCACGCCCCCATCAGCTGCACCACATGGAATCCCCGACTTCCTCCACGTCCTAGGATAGACATCACCGCCTGCAGGAAACCTATGCTCATTCTACCAGGTAGTACTGTCTTTCCTCCTGGAAATTAATTTTGTGTCTTAATTTTATGGATACATGTTCCATCCCAATCTCCTTGAAGAAAAAGACCATTATGGGATTTATTGGGGATTTTTTTATCCTTATCCCTAGCTCCTAGAATATTCTAATAGTAACGATAAAGGCTCGTCAAATAAATGAAAGAATGCATATATAATTGAGTAAAACTATAGGACTGAAAAATTATTCCATAAACTCAAAAGTCTCCCTTATTTTCCGCAAAGTTATTACAAGATGGTTTTCCTAAATAACCTCATAGTAATTGCTCTGTACTGATTTATATGTTACCCATATGTAAAGGCTGCTTCTATATGAAGCCAAGGATGCAGATAAAAAAGGAAAACTTTAAATGTGATTATTTCCAAAATTTTGGAAGTTTACTGTTATATCATGAAAACATCTGGAGGATTGACTGTGATTTTCAGTCTTTAATCCAGATGTTGAAAATTGTGTACATATAACCTAAACGGGGGAACCATGAGTGAGATTTCAAAACAAAAGAATAGGTCACATTAACTGCAGTACTTCTATTAACTGCAGAATGAATTTCATTTCTCATTAATTTGTTGGACTTTGACAAATATTCTGGTCTTTTGGTCTGAACTAAACTTTAGAGTGAAATACACAGTTTCAGATACTAATCTCTTAAATAATTAATACGATAACAGCTCATTCTTCAATACTTCTAAGAACTTGTCATATTGTTAGCATGGAGAGCAAAAATTACAAACCATTACTTAGCAGACTGCCTTCTAGAGTAACTGTAGTTGAATTTTTCTCCCCTCTGCAACCAGTCTATAGATAGGACTTTTTGATATATGATAACCCACCAGGAATAGGGTTTTTATTGTTCTTTGAACTTTGTATCTCTAGTGCCTGGCACTAGTAAGTGCTGAATAAATATTTGAATGACTAAATTGGACTGGAAAGGACACAGGAGATGATTTAGTCCAAAGTGGATTTCATAGATGATCAAGAGAAAGCCCAGAGAGGGGAGTAACTTGCCTAGAACTCAAAAGTTTAAAAGGAGAAGTGTGGAGCCCTATGGTCTCTTACTGTAGTATAAGAGCAACGGACAAGAGGGTCAGACAATGTTAATAGTCACATGACTCTTGTATGGGTTACAAACATCAAATGACCTATTATTCTTAACATGCCATCTCTGTCCAAAACTCAACAAAATCTAATAAGATGAATTTAATACAGATAAAGAAATTTATACATTTAATAGAGATAACTATAAATGAAGTTTACACATGACTTTGTAACAGGAACATGCTTAGATTTTCCCTTCCTATGGGATGATATAGAGCATGTGTTGAAATTTCTTGCTTGATTTCATTTCCATGTGGAACTTAGGGAAAGCTCATTTCTGGCCCTGCATGATTGAGGGCTTATATCGTGAAGTGATGAAAATCCTTCTAATTGGCCGCAGAGGCAGGAGAACTTATGACTCAGAGACTGGTGGGATGCTGAGCTAGAATTAAGTGGCTACATAAAAGGGGTAGCCTCTAACAGATCTTTCTCTTTCTTTACTTTGTGGTGGTGTGGTGGTGTGGTGACAGGTCTTTTTTAAACTGCCTTCCCAAAGATTGGGCAGGCAAAGGAGCAATGCTTTACCTCCTATCTGGTACCTATGACCACATGGAATCCTGTCCCTTTGTATTTATTGTTTCCTGATATTGGTTAAATAAGTATTCCAAGATGAGATTTGTCAACAACCTGGGAAGTTCCAGAGATCCGATAGTGCTCAGTATTGAATGGTGGTAGTAGAAGTGGCTACTAGAGCATCTGGTGCATTGGATGAATGGATGCAGAGAGACAGCCATTCAAAGACAGAGGCAGCTTCGGAGAATGTGACCCCTCATGGTACAGAGAAATGTAAACTATAGTTTACAAAAAGGCACAAATCCTAGAAAACAAGCAGAGAACTTCGAAAGGAAACTTCATGAGGACCCTACAAAAGGAGAAAAGGATTTCAAGGGAACCACATATGACAACTTTTTGACCACAAATATACCTGATACATAGATCCTCATATGATTCTTTCCAGTGTTCATCTGTAAGTTTCTTTCCAGTAAGTGTGACACCTTGGTACTTATAACCTGATAAAATGCTACACTGTGGATATGCCTTTCTTCTCCTTTTCTTCTTTACAAATTGTAACCTCTGTTAAACCTATCATGTAAGAGCCCTGGCCTTGTATATTTTTTTATAGGCAGGCAACCACTCTACATGCGAATCCAGCCCTACATGCCCAAACACATTTTCATGATGTGAATACCTTTTTGAGAGATCTAACTAAAATTATATCTGAACCTTGAGAGCAATAGTCAGCTAGGTTATGGGAACCCCAAGCTTACCCTCTAAGTGCAAGTTGGAAAAGAGACCCCAGAGGAAATGCTGCATATCTGGACTCATCAGGGTGGGTCCCTACACATTTTTAATCAGGATCTACCTTGTGGATTCTCCCAGGACTCTTGTTCTTGGATATAGTAGTTTGCAGGTATCCAGTAGAGGAAAAAATGAACATTTTTCTCTTTTGTCTTACACTATAATTAAATAGTCTATTTTGGCGAAAGGACAAAGATGAGAAGAATTATCATGCCCATTTACAATACCTCCAACTGACCCATTTTGACAAGATTTAAGTTGTGAAAGGTAGGAAATTGAAAAGTAAGCCAAGCAAGAGAGAGTCTTGCATTCTAACTCTCAGGCTTAATCAATGCTATATGGTCACTACAATGAAGAAGGTAAATGTGTCCACATATCGTGTCCACCAGGAAACACAATCTCTTTGCCGAAGAAAGAGACATGGTGGCCATGGACATCACTAGTTCATAGCACATGCTGAGCAATGATGCCTCACAAAACAGCAAAAATCAGCTGAGGTGAAAATATATGTGCAAAGAACTTTGAATGAGATCTTACTAACTCATTACCTCTTCCATGGACTGCACTTAGTGAACTGAATTGACTACCTCCCCAACAGTCTTCTTTTGGCTTTCATTGCTTTAGATCAACACTCCAAATGAGCCTCTAGGTAGCTGCCAAATTGACTTTCCTAAAATGTCAGTGTGACTATGTCAATTCCCTTAGTTAAGTCCCGTGACTCCCAAGATTTCTAAGATCAAATACAAATAGCTCTGGGTAAGATACAGTATAAAGCTCTTCACAACATGGTCCTTTACTATCTTTCCAACTTCCATATTCTTTTCCTCCCTATATAAGCTGGTCTCCTTGCTGTTGTGTTCATCCTTCGTTGCCAAAGAAGACCATGACATCAGAGAAATGATGAAATGACTTGGGCTTGACTTTGTTTTGAGTGAGGGCAGACTGTGCAGATCACTAGCCTCACTTCTCCTCCTGAGCCATCTGGGTGCACTGACCAGATATTCATCAGGATGACTGGAGAAAGCCCATGATGCCAAGGGAGACCTTGGTATTTTTCTCCTAAGGTCTATTCGGGTACTCATTCAGAGTGAGGTGATGCCCATTCAGTGATTATTTGCTGGTCTTTGTATATGATATTTCATATCCCATCTCCATATCTTTTCACAGATTGTCAGACTGTCCCCCATGCTTGGAATACCCTCCCTCTTCATCCCTACCTTTTGTCATACTTGGCTTCCTCCATGACTCAACCCAAATGCCATGTTCTACATGAAGTTTTATTCAAACCTTTTCCTTCTAATTATCTCTTCATCTGCTCTGTATGGATCTTACACATAGCACTTTAAGTACACGTCATCTTCCTTACTAGAATGAAAGACTATTGAGGACAGGGATTGTTTGTTTTTTCCTTTGTATTCCCAGTGCTTAGCATCATACCTGGCATGTAAGAAATGCTTAATGTATACTTGTTGATTGATGGATTGAAGGCTCTCCTCAAATAATGTCTCCCATGCATATTTCAAAAATGTACAAGACTCATTGACAGATGGAATGCCAGTGTTAATTTAGTTCAGTGGGCTGTTGATTACTGACATAAAGAAAGGTATAAAACAAAGAGACATATGTTCACCTGACTGGTTAGTCAGTAGTTAGATATTCTGTGCAGAGGCCAATGAAAAAAGGATTTCCCATTGATAATTAGGTTCTTCAAAAACTCCTAAGAGACATCAATGCCCTAATTGAACCATAACCTAGAACACATAAAACTTCCTCCCTGAAATCCACAGCAGCACAAAAGACATTGATCTAACTATTTACAATGAAAAAACAAAGAAGCAAATTAAGTGGATGAAAACAGATACTACCCAGGACACAATATATAGCTGGAGGTATAGTCCATCACTGGTTTGTCCATCTGGTTTTCTCTACAAATGTGTGTATATACACATACACACATATGTGCATATATATGTATTTTATGTACATTCTACTATATCCTTCACATTGACTCAATGTGTACGCCAATTCTGTACATGCAAATATGTGAGTATACGTGTCATACATTTTTATCTCTGTGTCAAGAATGTCACACATGTAAATATGTGTTAGATTGCAGATCAGGCACACACATTGAGTAAATTTGCAGAATTGAGTAGAGGGAAGAAAGTGGGATTTCATTTACGGAAATGTTCAATACTTTTAATAGTCCCCAAATTGCTCATTGTCATAAAAGAGGTCATTTCTGTAATATTACAACTCCCCCAATGATTCCATGTAACTATGAGATAAAATATACACCTCAATATTGGAAGAATCAAAATTTAAGTAATCTAACCAGGCATAGAAAGATGCTTAGAAGTCACGAATGGACTATAGTATGATGCCAACAATGTAGGTAAGGAATGGAAGAAAAGATATTATTAAGGCTATACATAGCTGGAAAAGGGGGTAAGACCAGTCTTGCAGTGAGACTAAGGGATAAGGGCCAGTCAAATATCAGTAATCTTAGAATATTAGAAGAACAAGGAGTGTTTATGGAAAGTAAAGAATAAAAACTGAAAAGGATAAAAAGTCATGAAAAGAGCTGCGATCTGTCTTGGTAAAGGAATGTCAGCTTGGATGAAAAGGGAAAATTTAATTATAAAAGATATTCACAACTTTCCTACAGGATGTAGGCAAGTACATTCTCCATTAATATGGGCAGTCTCTAGTCTTGTACAGTGGCAATAGCTGAGCTTGGCTATTCTTTTGTTACTTGCCCCAATACTAAAGAGATAATTTCTAAAGTGTAAGTATCCCGAGACCTGTCTGAAACATAAACACATAAGCTTTTAGCTTTTATCTGATGGTTAAAGAAATCCACCATTTTTCCTAGGATGGTCATTAAGATTCAGCATAAAGTACTCTGATATCCCCACCTTGTGGAAATAGTTAATATTACATCGAAGCAAAGGACTACATCAGTATTCTCAACAGAAATGCAGCAAATTTATCTAGGATGCAAACAAACCAGACAAATAAAAATAAATAGCATGTTCATAATAGTTTGATAATTTTATCATTATAAAATATGTGCAATTCTGAGACACTAATTTTCTGAACTGTCTTCAGAATTATTAAGATCTCTTCAAATGAGGCAGCTACGTGGCAAAGTGGATAGAGAGCAGGACCTGGAGTCATGAAGACCTTTGTTCAAATCCTACTGTGAACTGTTTACCAGCTGTGTGGTTCTAGGCAAATTACAACATTTGTCTGCTTTGGTTTTGTGATCTGTGATATCGGGAAAATATAGCAACTGCTTCATATCATTTGAGGATCAAATGATGTAGTATTTGTAAAGTGCTTTGCAAACCTTAAAGTACTACATAAATGTCACCAAAAAAAAATTCCAAGTCTAGAACCTAGGCCCAGTCACTCTAAAATGATTGATCCTTCCACTTTACCACACTGCTTTAATGCATTTTTGTGATCGTGGTTATATTTTAGTTACTTCCTTAATTTGTCTTTTATGCTGACAGACTAGATATAAGGGCAATATTTGATGCTAGAGGGTAAGATGATGAGAAATTTTCTCTATTGTAACTCTAATGGTTGTTCACTAAAATGAGATGGAGTGGTCCTGCAAAAGGAAAAACAAAATGCCCATAATTCTACTCACACTATTGTATGTCATAACTGAAGGTGGGAAGGTATAGTTACTCACCCACTGGTAATGTCATCGGTCCTAATGTTCTTTCCTAGAACATCCCCGTCACTCATGTAGCCTGTGGCATCCATGCTGATGCTTTCAAGGTCAATTTCATCTCCCCCCTTATCTGAGATGTCCACGTGGCAAACATTGCTGCCCCTGGATGCTAGCTGCCTTCTCAGGGGGGCGGAGTACATGTAACGACCTGACTCGGTGTTGATGAACCGGCTTGCATTGGCTCTGGGTGGGTACCCATTGCCCATTGAGGGCGCATCACCTGCTTGAAGCCGTGGGCTAGACTGTCCAATTCTCCAGGACAAAGGAGTAGGTCTTCCCGTCAAGCTGAGAATGCTGCGCCCACTTATTTCAGTGGTGACATTGGCATCAAATGTGGTTTCCAATGTGCTAGAAAAAAAAAACTCTCTGTGTCACAACTGTAGTGGCCTCAGAGTTATTAAAATTCTTGTGAGAAGTAGCTGTTTCATTTTTGTCTTCATATCTCCAATACCTAGTCTGGTGATGCCTGCCACATGGCAGGAGGTGAATGAAGAATTGTTGGATTCAAATGAGTATCTTTCAAAAAATGAGGCAACTTGACAGGGTGGCTTGAGATATGGCTCCGAGCCAGAAAGATCTGGGCTCAAGGCCCAACTCCAACCTCTCGGTGCTCTAGGAAACTCTCTAAGAGTCAAAGTAATGGAGAAGATGCTAATCGAGTTGGTGAATTGGAGTTTCTCCATTTGGGTGGTTCTTATCCCATGAAATCCCAAGTCTAGTTTTGTTCAGTCATTTTTGGTTGTGTCCGACTTTTCATGATCCCTTTTGGGGTTTTCGTAGTAAAAATGCTGGAGTGGTTTGCCATGTCTTTCTCCAGCTCATTTTATAGATGAGGAAACTGAGGCAAACAGGGTTAAGCAGCTTGCCCAATGTCACAGCTATTAAGTGTCTAAGGCTAGATTTGAACTCAGTTGACTTCCTACTCTAGACCTGGCACTCTAGCCACTATACCACTGAGTTGCCTCATAATCCTATTATAAACTTTTTAAAAAATATAATCCTAATTTTAAAAAAATATAAAAACAAAGAGCATGTATATACAATGCATATCTTAAAAGTCCAACACTTAGATAAATAGGTTTTTAGAATGTGTTACAAGACAATGAAATGACTCAATGTCATAAAACAAGTCAGTATCCTAAAATGTTTCAAATAAGATAAATAAAAAGACTCTTAGAGCACTGTCATATTCTGCATCTGATTAGAATTGTAGAGTGAATTTTCTATGAATGGGTCCAAAGGGAACCATTTCAGTAACATTTTTTTACAGCTCCTAAATTGGCATTTAAGTGTTTTGCTGATTATACATTGATGGTATAGTAACTTCATCAAAGTAGGTAATCCTTCGCCTGCTGTAGATAGCAACCCATTTAAGTCTTTTCCTTGAGCATGCTAGCCTATTATTAATTAATTAATTAATAATTAAGTATATTATAATTATAAATATATTATATATAACATAATAATATGTAACATATGTTATATATATGATATATAATAATCACAATAAATTAATAAGTAATTACCTTTAACTCAGAAAAACAAAGAAATGGGAAGAGTAGAATTGATAAAAATAAGACTTGAGGGTTCTCATCCACCTTTTTATTCTAGATTACTATTTCACATCCTTCCTTCTTTCAAGGTAACATTTCCCATTGAAGTATACTTGTTTGCTTGTTGTATTTCCCATTAGATCATGGGCTCCTAGAGGGCAGAGACCTTCTTTTGCTTTTTTCTGAAGCCCTAGTATTTAGCACAGTGCCTAGAACATAATGGGCACTTAATAACTGCTTGGGGGCAGCAAGTGGTATAGTGCCAGGCCTGGAGTTAGGAAGACTTATCTTCCTGAGTTCCGATCCGACATCAGATACTTCCTAGTTGTGTGACCTTGAGTAAGTCACGTAACCCTGTTGCCTCCATTTCCTCATCTGTAAAATGAGCTAGAGAAAGAAATGGAAACCATTCCTGTTTCTTTGCCAAGAAAACCCCAAATGGGGTCAGGATGAGTTAGACATGACTTAAAATGATGGAATAACGGCAATAAGATATATGATCTATATGTACATGTACATATATGTAATAAATGCTTATCAACTATAAAGTTAGCAGTGTCTCTACTCATCCCTCTATATTTTAGCCATGATTCTTATAGGCGACAAACTTTAATAATGCAATCAAACCAGTCCATCTTCAGAACCTTGCTTTCTACCTATAATTGGTTCCTTGTGAGAAGCCATCAGACATCAGTCTCAAAAATATAAAAAACATTTAGATTTGAGTATAATAAAAAACTCACATGGGTCAGAAAGTTCTCGGAAAACAAGTGAATTCTGGGATATAAGAAAAACATTTGCTTGTTCTCAAAGGTCACTGAGGTATATGTCCCGACATGACATAATACATACTTTCTCATGTCAATATCATGGGACTACTGATATGGGGAGGAAAATGAACTTTCTGAAATACATTAAGTAATTTTTTCTGTTAGAAGATTTTGGTCCCATGTGTTCTGCAAAGCATGGCCAAGACATGAGGTCTGCCCTGATTTTGTTAGCACTCCAAAAAGTGGGGAAATCTGGGGGCCTCATGGCTATATTCATTAATCATAATGAGCTATCATATTAATTGAAAATTGAAAATCAAAATAGACTCACTGGGAGTTCAACAGGGAAAACTCAGACTTAGCTTTGGTACTCAATGGTAAACCATACAACCTCAATATGCCAGAATACTTTAGTATAGCTAACAATGATACTCACTCAGACCTCTTGTCCAACTTTTAAAATAGCCTGCTTAATTAAGTGTTCTTAAAAGCAATCTGATACATGTTCAAACAGAATCTAGAAAGACATTTTAAGCATATTTAAAATATTATCATGGATTTGAAAAGTCCTACCCTTCTTTCATATATGTATACCTGGGCATGATAAACAATATTCCAGGGATTTGTGAAAGAATTCAAAGCATGTATGTAAGCCAGTAAATTAAATACATTTCCCCTGCCTACATACACAAGTATAGTAGAGATTTAAAAAAATATAAATCAAATCAAATTCAGGCAACTGCTTGATCTATGATATTATACATCTTTTATACCATCTGGTGCATTTAACAATCTTCTTTTTCTAAAGCTTATTTTAGGGAATTCTGTCTACATGGTAATCTATACTCAAAAACTCCCCTTTTCATATTCTATGTAATCCTTTCTGAATACCAATATGCTTTCAAATCAATTTCATTTCTCCCATTGTCAACACTAATCTCTTGATTGGTGGTACATCCAGGCATGAAGCTATTAGTATGGGATTATGAGCTGCTCTGACAGACATTACTCATGTTGCTGGTTACCTGTGTGTAACCTGAGTTCCTCGTAAACTGGACATGGTCTCCTCCAAGTTTTGCCGCAAGTCAGCAATATTCTTCACAGTTCGAAGTCGTCGAGTCTCAGGATCTTCCCCTAGAAAAAGATTTTACAAAGAGCAAAGTCACAACAAAGCAGCATCTCTACCCTGTAAGGTCTCTATGGAATGGTGGAGGAGGAGGAGGAAGAGGAGGAAGAAAAGGAGAAGGAAAAGATAGCAGGTATTTACATAAAACTTGAAGATTTGTAAAACACTCTATAAGCATCGTCCCATTTGATTCTCACCACAGTTCTGGGATATTTGATGTCTTGTTCAGTCATTTCAGTCATGTCCAACTCTTCAAAACCCTGTTTGAGGTTTCCTTGGCAAAGATAGTGGAGTGGTTCGCCATTTCCTTTTCCAACTCATTTTATAGATGAGGAAACTGAAGCAAACAGGGTGAAGTGATTTGCCCAGGGTCACACACTTAAGGCAATGTCTGAGGTGGGATTTGAATTCAGATTTTCCTTACTCCATGCCCAGCACTCTATCTACTCTACTACCTAGCTGACTCACCAGTAATGTATCTTGGCCAAAATGGATTTCAGATTAAAATGTGACATATGCTCTTCTTTCCATGCAGCCTATCTATTACTTTTAAAGACATACTTGGTTATTTCTCATGCATAATCTTTTACCAGTGCCAGGGCAAAGTTATAGATCAAAGTAGTGAATCTTAGCAATGGTAAATATATTTCCAATTGGACATTAGCTATGTCTGCCCATGCCTTACAGACTAATTTAATCTAAACCTGAGGTGAATTAAAAAATCCATTTGATCAATAATACACATGTGCTTTGATGAAAGTTTACTGTTTTCCTACCTAAGTCTGATCAGTTTCATTATTTTTAAGGCAGAAGCTTGTGATTAGCTTGAGTTTCCAATTTTAGTGGGTTCTAGTATTGAGTGAGGTATGCACTAAAATCAGAAGCCAACATGTAATAAAAAAATGGACTCATTTAAATTTAGGATGATTTTTCATTCATTTGCATTGTTTTTTATGTAGGAAACACAGTTGTGTGAACTTCAATATTAGAATCAGTCATATTAATTAGGAATGGTGGTATGGTGGGAAAAACGTGGGATTTGATGCCAATAACACCTTGGTTCAAGTCACATGTCCTGTATTACTAACTGTGTGACTTTGGGTAAGTCACTTTACCCCAGTTTCTTAAATCGAAAAATGAGGATAACAGCATTTATACTCTTTAACAGAACTCCTACAAGGAAAGTGTTTATCGAGAGCTGAAAGCACTTTGCATACGAGAAATGTTATTAACAGTGAAATTAATCAAAGAAGACACCTGCTCTCTGTAATCAGTCCTGGTCAGGTCAGGTCCCATTTGGAGTTCATTGGCCCATATAGGCCATCACACTGTAAGAAGCACTCAAAAATAGAAAGAAAATAATAGAAAATACTTTGAATCAAAAAGGTAGCCCATTAATGAAAGATAAGAGAAATAGGGGCTTATTTAAGCTGGTGCTGAAATGACAGGGGAAATCACTAAATGAATATATGCAAACAGTTTTCTATTTCCACATGAGAGAGCTAGAAGAAATGAGTTTCCATTGTAACAAGTGGAATTTATATTGGATATAAGGTAAGAACTTTTCCACAGGCCACATAATTAACTACTGGAACATACTATTAGGGAAGGCTGTGGAACTTTTGTTCTCAGGCAGGACAAGATAATATTTGTCTTGGCTACAGATGTAGCCCTGTCTAAAGACTGAGTGCAAGATTAAATAATCTTTTAAAAAGTAATTTTTTAAGAGCAAGGCATGTTAGGAAGGGATGCAATTGATAGTCTATGATAGTTGTATAGGGCAATCAAAGGCTAAGTGACTCACCTAGGGTTACATAGACATGTCTGAGAGGTGGGATTTGAATTCAGGGTAATTAGGTGGTATAGTGGATAAAGAGTTGGGGCTGGAGTCAGGAAGAATTATCTTACTGAGTTCAAATCTGGCCTCAGACATTTATTGGCTGTATGACCCTGGGCAAGTCACTTAGCCTGTTTACCTCAGTTTTCTCATCTGTAAAATGAGCTAGAGAAGGAAATGGCAAACCACTCCAGTATCTCTGCCAAGAAAATTCCCAGTGGGGCTTCAAAGAGTTGGACATGACTGAAACGAATTAATAACAACTTCTTGGTTCCAAGACTAGCTCTCTATCCACTTACCCCATAGTTACCTCTCTGGAAATACCAGATAACATTTTATTTATATATCTGAAATAAATATTACATTCCAAAGACTAATCAACTAAGTATTTATTAGTTTTTCCCCTGTTCATGACAGCAAGAATTTTGGAAGGTAGTTTTCTCAAGTATTAGAAATGAGCTAACATACATTTTCCAACATATTCTTTAAAACAAATGTGTTCTGTTCAAGTACAAATGGACTTCTAATTTAACCACCAAATCACCTGAAAATAATATAATTTTTGTCCTCTTATACCACCAATTTCATTTATTTTATTGTCAATTCATCCACATTTTATCTTTATACAATTGCCAAAACATTACTGACCATTATGGGCAATTCAAAAATATGCATTGAACATTTATTTGTTATGATGATAAGCCAGGAGGAACAACTATAGTCCCTTAATTAAATTTGTACTGAGTTCCTGAGCAGAGATTACTTGGTTTCTGTCTTTGTACCTCCAGCTCAGTGTCTGATGCATTGGAAATGTTTAACAAATGCTTGTTGAATGAATGATGGATATTCCTGCTGAAGAAAATGAACTTCTGACATTAGTTTGTTACTGTTATCATTGTTGGGGGCAATTGCAGTTAAGTGTCTTGCCCTGGGTCACAGATCCAGTGTCTGAGGCTGGATTTGAACTCAGGTCCTCTTGACTCCAGGGCTGATTGCTCTATCCACTGTGCCACCTAGCTTCCCCTTTTAACTTTGAACTTAGAATGATTTTTATTTGTACGTATACAAAAATATTAATGGAGTATTTGTCCCTGTTAGATTGTAAGCTCCTTGAGGGAAGAAATTGGGTCCAATCTTTATATTGTATCTCCTGTACAGTCCCATGTATCATCAAAGAATACCTTCTGAATGACGGATGAATGGAGCAAGACAGAATTGCTTCAAAAAGCATCTGCTTCCCTTGTGTGGCAGTGATAGTGTCCATATATAACAGAATTCCTTTGCTAGAAAGCTACACTTTAATGCTTGCTCTAATTCCTCCAATGAGGAGGCTTCCAAGTCTTGTGACTGCTGTTGCTGCAGGGCTTTAGTGACCTGCCTCTCTTGGGTAGTCACTTTGGGCAGCAATGATGACCTCAACCCAATGATCTCTCCTTTTCATGAACTTCCATGGGGTCAATTCAACAGTCACTTACTCAATTTCAGCTAAATATTCCTGATGTCTCATTCCCTCATTAAATCATAAACATCTTAAAAGCAATGATCCACTCTTATTCATCTTCATATCTCCAACACTAACTACAACTATAGTCAGCCCTTCCAGATAGCTGGAGGTTAGGAATATAGCACCCCCACAATTTGGAAAATTCACATAAAAGTTTTTGGCCCTCCTTTTGTACTAGAGAAGAAGTCTGAATTTTTTCTTTTTCTTCGAGGAGGTGTTTACAGGACTTTACTGTAATATTATTTGATCATAGGATCTGTGTCATCTGCTGGCCTTTGTGTGTTGTCTGCTGCTTCCACAAAACTATTAAAAAATTTCCATTTTATTTCTTATGCCAACTCACAATATATTGAAACCACAATGGGGAAAGTCATGGTGTGAAAGGGATAAATGTACATTCATTTTACAAATACTTAATAAACATTCATTTGAATCGTAAGTTTCCCCCAGAGCCTAGTGGCTTGTGAATGTAACTCAGTAGCCAAATGACATATATAAACTGAACCATAAAGGTTTAGTCTGTTACTAAATAACTGCACAAAGTCACTTACCTCTTTGAGTGTCAGTTACTTTGTCTGCAAAATGGGTATAATGATACCTGAAGTTATCCTATCATGTTATTGTGAAGTTCAAATGAGAGAATGCAGATAAGGCACTTAAAATGCTACATAAACACCAGCTCTTATTATAATTTTAATTGTTATTACCCTTTGTGTAATTCAAAGACGCTTTTTTCATTGGACTGATCCATAAATTCTAAGTACTTAAGAGAAATCCTGCATTTATATAACCAAAGACAAGAACACTGAAACTGATGAAATGTTTTCAGTTATCAGTTTCTGAACACACATGGCATTAATTTCTTCTCTTAAGAAGAATACTATTTATCAATTTAATCCAATCTGACAGTACCATTCAGTATCTTGGTAATGCAGCTTGCAGTATATTTATCTTTGTTATTTCTATATCTTCATTTGTAAGAAGACACATTATTTTCTGTCCCCATTTTCATGATCTGATAAGTAATAAAAATTAATTAGTTCCCATGGCCTTCCAAGGCCAATTGATGGAACTTGGGGTTTTTTTTCTTTGAAATTTTGTTTTGTTTGGGAGTTCTGGTATGGACAGCTACTATAAGTGTGACCCTGTCACTCCCCAGGTCAACAAATGCCAGTGGCTCCCTATTACCACTAGGAACAAATACAAACTCCGATATTTAACATTTAAGCCCTTTTGTAGGCTTCAACCTACATTTCTATTATATATTATTCTCTTTTATTTAAAAAAAAGTCAGTACCTAACAAATTTATGTACAAATATCAGGACAATAGATGGCAGACTGAATGTGATGGTAATAGTTTTTAATAAAATGCAAGGGATGATGAACAATTATGGCAAAGAGGGGAGAGAGAAAGAAAGCAGGATAATGAAAAGTGGGAAAAGAAGTAAAAGGAGAGAAGGGAGAAAAAAGAAAGGAAAGAAAGAGGAAAAATGGAAGAAAAAAGAAAGGAGGGAAAGAAGGAAGAGGAAAAGAGGATGAGGAAGAAGTAAGGGAGGAAAAAAGGATGAAGAGATAAAGAGGAAAAGAAAAAGAAAAGGAAAGCAGGATGTGAGAAAGGAAGGTAAAAGGAAAGATGGAGGGAAAGAGTAAAAAAGAGGAAAGAAAGAAATGAAAGAGGAAGAAACTGATATAGGACAGAGGGAAAGGAAGGAAAGAACCACAGAAATAAAGATGAAAAGAAAAGAAAGTAAGAATAAAGAGAATGAAAGAAGAAAAAATTAAAAATAAGACAGGGGATGATAAAAAAGGATAGAAGAAAAAAGTGAAAAGGAGGAAGGACATGGGAAAGAAGAGGATGAAAGAAAAGGAAGTATGAATAGGGAAATATGAAAGAAAAATAAAATGAAAGGAAGGAAGGAAAAGACAATGAAAGAAAAAAGGGAAAGGATGGAAAGAAGTATGGACAAGGAAAGGAAAATCAACCTAAGCATCACATTTCATGGCATGCCTAATGACACCAAAAATCCTCAGTTCTCTTGTTCCTTGCCTTACTCTTGGTAGCTCTAGCTCCTGTCTCATCACCAACACACTCAGAATTTCCCAAACTCATGAAGACTTACCAGCCAGCTCTTCTAGGCCAGATTGTCCACTCTTGGTGTAGAGCACTGGCTCCATGCTCACTCCTGCTGTGCTGGGCTCTGTGGTGACATTCCCTTCATTGTCTGTCTGTGACCTTTATGCACAAATCAAACCAGACACATTTATCAATAAAGGCAGAGGTAGTCGCGTCACCGAAGTATCACACCTACAACATCTGCTCAACTGACTCGGTTACCATTTCGGCACACATTCGAATAGAGAGACCAGCAGACTGACTTTACATAATTCATTAGTCCCATGTTGAGCAATGTCCTAGAAACGGAAACAGTCACTGAACTGTAAAAGATTAAATATTCATAGTCCAAATGGAAGGCCTGCAATCCCTCATATGAGGCACTGAAATGCTCCTTTGAATTCTGAACAAGGTAATCAGCTCTCCCAGACATGAAATGCGTGGTAGGGATAACATCAGCACCAAATACCAACTTATAAGCGATCAGCCTTGCCAAGGAAGTCAATCATAGACATGGAAAAGAGGCAACTCCATTTACAAACACCTTACATTTGTCACCTGACATGACATCTCCCTGAAAGGGTTATTTGAAAACAAATCAAGAATGCTTTCAGTGCAGGTGTGCTCACCATCCAGGTCGGACTGATTCAGGGTTCCAAATTTTTGACATAAAAGGGGCCTTTGATTACTATCTCAGCACTTGACTGAAATCAATATTCTTTCTAAATAACTACTTTCAAAATTTTCTCATCTTTGCGATAAATCATAAGGGACAGTACTGTGCCCTTCAAGAAACCAAACAATTTTTCATGACAAATGTATAAACACATGTACATTTATATGACACACATTCACACCTCTGTTCACTTAGGAACAGCATATATAAATACATAACTACATATATGTGTATAGTGAATTTATACATGCAGAGGAAAATCTCTTTAATTTGCATCTTACCAATGTCAATTTGTGCTATTTCAGTCTGATACACTATTTATGAAGAAAGGGTTCAGCTGGAGTATGGACTGGTGAACAAGAAAAGTGCATATTTAAAAGTAGTCTAGGATGCTAATTTTTGACTATGTTTGGCTGACTTCCCAATCACAATTGGTCTGAGAGTGATGGATGTGATTATATCTAAATTCTCAAGTACTTTTGGCTCTCTCCAGATTTAACATCCACGGACAGTCACTGCACACTCAGAGGTCACACTAGGCTCCACAGAGCACAGTGGCTCTGACAAGTGAGTGACTCTCTGCCTTTAAGAGGCCAATATATTAAAGAAACAAAGATGGCAATCCAAGAGGCACACTGAAATGAAAAGAGAATTTAGAAGATAAAATTGCATGCTTTTTCAAGGGCACAGGCTTTTGCTTTTGTCTAGAGGAGTGCCTGGCATGTAGTAGGCACTTAAATTTCTGTTGATTGAATGAATTGGAAGTTTGTCCCTTTCCTTTGATTTCTAGTCATTAGATCTTATCGATTAAATGATTTCCTACTCTTTTAAGTTTGACATGAAATATGCACTTATAAATATACAGCCAGAAATCTTAGAATATGTTTTGTAACTTTAAAAATAATCCTGGTAAAAACAATTTTAGAAAAAAAAGTGGAGTTTCTGTATAATTTCTAATGGTTTCTTTTTAAATGCTGCCATTTGGAAAAAATGAGATTTCTGGGTTTTAGATCAAATATATACATATATATATATATATATATATATATATATATATATATCTATACACACACACACACACACTCCTTCAACACTGTCAATATGTTATTAGTTATAATATTTTTGAGTGGCAATGCAGCTGCCTTCATGCTTCGTAGAATATTGGTATTCAAACACTGTCTGTAGATCAGCAATGAGTCATTATGTAAACATTTGTATTCTTTTCAGCCTGGTTTGCTGAACATATTACTTAAATTAATAAAGAGATGACAATCTCATGTCTAATAAGTTTAGTCTTGTCATTCATGGAAGGGGAAGAGGGAAGCAAAAGAGGAGAGGGAGAAAAAAAGCAGTGACAAAAGGTCTATCCACTTCCCTCACTTAGCCAACAGACAAAGCTTTCTTGTTTGGGTTTTTTTTTCTGTGAGAATCCCAAACTAAACTCATTCTTTCCAACTGCCAGTCAGATGAAACTTTTACAAGCTTACATGAATACAAAGGAAGAGGGGGAAAAGACTCAGTAACATAGCAACATGAAGACCAATGTTTAAATGCAGGCATGTGTGTTTTTTTATACATTGTATGCCAGGTCTTTGATGTCAGGAACTTATATATGTGTGTTATATGCACACACATACATATATCTTTTGTGTTTCTTGAAGCTTAGTGCAATATCTGACATATAGTAAGCACTTCATGTTTATTGTCTGACTGTAGCTAACACAATGACTTGTACATCGTAGATACTTTAACAAATGCTTCTTAGGTTAGATTTTATAAGAGAAAAATGATGTTCCAATTTCAGAGGCACTCGATATCGTTGAGTTGTGTTCAGGAATGTCTGACTTTTCAGGACCCTATTTGGCAAGGATATCGGGAGGGTTTGTCGATTCCTTCTCCAACTCATTTTATAGATGACAAAGTGAGATAAACAGGATTAAGCAATTTGCCCAGGGTCTCACAGCTTGTGTCTGAGGTTGGATTTGAACTCAAGGACATGAGTCTTTCTGACTCGAGGCCTGGCTTTCTATCCACTGAGGCATCTAGAATTACTTGCTACTACTCTTCTTTGTGGTAATCTCTAGTCTAGTTGATCACTGTACACTCTGTCCCACTGAACCCAATGCTTTCTCCAATGTATCATGAAAGCCTTCTTTAATGTGATTTGAAACACATGAATCTTTGCCTGATGCATACAATGACTTGAGTGTATACTGAGTATCTTGGAACATCTGCAACACTCTGTTCATTCTGAGTCATTAAGTCATGCCTTCACCCAGCCAGCAAAAATTATGGAGCACCTAAAAATGCATCCTACAACTACCCAGAACCCTACCGCTGCAGAGAGGTACAGAGATGCATCAGACACAACAACCTCTGCCCTTGATAAGAGTCTGCAACCTAGGAAGAAACTTTTAGACCTTCTTCACCACAATCTGCTACTTGACTATTTGCACTGTTCTCTCTTTGGTGTTAACAGTTTCCACAGAAGACTGTAAACTCTCAACACTAGAAGGACCGGGTGCATCAGTTTACAAGGAAATATATTTGATGGTAAATGCTTTCTTTCTCCTATCTGCAACAATGAACTTTAAGGACAAATCATTGGAAGCAGTGATTTTACTTTGAAATGAAACATCTTATCCTGCTATTTTTTGCATTATGGATTATATATGATACACTTATACACACATATATGATGTCTATACATGCTTACACATATATATACATGGATGTGTGAATATATGAATACATGTGAGTCTGCATATACACGTATGTGACGTATGTATACACACATTTTTTTCGATTGATGCAGCTTGGTACTTTGAAATGCCAGAGGAATGCTCTCCTACCTGTACATGAAAGGTGCTACTGTTGCAGTGTTGGGGTGGTTGTATTGCTGTTGGGGCTGAGGTAGCTGAACACTGACAGTATTGCTTCCTGTTGTCTGGGTGGTACCAGTTGGCCCATGGACAGTCTGGCTGCAGCTGCTGCTGCTGTTCAAGGTCACCATTCCTCCAAGCCCTTTTCCTTCTGAGGAGGCTAAGCTAGAGGAGGAACTTGAGCGTCTGCTGTCCAGTGGGGTCTTCTGATGAGACAGCCCTGAGCTAGGTTTCCCGCTACGGCTTCTCTCCCCTTCCTTTGAAGGCAGTGGGGCACTTGGGGATTTCCCAGGTGTGGTTTTCAGCCCTGGTTTTGGTATTCCGCTGTGCGAGGAGGAGGAAGAGGAGGAGATTGGCACCTCCTTCTTGGCACTGGTGAGCTTCCCTCCTTTGGGTATAAAGCTTGCAATCTTCGATGACTTTTTGGGCATCTCTGTGGTAGTGGTTCCTGATGCTTCTTCTTTTGGCTCCTCTTTCATTTCTGGCTTCTCTGTGACAGATGTTCTTTTGATGGTATCCTTGCCCTTCTCCTTTTCTTTCTCCCGTTGCTGTTTCTCCTTTTCTTTCTCATTGCTTTTGGGGGAATTCTTCTTATTGGTTAGAGCCCGGCTGAATGTCCTCTGTGCAATTCCCTTGAGTGCGATTTTGGGGCTATTAGAAGCTGGACTGGTAGTGGGGATATTTCGACTGGCAGCCTCTATCTCCTCACTCTCTTCAAAGCTGGGAAGCATCTCCAACCTCTCACAGCTGGTGTCTCGGGAGCCTGGCCCCTCCCCTGTCTTGGATCCCCCTTTGCTATTGAAGAGTTTCAACTTTTCTAGCATTGATTTCTGATTGTTAGGAGCTGGCTTGATGTTTTCTGGAGGGGGTCTAGGTGTCTCTGGCACTGGCTGCTTTACAGAGAGCATAGTAGACGTGGCAGTGTGCTTAGCACTGAGGGATTTGCTTCGCCAGGGTTTTGCAGCTGAGCCTGGCTGGGGGATGGCTGAAGAGTTGTTGCACTGAACAGAAGTGGGACTGCTGCTGCTCTGATATGAGGCAGGTGCATTTTCATTCATCCCTAGGTGTGAGGAGGTGGGGCTTTCTGATGGCTCTGGAGAAACAGGGGAGAAAAACATAAACACAACTATAAATCATTCGTTGCTCTAAGATAAGTTATGAAGACGTTATTTCTATACAATATTAAATATTGCCATCCAAAAATATTCCTCATTATGGCATGGCCCTTGGGGCCTCAAAAGTTGTGCTGGTGGAGCACATGCTCTGTCTAATCTGAACAAACTTGAATGGCTCCAATAATGGTCCAGTGCGCCTATGATCTGAAAACCAGTCCAAGTTCAATGAGGGCTGGCCATCAGGTGAGAATTCCATCTGATCAGAACAGCTTGTGAAGCTAACTACTTAAGTATGGAGAGGCTGAAATCTGCATTGACCAAGGTAGTACCTGCAATGATTTCATTCTGTGTATCTTCTATGCCTTCAACTATTAGAATCCCTCTGTCCTTTTAAGACAGAGCTCCAACACTGTCTTCTACATGAAGGCTTTCTTGATCTCCCAACTTGTAGTATTTTACCTTCCCAAACACTAATTTAATTTGTATTTGTCTGTATTCCTTTTCTTGCTAATCATTCTGCATACACTTATGAGTGTATTTACTGTCTCCACAGGCTCCTTACCAGTAATGATGGCTTGATTCTTTACATTTGTGTGCTTGGGATCTAGGATGGTACTTGGTACATAATAGGTGCTTATAAATACTTAATTGATCGACACAATCTTTTGAAATTGAAGTATTATATAACAAAGGTTTCAAGATCTGAACAAAGGGACATCTAAATTCTCTACTTTATGTATTATCTGTAGCTAAATTTGAAATCCTAGACAGGCTTCCCTCTTCACATCTAATTTGTTCTAGATCATATCCTGAACCACTTTTTCATATGTATTAAGAGAATACACATTGATTTTGATATCACATTCCACGAAGCACAACTGAGAGGCAATGTAGTATAATGGATAGAGAATGGACCTTGGTTTCATGAAGACAACAAGTTCTGGGTTCAAGTCTTGCCCTGGATACATTGATGGACAATGTCCTTTTGTCCATCTATGCCTGGGTGACCCAAGGCACATCACTTAACCTTTCAATACCTCAGGCAATTTTCTAAGGTTCTAAATTAAAGCTCTAAGGTTCCTGGACTCTTTCTAAGGATCTAATGAACTGTGACATTACTGGAGTTTTCACTCTAGACTGATAAAATCAGGGATCTGGACTCACCCTACTCCCAACTAGACAATAAAAAAAAAAAGAGCACACTTAAGAAAGTAAATCAGTATTTTAAAAAAATCATGTTATAAAGTTGACTATAAAAATATTTTAATATCAAGTCATACAAGTAGCTCAAACTTTTCCATTTTTTCAAAGATAATAACTCTCCATAAATAGGTACTGGTTTCATTGATAAAGGGAATGTCCACACATAGAAATGAAATTATAGTTCTAGTAAAAAAAAAAATACTCGTTAAATACTCTTTATAGGTGTCAGTTCAGAAAGTGAAATGAGAAAGTATTACTACATCAATTTTCAGTAGAGAGGGAAATCCCTAACAAGAAGTCTGCTAAGACCTCCAAATCTACACTCCTTTGACTCGGCTGACACTTTTTGACAGGCACTGGGATCAAACTGGATGGCTTTCAAAAATAAACTGGGTAAGAGCCGGACGTGTCCACATGGCTCCATCATAAGCAGGGGAAAATTGCTTTATCCCAAAGCAAAGGCTTCCCCTTGGCTCTCTGTAAGCACTGTCCCGGCTAGAGATTTAATGGTGTTTTTTTTTCTTTTCTTTTCTTTTCTTTTTTTTATTTTGTTCTGTCATTAAAGCCACAAAATGCTTTCAAATAAGACCTGGAGTTTACGCGCATTAGTATGTTTTCAAACGTGGATTTCCATTTGAGACAGAGGCTAACCAGCTTTTTTTTTTTTAAATAAAAATTTAAAATTACAGTCTCTTTATGTGGCAAACTTAAATGATACATCTCTATCTTCTAAGTGAATCCAGCTGGAAGAAAAGTTGGTGGCAGTTACTGCCGGCATCCTAACTCAACCCAAATTCTCCGCTTTCCTTGCTCTGACATAGATACTCACACCCCATACCCCAAGCCCAATATTCTTCCTTTTATATAGACAGTTCAACAACTAAAGAGAAAGCCTGGAAAAAAAGATTGCAATTAGATTACTTACCTAGCAGCAGTCACTTTCTCCATTAACGTTTGTCTTTAAGAACTTACCCTTCTAGAGACGCTGCACTCCCAATTGTCACAAATGTTTTTGGTTAAACTGCTCATGTTTCTAATTAACTTTTGTCATCCATAACTGCTCTACTGCCCAGGAGCCTGCTGGGGATTAACGGCATTTTTCTCCCTTTTTTTTAAACCTATGTTTCTCTGCCCTCTAGCAACCAAGTACACCGTACATAGAGCTGCTTTTTATAATTTAAAAATAAACGGCTGTTGAGGGCTTGGGCTTTTTCAGAGGCAAGAGCAGTCTGGTGAGTCCAACACTGTAAATCATGGAGCTCTTGTAACCGCATAAGAACTGCTTCGCTTCGTTTTCAGAGGCTCCGGGAAGATATAGCTCGGGTGTGATCCAAAACAGACCTCCCAATGTTTGAAAACATCTTCCCGACTTACTGGTGATTCGGATTTTAAGGGGAGGGGGCTAGATGTTCCCTGATGACAACCTCATGGGCATTCAGACCACAGGGTCTGGGAGTTTGCAAACCCAAGAAAACAAAACATTCCTTTGAGGAACAGAAGCGGTTACCAAAAACCCAAGTTTGACACAAGCAGTAGAATTTCCTAGTATTTGATGAGTATTTCTAAATAAGTCATTAATTGGGCTTTAATTTTTCTTTTACAAATATAAATAAATGAACCCCAGGACATATCATATTCAAAAAGAAACTCAAATCCCCAATATCAGCAGGAAAAACCTTTCACATTCAGTGTCACAGATGGTAAAGCAACTCCCTCAGGGACCAGACCTCAAGTTGAAGTGTTTACTTTTCCAGTTTTATTCCATATTACTCTCCTCTATATACTCCTTGGTCCATCCACATTTGACTTCTTCCTCTTCCTCCCACATGATGTTCCATCCCTTTTCTCTGTGTCTTTGCACTGGTTATCCCTCAAGGAATGAACTCCTTCCTCACCATATCTTGGAATTCTAGTTTCCCTCAAGATTCAATTCAAACTCTTCTTTCTCCTGAAAACCCAACTGCTCCTTCCAGCTGTTTCTCCCTTCCCCTAACCACCCTGTGCTGCACCCTCCTCCCCCTTGCACCTGTACCTCTCTCCAAGAAGATCGTGTCTATTTTTATAAGTATCAGTCCACTTTGTTTCTCTGATGGGATGTAAGCTCTTTATGGGTAAAGATGTTTCTCTTTTGCCTTTGTATCTTCACACCCTGGTCCATAATAACCGTGGAATAAACTGAGCACATCAGTGCCATTGACAAGCGTTGTCTCTAATACTGTCTTGGCTAGTATTTGTGTAGTATGTCAGTTCCCATGTGACTTAATGGTTCCATAATGTGGTACTGAGTGTGGACTATGGCTTCATAAAATCAATGGTCACAGGTCTCTTGAGACCTCTCTTTACTTAATGAGGAACTGACTACTCCTTCCCCAGTGCCTTTGTGATCTGTAGACTGCATGTTGTCACATACACTTAACAGAAGCCACATTAGATGACCACGTGAGAGTCTATTTTGAAAATGGATTGGATAATTAATTAATTGCTTATCTAGCACTTTCTTATAGTTGATTTGATCATAGAAACTATTGTTGACCTCCTGAACACACACAATTTTTAAAAACAGTATTTTATTTTTCCCAATTACATGTAAAGATTATGTTTAACATTTATTTTTCTTTAAATTTTGAATTCCAAATATTCTCCTTCCCTCTCTCATCTCTCCCTTCCCTAATAAGGTAAGTAATTTGATATTGGTTATATATGTGAGATCATGCGAAATATATTTCCATATTAGTCATGTTGTTACCAAAACAGACCCAAAGGAAATACACACGCGCACACACACACACACACATACACAAAGTGAAAAATAGCATGCTGCAATCTGCATTAATAGCATTTTTCATCATGAGTCCTTTGGAATTGTCTTGGATCATTGCATTGCGGAGAATAGCTAAGTCATCCACACTTGATTATCATACAATATTGCTATTACTGTGCACAACGATTTCCTGGTTCAGCTCACTTCACTTTGCATCACTGAACCTATATATTGGGACAGACTATATTGGTAACTGTAAATGGTTTAGTCAAGCTATAATATGATATCCTTTAAGAATAGATAGATACTAGATGCAAAGAGAGACAAAGTGGTTATTTACAGAGGTGGGCAAAGTGCTCTAAATTGCACCTGGCAGTCCTGTGTATTTGTGCCAAGGAATGAAGGGAACTGGCCAAGGCTATATATGTCTGGCCTGTTCCCACTCAAATCAGAAGGGTATCATGCCCACTCCTCCTTCCTTGGATAAGCAATATGGTAGGCCTGAAAAAAATGACTCAAATCTCTCTTTGTTCTGTAGAACTAATTTATTGCTATTGCAATCTCATATGATTACTGGAATACACTATTACATATGTTGTAACACTTCAAAGGAAGATTCCTAGAGTAAGGTAGTTTCCAGATTAGCTTAATTGATAATTAAGTAGGTTCATTATTAGATTTTTGTTATACTGTTGTATAATAATATATAATATATATTATATATATAATATAATAATATATATTATATATATAATATAATAATAATCTTCCAAAGGAGATGTCCATCCCACTAATTCCAGTCTTTATCACCTCTTACCTGGACAAATCTAACAGCCTCCTGATTGGTCTCTCTGCTTCAAATCTCTCCTCTCACCAGTCTACCCTCCACATAACTGCCAGAGGGGTTTTTCCAAAGTAGAGATCTAACCATGTCACTTCCTTGCTCTAGAAGCTACTGGGGCTCTCACTTGCCTTTAGCATAGAATATCAATTTCTCTATTTGGCGTTTGAAGTCTTTCAATATCTGGCTGTTAGCACAGTGCCTGGCACATAATAGATGACAAATAAATACTTATAGATTGACTGGCTACAACATTTATTGATGTTTCTGTATACAACAACCCTTAAAATGCCTACTGATTTATCGTATTTAAATTTCCTTTATCCTGTGCTACAGACAACCATCCTACTTGCTATTTCCCATAGAGGATGTTCCCTCTCTTGTTTTGTCTTTGCAAAAACAGTGGATAGAATGCCAGGTCTGGAGTCTGGATGTTTCATATTCCTGAGTTCAAATCTGGCTTCAGGCACTTTACTGGCTATGTGATCCTGGGCAAGTCACTTAATCCTGAAGCTTTAGTTCCTCCTTTGTAAAATGAACTGGAGAAGGAAATGTCAAATGACTCCAGTATCACTGCCAAGAAAACCTCAAATGAGGTCATGAAGAGTTGACAAAATTGAAAAGACCAAAATCAACTGTGCTATGAATAAAATCCCTCTACCTCTGCCTCTTACAATTCTTTAACTTCCTTCAGATCTCAGTTCCGGTGTCTTCTTCTACACAAGGTCTATCCTTATATCCCCCAGTTTCTAGTGCCCTCTAGCCTCCCAAGTCACTTTGAATTTTGTATATACATACATATATATATATATATATATATATATATATATATATATATATATATAGTGCTTATTTGTTGCCACTCTCTTTCCTCTATTTGAAGGTAAACTCCTTAATCTATCTATGTATCTTCAGCACTAAGCACACTGCCCAGCATGTTGCAGTTGTTTAATAAATATTTACTGAAATGAATTCCTTGGAAGGACCTTATAAGGTATAGCAAAAAGTAAGGCAAGTTTAGAAGATGTTCCAATAAGGTGTATCTATTATTTTTCCTAAGAGACAAGTCATCTTCTCTATGGGACTAGAAACTCTCTACTTGAATATCTTTTCCCATGCGACACTTTATATGTTCAAAGAGCACTTACTTAGCGCTTACAATCATTTGCATGATATAATTCCACCCTAGAGAAATGGCCATTGATTTACAGATCCTCAAGATCACATGGGAAGGAATGGAGATACAGAATATTTCCTATTCTACTTTTAGGGTATCCCTTGGTTTGTGAGAGCAGGATGAGAACTTCAGAAGAAATTCCACTTGCTTCTTTACACTGCAAGACTCAATGTTTATGCCCCCTTGACATGAGATTCATGCCAATGTATAAAGTTACCAGAGCTAAAGTGACCTTTGGAATGGAATTAGTTGGAGCCCTATGAAGTGTGTTGCCAGCGTCTTTGATGTGGAGATCATATTTTCTCCTCCAATATTCACTCCTTGATTTTGATAAAAGAAGAAAACCTCTCATGTGGTCATGGAGTTCCTTAATATGGAGATGTCAGAAAGAGCTCAATGTCATGAGCTATCCTTCCAAGGTCAACTGAAACAGATGCTCACTAAATTGACTGCTATTTGAGATAATAACACAATCACACAGATCTTTGTAACAACAACAACAACAACAAAAACTACTGTTTGAAGGTGGTATTTGAAAGCTGGCATTCCCCTCCCTAAGTGTTCCAATTTGTTGTATCCTTTGCTATGCTAATAAATCAGGATATTATACCAGAAAGATCACTGGATGTTTTGTCCTGACACTAACTTGGGGTAAACCACTTAATCTCTTTGAGACTTAGTTTCCCCATCTGTAAAATGAGAGAAGTTACCTCTTTGAGCTCTATTTTTCAAACACCTAAACAGCAGACCTAAGGCTAGGCTGTGGTCAGTACTTTTCCTCCAAGTACATTTTACCTAGGAAATTCATGAAGTCACTGGCAGTTCAAAGTTTGACAGATTTGTTCCTTATCTCTAAATATAGTGACCCTCCAAAGATCACTTAATAGATGAATAAAACTGATAAATTCAACTCCAGGAAATTCACACATAACTCCCAAAATGCCAGAAATATTTTAAGCAAAACTCGAAGGTGTTTATTTCAAAATCAATGAAACTATTTTCACTGATACCTATCAGGGTCTCTCTCTCTCCACACACATATACATACACACATACATATATACATGTGTACAGATATGTATATATATGTGTGCATATATGTATGCATATGTATGTATATAAATATATACTTTTCTCTATCAAGAATAGAGAACAAATATATTTCTCTGTTGAAAAGCTATATCTGAGATAAGTTCAGAAGCTGCAAGGGGTTGGGAGAGGGAGATGAAGAAACATTTTTAAAAAGTCATATATAATCTCTCTTATAGGTGCAATAGATAATGGAAGGGACCTCGTTAGAAAGTCTCAAATTCAAATCTTATCTCTGATACTTTCATGCCCAAGTAACTCAGGGTGAGATCGTGGCCTCAATTTATATCTCTGGTAAAACAGGGCTAACCATAACACCTACCTCATAGGAGTACTGGATCAAAAAAAATATTTGTATAAAGCATTTTTCAAACCTCAAAGCACTATATAAATGCTAGCAATTATTAAATTCGAAATAAATTATAAATGTCCAATCAGGGTTTAAGGGAGAATTAACCCTAACCTTCAGCTTGTAGAGTTTGATTTACTAATTAGATTTATTTTCCTGATACTTTTTAAAAATTTCTCACATGTATCATGTGTTTGGCAAAATGATTGGATCTGCTTGGATGAGCCCTCCCCCCGAAAACAAAACAAAACCTTGTGCTTTTAATAAATATCTCTCCCAGCCCACAAACCATCAGTGAGGAGGAGAAAGTTTCATCAGCCAGGGCCAGAGACAGGCTACCTTGAGGCAAAGGTTTTTTCCCCCTCTTTTCTTCTTTCTTTTAAAGTTAGGGGTTAATCCTCCAGAGAGGAATGATGTTTAGTTTCTTCAGAAACCTGCCTTAACCTTCACTTACAATAACTAAAATACATTCTAAATGAAAATATTGTCTAGGTCAGATAAATAAGCATTTCTTCTCTTCTCCCCCCCCCCTTTCCAAAGGCAAACGTTGGCCCCAAGTTTATTTTGTTCCCAGCATTTCAGTTAGGCATACGTTGGTGGTCTGGTCGAAATGCCAAAAGCCATCACTGGATAAAGTATCGTATACTGGCTGATCTGTGCTCCCAACGAGCATTCCTATTACACTAAGCCAATCCTTGAGGAAGGGGAAACCTACCCCCCTGTCCATGGAGGCTTCAGGCTTAAATCTCCCACTGAACTCTTTAGGGAATGGGCTTGATAATTGGGACTGGAGAAAATGTTTGCAATTTCCTATAATTTGTCAAGCTGTCAATCTCAGGCATGCAAATTTGTTAGAATAATTGAAACCAGTTTTTTTTTTTTTAAGCAAGGACTTACCGCAACCTAGATGGCACATTGGTTTTTAGGATGCCTGCCTGTTTTACCCAGGTCAATCCCTTTAGCATTCATCTTTCAATTCCAAGACACCTGAAATGTATGAGCTCTTTATTTCACAGTTCTAAGAAAGAAGCTGTTTTTTCGTAAAGTTGGTAGTTTCATAGTACTTTATGTTTCAACAGATTCAACAAAACTCTATTAAGCAGCTACTGTGTACTAAGTCCCATGTTAAGTGTTGGGGGAGATAAGACAACCCTCTAACTATAATATACAACACTACTCAAGGGGAACAATTTTGAATTTTCCTCTACTGACAGATGCCTGCCCATCCTGAGTAAATCATTTTTATTTCTCCTCCAAAAGTTTCCTACATGTGGTCCATACAATTCTACACGATAAGTTGATTTAAAGGCATTATACTTTATTCCTCTTCTTACCTGCTTCTCGTATTCCTCCTTCCCCATGCCACCCCCCATTTCAGAGGGAAAAGAGGAGGAACAGAAAATGAAGACATGAAAAATGCCATAAGGAGGTAGATGAAGAGATAATTAATTGGAAGGCAAAGAGAGGCAGTACAGGTTACTTGAATTAGGTCTTCTGGGGCAGGTCTCTTTTTCTCTAGGTCACTACTTCCTCTTCTGTAAAATAGTCTTAAGATCTCTGTGATGGTGTATGTCTGTGAACCTGCTACCTGAGGAGGGCAGAGGCTGGAGGATCACTTATGCTCAGAAGTTCTCAGCTAGTGTAGGAGTAAAGCCGATTCAGAGTTTATAGTAAGTCTGGCACCAATAACACAAGATGTCCCCAAAGTCTTAAGCTATGAAGGAAAGGGGCACTAACAATTTTGGAGTCATCCTGAGTAGTGAGCCCTTGAGAGTGGTGTGGACTAACAGGCTGCCTAAAGAGGGGAGAACCAGGCCAGGTAGGAAACCTGGCAAGTGAAACTCCCATGAGAATCAACAATGGATTTTTTCATAAATGGCTGTTGTCCTTCCAGCCTCTGTGAGATAGTTGGGGTGGGGGGAAGGGGGGAAGTTCTTTGAGTTAGATAATCTCTAAGGCCAATATTTCTGTTCTAAATTCATGATTCATGGGACTAAGACCCAGAGATGGTTCATCTTTCACTCTGTCTAATGTCACTGAGATGGTCAGAGGTCAAGCTGGACTAGAATCCGGGGGTCCTGACTCCTATTCTAGGACTTTTAGTATTCTGTGGCTGCCCTTCTTGTGTATGTGGTGGCAACAGCCCCTGAGGATGTGAGGGATGGGCCACCTGAGATATGGGACTCATGGGAAACTGTAGCCATTGAAATAAACAAACAAAATCTAGAAACCACAGAAAGGTACCTGTATTAGCTCTGAGAAACAGGCCATCAGAACTGTAAAAGGAGAGAGAGACAAAACAATCTGAAGGAAACTTGACAAGAGTCCAAACTCCAGATTTTGGGGAGAATTGGACCCAGAGAAGTCTCCTAGTACCTTGGAAATTTTTTACCAAGGAAATAACACATCCTGTGAGTGACTCATGATCATAACCTAGAGTTACATGACCTTGGGCAAATCCTTTCCTTTCTCTAGACTTTAATTTCTTCATCTGTCAGTTGAGGTGGGTCAGAGCAGAATCCAGGAATTATTAACCTGGGGTCTATGAACTTGATTCTTTTGTGTATACATTGATAACTGCCTTTTGATATCATTGGTTTCCTATATATTTTATATTATACATTTAAAGATACTAATCTAAGAAGTGGTTCATAAGCTACACCAGACTGTTGTTAAAGGGGTCTATGATAGAAAGAATTAAGAACACTGGGCTGGATGAGCTCTAAGTTTCTTTCTTAAAGTTCCATGGGCAACACAGGAAATGCTTCCTTAAATCTGTCATAATGTCTCCCTGTTACAAAAGCAGCCCCCATTATTTCTTGCTCTGTCCTTAATGAAAACAGAACAGCTGCTCCATGTCACTCATAGGCTATTTCTTAACATGCCTGACGACTGTAATTAGGTACCACCAGCTATCCAGCCTTTACTTTCAGCCATTTCCCAACCTTGTAATCATTTTTGGTTGCTTTCTTGAAAGCTGAGAAGAGGTCATGGTAACTAAGAAGGCTGGCAGAGTCGTGTTTGTTTGCTTTATGATTTAAGTTCTTGGTGTACAATTTTCTATAATAGTAAACTGACTATGTTTCTCAGATAAGTACTCAGGCATCCTATTGTGGCGTGCTCATAGAACAGAAATTGATTTGAAAAGTGCATTGCCTGGATTCTCTTTTTTATGGTACTCACAAGCTCTTCAATTTCCCCTATCTGGCTCTTCAATTTCAGGGGAAAAAAACTTAAGAGGAGGCCCTTGACATCTAGAGCTATTTTTTTTAATGACAAGGTAATTTTTAAAGGTGGATGGTTTTGAATACAATTCAATTAAATATACATTTATTGTAAGCTTCCAGGTCTTTTTTGAGAGCTACAAAAATCACAATCTACTTGAAGATAAAAAGTACCTGCACAGATAAGCAAATTCAAAATGCAAATCCATATGAGATGTATACAAGTTGATTTATTTTGAGAGTATACTAACAACTGGCAATAGGAGGGAAAATCTCATTCAAATTAGGTGAAATCATGACTAGGTAATGAAATCATTTGATTCTTAGCTGATGCCTATCACTATAATAGAAAACAAGGAAATAATGTTTGCCAAAGAGTCTCCTTTATATATTTTCCAAATAGTTATCCAAAGTTAGCAGCAGGGTTTCTATTAATAATGCAGGAACCAAATACAACTGCCTGGAAATTCATCTATATTTCAAAGCTCGAGTCAGACCTTGCACTAATATTTTTTAATGGAAAGTAAATACTTAAAACTCCACCAGAAACCTAACATTAAACTGCATACTTTACAAATCTTTCCACTTTGTTTCTATAAGGAAAAAGTATCACTTGGCTTCTAATGTTCAAAGATTCCACAGTTACTTTTTTTCCAATAGCTTATTTTTATTCCTTTGTTTTGTGAGGCTATATCATCAACAAGTTACTCCTTTTCCTCCTGAAAATGCTGAGAAGATCATTAAAAAAAAAAAACCCTAAATGGTAGACTGGAAGAACAGATATTTTTATATCGATATCACTATTTCTCTACCTAG
This sequence comes from Potorous gilbertii, assembly GCA_028658325.1. NCBI lineage: Eukaryota > Metazoa > Chordata > Mammalia > Diprotodontia > Potoroidae > Potorous > Potorous gilbertii. The sequence continues at coordinate 244,731,980 of CM053772.1, read as the reverse complement.
TACCATATATGGCTATTAAAAAAGTACTGAATCAATGTACAAAACCTTTCTCCCTTTCTCCAGGGGTGTCTGAAATTTCACAAAGGAATTGTAAACACTGCATGATGTGCCAAACACTGTCCTTTCAGGAGGTCACCATACCCAGCTAACAGTTCCTTGGCAGTGAAAAACACTGTACAATCCTAGAAATCCTTCTTAACATAATATTCTTGGCTGAGGAGTTCTAACATGGTAGCCCCCAGCATTCCCTCACTTCCAAAGACAGCCACCTCAGATTTTCTCGGGGTAAGGAAAGGTAACTCTGGAGAAGAATTCCCTAAGTACAAGGGGAAGGAGCGAAAGGATCTTAGCATATCAGAGAGGCCAATTATTGAAAAAAAGGACCAATAGTAATAAGGGCCAAGAAACGTATATAGTGAAATTGATTTCTTTGTTTGCTGTTTATCCTTCTTTTATAGATCTCTGGAGGAGGAGGGATGTAACTAGTGACATTTTTACCAAAGCAGCAAAGGAGAACTCAAAATTTGTAAGTGTCATTTACTGTAAGATTCGTTACATGTGGCCGAGTTCCAAGTCTTTGGATAGAAGCAAAGAAGTTGAGATCTTTGTGTGAAATTATACTATGGTTCAATATGCTTTGGTGATATGTACTGTGTATATTCAAATCCAGTTAAAGCTTACCTGGGTTCTTCTGTTAACAAGGACTCCTATTGCCTTCGTTGAAAACTATATGAAATGATATATGATGGAAATATGATCACAGAACCCAGCAGCGCCCCAGTACCCTCTAAAATGCAGCTTTCCCACTAGTGAAATGAGAACCACAAATCCACTGCTTGAGTTCTACACCTGTGTTCATTTCATCTATGTGAGTCCAGCTTGCATCTGGATGTATTTACTACAATGAGTACTGAAGTACTTTAGAAGCGTTTCAAGTATCCTAAGTTTCAGAGCAGATTCATCAGAATGAAAACTCTTCAGAAGCAGGACAGGTCTTGCTTTCTTCATTGTATTTTCAGTTCTTGGTATAGTACTTTGCACACAGTGAGTGCTTAATAAATGTTTTCTCTTTCATTCAGAGTTAACCCTAAATTCAAGATTTGAAAAAAAAAAAGCAATGCCTCAAAGGTTCTTCATGACCATATAGCAAAAGCCAAATGGATCTAGTTGCTTGTCCTTCTAGTTCTTCCTGTCTGTGTCTTTGCACTGGCAAATTACTACTCTATTGAGGATACCGCCATCCTCCTGTTCACTTACGCTGGCAACTTTGATGTCATCCTTGGTTCCTAACTCCCACTTATTTAATATGTTCAGAGTTGAAATCATTATCCAATCTTGTCATTTTTACCATTGCAACATTTCAGGTATAAACAACCTCTCTCCATTGACACAACCACCATATGAGTTTAAGCAATCTTCATCACTGGATTATTACAACAGTCCTTTTCCAATTCTTTTTTTTCCATTTCAAGTCTCTTCCCTCTCCATTTTACCCTCTATTCTGCCATTAAAGTTATTTTCCTATTGTGTATGTCCTACTATGACATTCCTCCACTCAGTAAGCTCCAGTGGCTCCCTCTTAAATGCAGGATTCATAGCAAATCCTGTTCAGCATTTAAAACCTTTCACAATACAGCCACTTCCTACCTTTTCCATCTTTTTGTATTTTACTTCCCTCAACTTCCTATATCACCCAACTACACAGACGTACTAGCATGTTGTTGTTGAGCGGTTTGCCATTTCCTTCTCCAGTTCATTTTACACATTAGGAAACTGAGGCAAACAGAGGTGGCATGACTTGCCTAGGGTCACACAGATAATGTCTGGGGCTAGATTTGAGCTCAGGAATATGAATCTTCCTGACTCCAGGCTGTGCTTGTTATCCACTTTGCCATGCCACCTAGCTGAGAAAATAACTACAAAGCATGATAGCCCATAAAGCACCTGTAAAAATGACTCTCAACAAATTCTAGAGCAGCAGAAGCCACAGAATGACAGAGTGAAAGAGATTTCCAGCCCAAGGTAACCTGGAAGGCCGATAGGAAAAGTCTATCACACCAAAACAGAACAGAGCACAGCCCAGCCTTGGCTGCACAGCACTGGGAGGAACAGGACCAGAGAAGGCCTCAGGGGTGGAATCCCCAGCAGCAGTGGAGGTTCTCAGATCCCTCAACCCACAAACACCAAGGACAACATCAAAGGGCAGTGAGAGGACTTTTTCAACTGGGCAAGAAGGGAGCAGGTCCTCCCCTAGCTTCAGCCCCAGGTGGCGGTCTCAGCAGTAGAGGACACAGCAGCAGCAGCAGCGTCCATTTGTGAAGCCTTCAGCCTAAAGCCCCTGGGGGAACTGAGTGGTTGATCTGAATCTCAGCCCTGAGCATGGTCCTGGGATGTGGTGGAGCTGGGAGTCTGTTGTGGAATGGGAATTCTACTACTCACAGATTCTGGGCAAAAAAGTTTTTGGTTGCTATGAGACCAGGGTGCAGGCCTCTCCCTCAATTGTGCCACCTTAGAGAAACTGAGAACTTACAGGTCCCCAGAGTATACCCTACTCTTGACAAAGGACTCAAAAGTCAAATAACTGGCTGGGAAAATGCCCCCAAAAGGGGGAAAATATAAGATTATACATTCTTGGTGAACAGGTATTTTCTTCCATCTTTCAGATGAGGAAGAACAATGCTTACCATTAGAGGCTTCCAAAATAAATATGCAGTAGTCTCAGGCCATGGAAGAGCTCAAAAAGAATTTTGAAAATTAAGTAAGAGAGGTGGAGAAAAAATTGGGAAGAGAAATGAGAGTGATGCAAGAAAATCATGAAAAGCAAATCAACAGCTTGCTAAAAGAGACCCAAAAAATGTTGAAAAAAAATAACACCTTTAAAAATAGGCTAACTCAATTGGCAAAAGAGGTTCAAAACCCAATGAGGAGAAGAATACTTTAAAAAGCAGAATTAGCCAAATGGAAAAAGAGGTTCAAAAGCTCACTGAAGAAAATAGTTCTTTAAAAATGAAACTGGAGCAGATAGAAGCTAATGACTTTATGAGAAAACAAGAAATTACAAAGCAAAGCAAAAAAAAAAATGAAAAAATGGAAGATAATGTGAAATATCTCATTGGAAAAACAATTGACTTGGAAAATAGATCCAAGAGAGATAATTTAAAAATTATGGGACTACCTGGAAGCCATGATCAAAAAAAGAGCCTACATATCATTCTTCTATGTAATTATCAAGGAGAACTGCCCTGATATTCTTGAACCGGAGGGCAAAATAGATATTGAAAGAAGCCACTGACCACCTCCCAAAAGAGACCTGATAAGAGAAACTCCTAGGAATATTGTGGTCAAATTTCAGAGTTCTCAGGTTAAGGAGAAAATATTACAAGCAGTTAGAAAGAAACAATTCAAGTATTGTGGAAATACCATCAGGATAACACAGGATCTGGCAGTTTCTACATTAAGGGATTGAAAGGCTTGGAATAGGATATTCTGGAACTGAGATTAAAACCAAAAATCACCTACCCAGAAAAACTGAATAAAATACTTCAGAGGGAAAATGGTCATTCAATGATATAGAAGACTTTCATGCATTCTTGATGAAAAGACTAGAACTGAATAGAAAATTTGACTTTCAAATACAAGAATCAAGAGAAGAGAATCAATGAAAAGGTAAACACGAAAGAAAAAACATAAAGGACTTTCTAAAGTTGAACTGTTTACACTCCTATATGGAAAGATAATATTTGTTACTCTTGAGACTTTTCTCACTATCTGGATAAGTGGAGGGATTACACACACACACACACGCACACACACAGAGCATAGGTTGGCTTGAATAAGAAGGGATGATATCTAAAAAAATAAAATTAAGGGGTGAGAGAGGAATACATTGGGAGGAGGAAGGGAGAAATGGAATGGGGCAAATTATCACTCATAAAAGAGGCAAGAAAAATCTTTTTCAATGGAGGAGAAAAGGAAGGAGGTGAGAGGGAAAAAAGTGAAGATTATTCTCTTCACATTTTGAGGGAATAACATGATCACTCAATTTGGTATGAATATCTCTCTTACACTACAGGAAAGTAGGGAGGAATGGGACAAGTGAGATGAGGGGGATGATAGGAGGAAGAGTAAATGGGAGAAAGGAGTAATTAGAAGTAAACATTTTTGGGGAGGTCAAATGATAAAATAGAATAAATAGAGGACAGGATAGGATGGAGGGAAATATAGTCTTACACAATGTGACTGTTATGGAAGTCTTTTGCAAAACTACACATATGTAGCCTATATTGAATTGCTTGCCTTATCATTGGGGATGGATGGGGAAGGAAGAAGGGAGAGAAGTGGGAATTAAAAGTATTAGAAATGAATCTTGAGAATTATTTTTGCATACAACTGGAAAATAAGAAATACAGGCAATGAGGTATAGAAATCTGTCTTGCCCTACAAGAAAAGGGAGAAGATGGGGAAAGGGAAGGGTGGGGTGTGATAAAAGGGAGGGCATATTGAGGGAAGGGTTAATCAGAATGTAAGGTGTCATGGGGTGGAAAGAGGGGAGAGATGGAGAGAAAATTTGGAACTCAAAATTTTGTGGAAATGATTGTCAAAAACTAAAAATAAATAAACATAAGAAAATAACTATAAAGAATTTATCACAGTGCTTGGAACATAGTAGGTACTTAATGAATACGTTCCTTTCCCCTTGGCCATCTCCACAACTTTATTATGACTAACCCATAAGTGTGGAATGCTGTCCTATTTCACTGCTGCCTCATATAATCTCCAGATCCCTCCAAGGCTCAGCTGAAGTGCCATGCCTACATGGGGATTCAGAAAATCTTAGTTTTAGAGAAAGAAGAGATCTTAGGGGTCACTGAGTTCAGCCTTCTCATTTTGAAGATTAGGGATTGAAGCCCAGAGAGATTAAACAGAATATCCAAAGTCAAGCAAATATGATGATCAGGGCCAGGCGTGGGACTCAGAGTCTTTGGCTCCAAATCTCCAGGTTTTAGGACTCTGCTCTCCCATCAGATTATTTTGTATTTAGTTTGGATATTTTTATATTTACTTTGCTATTTCCCTCCCCCCAATCCTAGTCAAATATGAGAGAAATGATTATTAAAGGATTTGGGGAGATCCATAGTTTCCCCCTTTTTCTAAAGTCCTCATTTTCAAGCTCTGTCTTTGAATGTTGAATTAACTTTCTCCTCAATGGTGGTTAGATCTCACCCACTTTAACAAGGAATTTAATCTAAGGTGTGGAAGCCCATTGTGTACTGCTCAAATTTGCGTGGAGACAGTAATTCAAAACTAAAGGACATAATCAAATTTATAGCCCTTCCCCAAGTCCTTCATCAGAATAGGTCCAACTCTCACTGTAATATTCTTTCCCTCACTAAATGTGAACCCATCACAGCAAATTGCCACCCTCAGGAACACCCACTGAAGTCAATGCCAAGAGAATTCTTTGGCATTTGAGAATGCCACTGACCTCTTTTATTAATAAGATGCTAGTATTATTAATAAAGTAACAAATTACTCAGAAACAATATCTCTTGAACATTTTAAACATTACAGTTATAAGCTCTTTGAGGTCGGGGCCACACCGTGCCTGGTGCATAGTAAGTTGAAAATAAATGCTTGTTAAATAAATAAATGGAAGAGCACACTGGTGCTCTAGCTGTGCTACCAAAATAGTTACTGGGCTGTCACTATCACCATATCAACAGCTAACCCTGACAAGAGAAGTTTTACATTTCAATGGAAATGGAATCTGCAAGAAACATTATTAACACAAAAGAAGACTCATAGAGGGACCTCATCTAGTTCTGCTTCTTTATTTTACTGTTGAGATGGTTTAATGACTTGCCCAAGGTCACCCAAGTTGTAAATGATGCAGCTGGAATTCAAATCCACATTGTCTGACTTTGACTTTCCACTATCGAATTCTGCCATATCAGGATTGAGACAAGTAAGTGTGATCATAATGAGGTGTGAAAAAAGCTCTTGTCTCACCATAGAACTGTGCCAAGAATTCTGATCCTGAAGAGGAAGTGAAAAGACTTGGAAGGGAGGGGGAGGAGGGTGGGAAAAGGAGCACTGCACTCTTGTTTCATTGAATAGTCTTTCCAGTCTCATCTACCCAGAGACAGTGGAAATTAAACACTTTAGTCCCGTCTCTAAGGAGAAAAACAGAACTTCTTGAAAAGGCTATTAAAAAAGGAAGGGAGATATCTGCTTAATAGCAAGGGAATTCAGTAGTACAGGGTCTGTTCTTTGAAATTTAGATAGTTTTTAGAAAACATAAACTTGCTATTAATTTTTCTGAGTAAACAAAATGCAAACTGCACAGGATTGTTGTGGTTTAATCAATTAGTTGTGTCTGACTCTTCTTTACCCCCATGTGGGGTTTTCTTGGCAAAGATACTGGAGAGGTTTGCCATTTGTTTCTCTAGATCATTTTACAGATGAAGAAACTGAGGCGAACAGAGTGAAGTGATTTGCCTAGGGTCACATAGTTTGTAAGTGCCTGAGGCCAGATTTGAACTCAGGGCTGGTGTCCATCCACTGTGCCACCTACCTGCCAACTGTACAGGACCCCTCTTCAAAATCCAACTTTGATACTAGTCATGTGACTTTAGACAAATAATTTAACTTCTCTGGGTCCCAGTCACTTATTTGTAAAATGATGGTTTCTGAGATCTCTTCCAGCTCTGAATCTATGATGCTATGATCAAAGATCACAAGTTGGCAAAATAGCCAGCCCAGAATGTTTCCCTGGATGATTCATGTAGAAACCATGCCACTGAACTTGGTTATTGAACTCTGTATAAGATGTCACTGTGCCTACATGTGTAAACAAATACTGAAAAATTTCCCAGTTACGTACAAATATCAGTATGGTTGGCACAACATAGCTCAACATTCCAGGAGCTTTGTCAGATTGGGGCATTTAGATATTATCTTGATTAGGGTTTATAGAATTCTCTACTGACTGCTTTCTTCTTACTGGGAAAGTAGCACTCTTCCTCCTTAGGAAAAGAATAAACAGAGGCAGATAGTCTCTTTTGGGGAGTATCCACCTGCCTTTCTTTACTCAAGGCTTACAACTATCTCTCTCAGGACTTGCTTTTTACAACAGATGTTTCCCTGTCAAGCTGTCTGTATACTCAATCACCATTTTGTACATGATATCTATCACCTCTTAAATATATTAGTAGCTTTTTCATTGAGATCAGCCTTGGTAAAGCAAAGATACCTTTTGTAAGGCAGATAATAACTATGTTTACATATGGCTTTAAAGTTTACAAAGCACTTTACATGCACTTTTTCACTTGATTTACACAATATTATAGGTACTACCAGTATTAACAATCTCATTTTACACATAAGGAAACTCATACAGAAAAAGGTTAAATGAATGATTTGCCCTAAGTCACATTTTGTGACCTGGTAAATTTCAGGGATGGGATTTGAATCCAGGTCTTCTCTGACTCCTTAACCAAGCTCTTTCTGTTACATAATCAACTGTTTTATTAAATTAGGGTTTTTGCTTATAGAATGTTTTTAAAGTACACTACAATACAGTGACTTAAAAGCCTCTAAAAATGTTTCTTTTCTCTATCAAAGGAGTTTGTCAATCCAGGGGTTAATGTGTGTGTGTGTGTGTAAGAGAGAGAGACAGAGAGACAGAGAGACAGAGAAAACCCTCTGGCAAAGCTTATTAAATCAGAATAATTTTTAAAAAATCATAATTCAAATAAATGCTCCATTATAGTTAGAGATTAATGAAAAGGAAGATGTCATTTTCTCAGTCAACTTCAAAAGTCTTCTGAAATCTATCCATAGACCCCCTTGGACCTCGGTTTAAGAATTCTCAGCAAGGGAAGAGTGGCCTGAGTTAGCATGGATACCTGTTTATAAATCTGTATTAAGCCCTAGTCTCCTAAACAAATCCGACATAGTTCGTTCATGTTTTCACTTACTGTCTTCTTACACATTCATCAGCAGTGGAGGTTTAGAAATAGCTTTCAAATTGTGTCTGTTAGAAAGTCCACCCAAGCAAAAGCCCCCCAGGAAGACTTTATAGCTTTATCAAGCTCCCCTTTGTTCTCATCTAGGACAGCAAACAAGGTTACCCTTGTGCTTAGTCAAGCCCCAGCAATCTCAACGGAGACAGCACACTCCACACACATTGCCCTCATTGTCTTAGTTGGAAAGACAGACACTTGCAACTTTGATTGTTTTTGTTGCATTTACTGTAAGACGCTAAGGATCTTCACATGAGTAGCTATGAACAACAAATAGTCGGACCACATCTGCATATTGGGTTATAAGAAACAATGACTCAAGTGGAGGTAGTCCAGAGCATAGTGGGGAAAGCATTGGCCTGAGTGTCAGAAGACCTGAGATGGAGCCATCACTACATAGGTATGTGACCTTGGGTTGGTCAACTCACCACTTTGTCTTTTAATTTCCTCTTCTATAAGATGAGGATTTGGATTGGTTCATTTCTAAGATACTTTCTAGCTCTAACATTTCATGATTCTAGCCTTCCTTTTAAAACAACCTAGAGGTTTAATTTAAACCTAAATAAGTCCATGACATTTACTTTAAAATTTTTATTGGTATCTTATTTTTATAGCATATTGCCTCCCATTCTCTTACTTGATAAATCAATCCTTGTTACAAAGAATAAAAACTAAAAAGGGTAAAAAAAAGTATTTCAGGAAAAATAACCAACAAATCAACCAAGACTGACAGTATATTCAACAACCATATTCTCTCACATCTGCAAAGAAAGGAGGTAGGTACATTTTTCAACTCTTCTCTACAACCAAGCTTGCTCGTTATAATTACACAGATTCAGTTTCTTTCTTCTAAAAAAGTTTTCCTTTTTTTGCGGTCATTGTGTTTAACTGAAAATGGAAGAAGGGCAGAGTATGAAAAATGAAAATGATTCGCAAAATCATTTTGCCAACCATTTTTCTCATGAAAGTCAGTGGAATTCCTATACTTGGACCTTAATATCACAGTCCTGGATGCACTTAGAGAAGAGTTAGAAACCAAGTACATATGGAGGAGAACCAGGCTAGAGGCTATTCAGTTGTGATGGTCTTGAGGGACTGAGACACACACAGTATCTGAAACAGGGGAGCGTACCAAAAATATGAGGGAGAAAACCCTCAAACTCACACCTTATTAATATAGTAAAAAAAAAAGTGACAGAGAACCGCAACAGTTATTGATCTGTAGATCTACTCTTCCATTTATGAGAGTCACTAATGCACAAGCTGAGGTCATCCTCAAAGAGAACGTTAGTAGAGAACAAACAGGCCTTGACAAAGGATTTTTCACAATGGACCAAACATTTTCTATTTCACAATTAATTGAAAAATGAAGAGGATACAGAATACCATTGTGCATTGATTATATAAAAGCATTTAAATTTAGTAACAAAATGCTTTCTTACTGGCTCCTTTACAACAAAGTATTACCCACCCATATATCAAAATCACTCATGATTCCTTGAAAGATATAACAGAAATAACCTTGTTCAATGACCCTCTGCTCATAAACATCAGGCGAGGCATAAAACAGGGAGACATATGCTTGCCAAAACTATTTGCTATTGTGTGAGGAGCTCTAGTGCAAAGTCCAAGTTGAAGAGGAATTCCCTGTGGATGGTGAGGTCTTCCAGATGCTCCTGTTTGTGGATGACATTGTACTGATTACATCAAGACATAGAATACTGCAAGGCCTCCTTGAAGTGATCTGCAATCACTCAAAGAAATTTGGCCCCATCTTCTACACAGAAAGACCAAAGGAAATAAGCATTCCTGTTGCCCATATTACAACATGTGTTTGGATTGACAATCTATATGACTTGTTCATCAGTGTGCATATCTGAGGCAGATGGCATAGACAGACAGATGATAAGGGAAGGGGGGCAGAACTAAAGGGGAGGAGAAGAGTAGGCTGGATTGTCTTTGGGAAACTGCAAAGATCCTTCAATGACTGAGGCAAAGAAATGAAGAGAACCAGGAAAAAACTGTACATGATAGCAGTCATATTGCAAGATGATGAACTATGAATGACTTAGCTACTTTAGCAATACAACGATACAGGATAACTTTGAAGGGCTTAGGATGAAAAATGCTATCCATCTCCAGAGAAAGAACTGATGGAATTTGAATACAGATTGAAGCAGGCTTTTTTCACTTGTTCTACTATTTTTTTTTAAATTGGTCTGTTTTCTTTTACAACATGACTAATATTGAAATATATATTGTATGATTACAAATGTATGACCTACATCAAATTGCTTGCCTTTTCAATGGGATGGGGGGTGAAGAGGAAGAGAGAGAATTTGGAACTCAAAATTTAAAAAGAAATGGATGTTTAAAATTATTTTTACATGTAATTGGAGAAAATAAAATAATAAAGAACTTAAAAAAAGATCTTTCCATGTTTTCAAACTTATCAGGGAAACAAAGATCCACTTTTAAAAACATACTAACACTATACCAATAGCAATGAGATCTAAAATACAAATATCTCTAGAATATTAAAAATAAATATCCACAGAGGTAAATGAAGAGATATGTGGTGAATGTGAGTAGGTTAAGTAAGATATAATCGGTGATTAACGTAGGAAGAATAAGAGTAAAAGATGCCATTGAGGGATTAAGGAAGAAGAGAAGGCTTGTTCCTATGGAGAGAATGAAGGCTGACAGATGCCCAACCAGAGCACTCCACTGATACTCTCTTTGCAGAAAGTAAGAAAAGTCTCCAGAATACTGGGTGAAGCCCCTAGGCCACCTTAATGGAGATGGGCAGGATTTACAAATGGGATGAACCATCTGTATCACTGGAAAGAACCCTTGAATTGATGAGATCTCAGATCCCAGAATACTTTAGTCTCCATCTGTTCATATAAAGCTTCCTATGCTTTTTGCAATTTTTCATATTCATAGTTCTTATGGTGAAGTAGTATTCCATTACATTTATGCACCACAATTGGCTTAGCTATTCCCTAACCGATCCCAACCTATTTCATCATACTCATGTAGATTTTCTTCTTATGTACAAACAAATAAAAACACAAGATGAGTCTGTGAGAGCCTGAATTGACTCCCAATGTAATGACTCATAGTGGGGGTTATAACTAATAAAGTTAACTGTTTTAACCAGAGAGTGTAAGGGATTTGAAGTATTATCCCTGACTGTAAAGGCAGCAGAAACTTCATCTACGCTCCGTAGCTCTTGATGAACAAATTACTATTATGACCTCAATGGGAAATCCATGAGTACATAAGAAAGTAGGAACTCAGCTCCTTCCTGAGTTGGAGATATGGGACACAACAAAGCCTATTGGAAAAGCATCCAGAAGGAAAAGCATCAAGGGTCTGAAGACTAGGTGGGTAAATGGTATACCAATTCCTCAAAATAGAAGGGAGTAGACAGAAAACGATTCCAGAAACATAGATAGACATCAGAATCAGGACAGACGTAAAGAAGGGATCCAGGTCAAGGAAAATAGATCTGACAATGCTCTGCGGTCCTGGCACCTTTAAGCCAGGGTTCTGGTGGCCTCTCTTCCTTGGTTCTTAAAGGGGCACCTCTCTGCTGGTCCCAGAAAGCAATGAGGTATAAAGGGAGGCAAAGTCCCCAGGTGGGAAGCACACACTAGACTTGGAGTCAGGTTTAGAACACTGGCATTGACACTTAGGAGTAACACTTAGATAACCCTTTTGAGCCTCAGTTTTCACATCTGTAAAATGTCGATAAGGATATTTGGGTGCCATGTTATAAACCTTAAAGTATCATAGAAATAGAAGTTTTTTATATTGATATCAATATCTGCAGATATGTACCTCCCAAATAAGGGATATGATTAGGATGCAGAGTTTCCCTACAAAAACTCTAGGATGAATTTAACCTTTAACTAGATATTTAATTAATTTTATATTTAGTAGTATTTTCACTAACAATATATATTATCTTGTACCCCACTCTTTGTGTGATGAGAGGGTTGAATTGAGAGACAATGTGGGACAGTGGAAAAAGAATCAAAGAACACAGGTGCAAATACTAGCCCTAATATCGACTAAGTGACTAGGGGCAAGATACTTTGCACTTCCCTCCCCTTATTTGTAAAACGAGGAGGTGCAACTACATGACTCCTAAGGTCCCCTCTAGATCTATGATCCCTTAATTCAATTCAACTGATCGTATTTATTAGGGATCTTTTATGTAGCAGGAACTGTGCTAGTTGAAAGAGATACACAGCTAAAATGAAAGACAGGCCCAGCCTTCAAGGACATTATGCTTTCTTGGTGGGGGTAGTGTGTGTGTGTTAACAATATGAACTCAGATAAGAAAGCACAAGACAACTGGAGAGGTAATGGCATAGATCAGGGTTCTCAAGTCTTTCAAAAAATTTTATAATATTTTATATTATCATTAATATTATATGCTGTAACATTGTATAATATTTTTATAATATTATTAAATAATTTGTTCTCTAGTTCTGCTTTATTTATAATATTATTGAATAATTTGTTCTCCTAGTTCTGCTTTATTTACTGCTATGATGATGATGAAGATGGTGAAGGCTTTACAATATAGCAAAGTGAAGAATTTGAAGGACCTCTAAAATCACCTCCAGCTTTAAAAAGTCTCCAGAGTGCTATGACTGGTGCTAAAATTCACATCTTTACTCTTTTCACACTTCATAGACCTCTTGTTTACAACTTGTAGACGTTAGAAAGTGCTGAGGTCCAAAGTAAACTGCCCTGTTAAAAGTAAAATAAGTCTACTTCATTCACACCTACTGATTAAAATCAACTGAGAATGTCAAAACACCGACTTGTTGTACTTGATCAGGGTAAACTCTGGTCAGCCAAATCCGTCCACTGTACTAATCATAACCAGCAATTTCAGAGGTATATCTATTTCACCCACGCAAAATGAAAAATGGAACATTTAACTCAATCCGAACACTGTCCTTCGCTACTCACCTAGCACGTATACACTGTGCTTATTCAGTTTCACATAGTGTATTTTTTCTTAGCAAGCCACCACCCAGTACTAACTGGAAAGAGCTGGGGTAGAGGTTTTTAATTTTTTTTAAATTTTATTCCTTCTCAAATTTGGCTTAAAATCTTGGGACAAAAGATGCTGATTTCATCACAATTCCAAATCATCCCCCAGCTGAATGTTGACATAGTTGCTTCTTGCTATCAAAATAGATGTCATTGTATAAGATTAAAGTTTTCTACTAAGAGGCAAACTTTGTAATAATAATTTAAATGAATTATGTTAAATGGCTATAACTTTGTCAAATGTAATGAATTTCGGTGAGATTAGAATCTTAGAAATTCAGCATTGGAAGATGTCAGGGAGGTCATTTAGTTCAAACGAAAACCTGAGCCCCCATCTACAACCTAAAGTGGTCATTCATTTTTCAAGAAGACCAATGATGTCACAGAATGATGTCTCGACTCATGGATGAATTGGATTTAAATGATACAATTACATAATGTCATCAATCTCACTCTCTCTTCCAGAGTCATCAAAGTGCACTGGCATGACAAAAGTCAGGATGATTGCATGGGATGTAGACCTTGATGCCTTCCATGTCTTGGCCAAGACCTATGTTATTCATAGTGCCAGCTATTTTCAATTGTTCTCAACTGCCCATTCTGCCAGGGAAAGTCTTCACATGCTTGAGGGAGACACCCCGCTAATTCACCCACTGATTTCAGATAACCTGTTGGTTACTGTCAACCTGGTTTAGTCAAGATGGTTTCCCAGGCTGTGGCCCTTGGGCATATTACAGCTTCTTTGAATCACATGTGAGAGTTGAATGAAGGTGGATGAGCCATTCTGAATAGGGCTGGGCAAGCCCTTATACCAGTCCTACCTGAACACCCCACCTACCCCTACCTCTAATGGGGTCATCCAGGCAATACCTAAACCTCTCCAGGGACAGAGGGGTCATTACCTATTTGAGGCAGGTCATTACACTTTTCTGACAACTCTGATCATTAGGAAGTTTTGACATATACTGAGTTGAAAAGTAGAGTGTCTCAGTTATTTCCACCTATTGGTTCTGGATTTGTATCTGGAGTCAAGCAAACTAAATTTAATCTGTATTCAACATGACAGACCTTCAAATACTTGAACCCAGGGATCATGTTTCATCTTCTCCTCTCCATTTGAAACATCCCAATTCTTCCAACTACATTTTCATGGCACAGTTTCAAGGCCTCTTGCTTTCCTAGACGTCTTCAATTTGAGAAGCATCCATTAAACACCTAATATTTGCAAGATAATGTGCTAGGCCTAGGGACCCAAAAGTGCTGCACTATGCAGACCCTGTTCCAAAGTTACCAACAATCTAATGAGAAGAAAAACATCTACATAAATAACTAGGGTGTAAGAGAGAGGGAGATAAAAACAAAGGAAAGTCCAGCAAAGTGCTATGAGAAATCTGATCACTTTTATCTGAGTATCAGGGAAAGCTTCATGGAAGAGGTACCACTTCTCCTAGACCCTGAAGGCAAGAGAAAGTGACTGTAATGGAGGGGGTGAATCAATCAAGAGGCATTCATTAAATGCTTCCTGTATACCATGTGACACTTCAGGGGCCTTGTCATTGTTCATCTGTGTCAGACTCTTCATGACCCCACTTGGTGCTTTCTTGGCAAAGATACTGGAGTGGTTTGCCATTTCCTTCTCCAGTTCATTTTACAGATGAGGAAACTGAGGCAAATGGGTGAAGTGACTTGACCAGGGTCACCCAGATAGGAAGTGTCTGAGACCAGATTTGAACTCAGGTCTTCCTCACTCTACACCTAGCACTCTATCCATTGTGCCACTTAGCTGCCCCCTCCTAGGGGCTATGGATAGAAATATAAAGGAAGTGATTGAGTCTCTTTAAGGAGTATATACAAAGGAAACATACTCTAAGCATGGTGGATAGAGTGAGCAAAGACATGAAAATGGGAGAAGGTAGCACAAGAAATGGGGTAAAAATTGTTCAGTTTGCCTGGAACATGAAGTACATAAAAGGGAGTAACATGAAATAAAAATGGTAAAGGTAGACTAAGGCCATATTGAGATAGTCTTGACATTAGTCTGCAGAAAGTCTAAAGTCTTTTCTACTGAAAATTGTATAAAATCCCTTCACTCTTTCTTCCCAAATAAAATTTATTCATTTTCTAATCCCATCTTGTATATAGATCATCACCTTTTTTCAACAGTCTTCCCTCTTAGAACTACCAGGCAACAGTCTCCTTTTTTTCTATCTTCTCATTTCTATACCATCAGCCTTCAAGAGACTGTTCTCAAGGCCAAAATGGTGATCATTTGGTGAAACCAAGAGAACCTGTTGCAGTGAACACCTCTTAAACAAAAGAGTTCAAGGGTAGAATGGTTTGTTGGATTGAATTTTATGATTCAACTAGAAGACTTATTTCAACTCTGGCTAAAATCCTTTCTATGATGTATTTATCACTCTATAGCTTGGCTTTTATTAAATTCAATATGACTAAGGTAATTTAAATCTTTGAAAGCTTGAGGCCTTACAGAAATTTTCAAGTCATGTGCTGAGTATTAATTCTGGCTATGTAGGACTATGGATATACCTATAAAAGGTATAGGAGTTTGCACTGAATAAATTCCCAAACCAATGCTCTAATCTAGATATCACTTCTTTGTCTGTGCCCCTAAATCTATTTCCTACATCTTTCACATAAGAGTAAAGTAGAAACTTGGAATCTCATAGTTGGAAGGAGTCATTTACTCCAACTCCCACCTGAAACAAAAATTCCCTTTATTATATCCCCCAAAGTAGTTGTCCACTTCTGCTTCAATATCCCAATGGATGGTGAACCAGCCTCTCAAGGGAGCTCATTGTCAAACAGTTCTCATTGTAAGGAGGTCGCTCCGTATACCAAACAAAAACTTGTCTCCTTCAATCTTTTACCCCCTGGTGCTAGTTCTTTCCTCTGGGGCCAAACAGAATAAAACTATTTTTTCTTCCTCATGACAATCACTCCAATATTTAAAGACAGCTATTCTATCCCCTAAGTCTTAATTTCAAGTGTTAAGCAAATACGTCAACCAGGCAAAGATCTAGTTGGGTTTCAGTTAACAGAAGTTTTATTGTTCTCTTTCCCAAGAAAAACCACTCCATGGCACACACCCCCTTCTCTGACAAACACAAGGCAGCTGGAGGAGTTGACAATTTAAAAGTCTCTGCTCCTCTCCATTCTCTGAGTACAAATGCCTCTTTCCTAGTGGATTGCAAGGTGGTAGATGCTTAAGTTTTTATTCACATTAGACTGTAAGATTATATTCTGCCACTCTTACAGGTTTTTTAAAATAGGGTAAGGGGCTGTAACATACTAAATATTTTATACCCAGCAAGTTCTACTACATAACCTCCAACATAGTGAGTACTAAATAATAACTGTCATTTATATAGACCAGGGATGGGAAACCTACAGCCTTGAGGCCACATAAGGCCCTCTCTAGATCCTCAAGTATGACCCTTTGACTGAATCCAAATTTCACAGACCAAATCCCCTTAATAAAAGAATTTTTTCTATGAAGTTTGGATTTAATCTAAAGGCCACACCTAAGGACTTAGAGGGCCACATGTGGCCTGGAACTCACAGGTTCTCTACCCCTTATATAGATTTTAAAAAGTATAACCTCTCAGCTAGGTGGCACAGTGGAAAGAATGCCAGGCCTGATGCCAGAAAGACTCATCTTCCTGAGTTCAAATCCTCTCTCAGACACTTCCTAGCTACGTGATCCTGGGCAAGTCATTTAACCCAGTTTACCTCAGTTTCCTCATCTTTAAAATGAGCTGGAGAAGGAAATGGCAAACCACTTCAGTATCTTTGCCAAGAAAATCTCAAATGGGATCATGAAGAATTGGACATGGTTGAACATGACTGAACAATCAACCTGTCGTACATAGATTATCTCTAACTGATTCTTTCAATGACCCTGCCAGGTAAGTACCGCAGGTATTATAATTCTTATTTCACATAATGGGCAATTTGGTGGTTTAGTGACTAAAGGGCTAGACTTGAAGTCAGAAAGATCTGAATTCAAATCTAGCCTCTAATTCATAATAGCCATGAGGTCCTGCACATCATTTGACCTCTCTGAGGGTCAAAACCCTTACCTGTCAAGCAGAGGATAAGAGCCCTTTCTTCACAGGGTTGTTGTGGTCAAATTAAATAAATACACAAAGCACTTTACAAAGTTTAAAGTGCTTCGCAAATATCAGCTGTTATAATTATATGAAGATACTTGAGATCAGAGCATTTATGTGACTTGCCCAATGTCACACATGTAAATAAGCAACAGAGATGGAATCTGAACACTGATCCAGAAATAGCACCCTTGCCATTACACCAGGTAGGACCATCTTTGGAGGTGATTAGGGTGGACTCATAGGGAGAGGTCAAAGGAATCGTTGGAGGTTGAAGATCAAGGAAATCAAGGTGTTAGAAGGTACACTGACATGAATAGTCAAGTGCCCTGGTAAAAGGCAAGGGATGAGGGTGGAGAAGAGGATGAGGTACGGAACTCCTTGCCAAACGAAAAAGAATAATATGGAGGTAACAAGGATCGGGGTGGGATGACATAAAGCAAAAGGGAGGGAACCTTAAAGGTGGAAGATGAATGAC
>CM053772.1:244679855-244705336 GCA_028658325.1 Potorous gilbertii | reverse complement strand
TGAAAGGATGGTTGAAGAGACTATGGATGTTTAGCCCTGAGATGAGAAAATTTATGATGGAGGAGTTTATATAATGGATAAGCATGGATAATATATAATGGATAAGCACTTCAAATATCTGAAGGCATGACATGTGGAAGGGGGGAGTTAGGTTTTTTCTCCTTGACTTCACAGGGAGCAATCATTCCAAGTCATAAAGGGACAAATTTAGACTTAATGTAAAGAAAAACTTTCTTGTAGAGCAATGCAGTGATAGGACATGTTGCAGGGTAGATTCAAGTTTGGGTCCTTGTTGGACTAGATGTCCTCTTAGGTCCCTCTGGCTCTGATATAATGTGTATCTGTGAAAAAAATAGGGCCTGTCTAAATAAAAACTTCCTCTGTGGTAGAATTTTACATTAGACAGTTTTATAAGAATGGCAGTTCACATTTCTATAGATTTTTGTGGTTATAAAGCACTTTATATATACCATTGGATCCCATTCAGGGAGAGGTCATCAATGAAGTACCAAAGATCCATTCACTTTATAAGATATGCATGAGAAAGGGCCACTAATGTAATTTTCAGCTTCTTAATAAAGAATATTTCCTTCTGCAAAATTCTATTAACCTCTCATTTGTACTAGAAGAAAGATTTCGTTTTCTTGGGTGCTTGCTGCCCCCCTACAGCAAATGTAGGAAATGCATCCTTTGACAAATTAAGCTTCAGAGAGGCCAGATCATAGCCAGCATTTCCCACTTGGGCTATGGGAATTGACTCCAAGGGTTTACTGACCACATCAACCCCTTGGCTTTTATTGAAAGAGTTATTGAAACTCTAGAGCACTACTTGGCCAAAAAACTTTTTTAAGGAATCAAAAATCCTCACTTTTCACTTTATTCCCTGATATTCCAGGAAAAATGAATAAATACATAAAGGCAAAGTCTGATCACTTAGGTTAATAAAAATCCTTCCTAAAATGCAATCTCCTTCAAATCTGTCCCATGTGGCATGTTGTAAATGGGCAGTGTTTATGTGTGTTACCAGGAGCTTTAGGACTCAAAGGAATGAATCTGCAGTGGTGACATTTTGGGAACTATCACTGGAGGGAGTTATTTACAAAAGAGGAGGGGCTTTAGATCAATTCACATACCTAGCCACCTGCTTATTCCACTTACTTATAAGATCAGCCCTGAGTATGGACACTACATTCCTAAATGCATTTGTTCTACTAAATTATCTCCAAACATCTTCCTTCCTAATCATGCTATCCTACACCAAAGTCTAAGGAAAGACTCTAGGTCTCCACATAGAACGTCAGTGGTTTTCACCTATTGACATCCCTATCTAGATCAGTTATTTGTTTATTTGTTTGTTTTGGACTGAGACTATGATTTCATTGGATTAGGGAACATCCAATAAAGAAACTTCCCCTACCAATGCAAGTATCACATACACCTTCCTGGTAGGTCACAGTATTTGACAAGTGGCAGCTGGGTGGTGCAGTGGATAGAGCACCAGTGCAGGAGTCAGGAGCTCCTGAGTTCAAATCTCACCTCAGACACTTGATACTCACTAGCTGTGTGATCTTGGGCAAGTCATTTAACCCCAATTGCCTCATTCTGGGTCATCTCCAGTCATCCAGATGAATATCTGGTCACTGGATTCAGATGGCTCTGGAGGAGAAGTGAGGCTGGTGACTTGCACAGCCCTCCCTCACTCAAAACAAAATCAAGTGCAAGTTGTGTCATTATTTCTCTGATGGCATGGTCTTCTTTGGCAACGAAGGACAAACATACACAGACTTGCCCTGGATCACAGAAATGCTCAAGATTTGAGGTGAGACTCGTTCACAGATCTTGACTACAAGTCTGGCTCTCACTGGCCCAATTCCTTTAGAACCACATAGACAAATGCTACAACAAAGAAGGAAAAGTGAAAACACTTGATTCTAGACAACATATTGGACTTTTGAAATGTCTGCTTCTCAGAGACACAGAGAATGTTAGCCAAATAACTTGAATCACAGTGATTCTAAAGGGCATTTATACCTTTTTCTAAGGGGTAAATTCACCATCTTCCCAATTCACCAAGTAGGAAATGAGAGAAGAGGATAGGTGGAAGATTGAGAGGGACACAGTCTCTCATGGAAGACATTTTTTCTTCCACTTGTGTTTCAGGTAAGATACTGTTTATTCCTCCCTACTTTAGAGAATATGCTGTCCACAACTCCTTGTGAACTTAGTCATGACCATGGATGATCTGTATAGTCTACAGGTATCCATGTAACAGTAAAAAAATATAGAGTAAGCACATAATCATCCTATGGGAAGGAATGCTGCTGTTCAGTCATTTCAGTCGTGTCTGACGCTGTTACCCCATTTGGGGTTTTCATGGCACAGATACTGGAGTGGAGATGAGGACAGATACAGATGAGGAACTGAGACAAAGAGGGTTAAGTGACTTGACCAAGGTCACAAAGCTAGTAAGTATCTGAGGCCAGGTTTGAACTCAGGAAGAGGAGTCTCTCTGACTCTAGGGATGGTACTCTATCCACTGGGTCACCTAGCCAAAGGAGTACATAGATAGATATGAACAAGAACTGTACATCATAAACAAAGGTGAAGTGAACATGGCTGACCCTGTTGGAGGGAGAACCCACATGGAGGACATCGCAGATCCAAAATATTAAATTAATGACAGGATATGATCAATATCTATTCTATATATCAGAAAACAAAGACAAAAATATTATAGTCTACAATAGACTAGACCTGTGATTTCATCAGTATTGAGCTCCATACTATAAGTAAGGAAACTATAGATGTGCATACAAACATGCACATACACATATATAGAAAAGGAGAGAAAGGGGAAGAGAGGCTAGTGACAGGCAGATGGAAAGACTAGATACTCTAGAAATTATTCCAGACTTGGCCATTAGAGGGCAGAAGAGATTAATTTTAGCCCATCTTAAATATTGTCCTTTTGTTTTTCCAGTTAGTTGTGAATTATTACAGATCATTGATTTTTTAACTCCATTTACTACTTCAGAGAAACACAATGATCTCTGTTGTTGAACAAGGCAAAGGGCGAGGACTTCTCATTTTGTTTTAGCTTTTCTTATGTGAGGGAAACACAAACATAGAATAGTTATATTAGTTAATATAATAGTCATATTATATATATATATATATAATATATATGTAATAGTCACATTATACACACACACACACACACACACACACACACACACACACACAAAATAGTTATATTACCCACACAGGACTTATCCTTAGATACCCCTGGGGATAGGGAATCTGCCAATGACAAGACTGGCATGAGTCACTAATTCCCAGCAGTGGTATACACAAAGGCTGTGTTCTCAGAACCAGTGAGAATGTAGCTTTTGGTCAAACCAATGAGCACAGTAGTTAATGGAGATGATCAGCAGACACCTGCAAGGACCAAATATTACATTTTCACTCTTTGTAGACAAACCAAGATAATCACTTTGACCTAGAGTTTCAGATAAGATAATTCTGAGATTAGCCCAGCCAGCATATGGATGCAGGTCATTTACTACCTGGCACTGAGATGGAGAACAAAGGTTAGCATTGCCAAATAGCTTGGTCACAACACAGTATGTACGCTCTCTGCCACTTGACAGAATGGTCATGGACTCAATATGTAGAATGAAACAACTATTTTACAACATTGATCCATCAGCATGGAAATTTTTTTTGGAAGAGGCATATTTGCTAAAAGGATTTTTTTCTTTTAAAATGAGAGGGGAAATTAAGGAGGGGTAAGCATTAGGGTTATGAAAAAAATAAAGAAAAGAGGGTCATTGAAGCATTATGTTTTAAATGTGAAGAAGACAACCTAAGGAAAGCAAAGAAACAACATAGACAAACAAACATGAAAGTCATATGCTCTAATTGTTAGGGAAACTCAAATTAAAAGACTCTGAGATACCTCTTTATACCTATCTGATTGACTAATATGACAGAAAAGGAAAATAAGTGTTGGAAGGGATGTGGAAAAAGTGGAACACCAATACATTGTTGGTAGAGTTGGGAAGTGACCCAGTCATGCTAGCGAGCAATTTGGAACTCTACCCATATCCTGTTCATATCCTTTGACCTAGCAATACTAGTATTAGATCTGTATCCCAAAGAGATAAAAAAAAAAAGGGAAAAGAACCTATTTGTACCAAAAAATATATTTATAACAGCTTTTAGAATTGGAAACTGAGGGTATGTCCATCAATTGGAGAATGGCTGAACAAATTGTAGTATATGATTTTAACAGAATATTCTTGTGCTATGAGGAATGATGAGCAGGATACTTTCAGAAAAACCTGAAAAGACTTTCTTGAACTGGTGCAGAGTCAAGGGAGCAAAACCAGGAGAACATTGTACATAGCAACAGTAATATAGTATCATGGCTGATCAATACACTGATTCAAGATAATTCCAAAGGACTCATGATGAAAAATGCTATCCACCTCCAGAGAAAGAACTAATGGGGTCTGAATGTTGATCAAAGCATATTATTTTTCATTTTCTTTATTTTTTTCATGTTTTTTTTGGGAGAGTCTGTTTTCTTTCATCACATGACTAATATGGAAATATGTTTTGCATGACTGCACATACATTACCTATATCAAATTGTTTACTGTCTCAGGGAGTGAGGAGGTAAGAGGGAAAAAGGGAAAGAAAAAATTTGGGACTCCAATTTTTTTTTAAATGAATGTTAAAATTTTTTTTATATGTAATTGAAAAAATAAAATATTCAAAAAATTGATTTACATGTAATTGAGAAAAATAAAATATAAAAAAGAAAGTCACATGCTGAACATACTTCAAAGTAAAAGGAAGCTGAATATAATTGAGATGTGCGATTTCCTTTTTCTGTTCTGCTATGTATATTATGTATTTTATGCATATAATATGTATTTTTTGTATATACTGTATATTTTTGTATATACTATGTATATACATGTGTACACTATATATATTATGTATTTTATGTATACTATGTATTTTATTTACAGTTTAAATTCAGAATTTAAATAAAAGGAAAAAATGCCTAGAAGTATTAGATGGGAAAGTATCAAATAAGGATAGAAACATAGGCTAGAATCAGATTATGAAAGGTCTTAAATGCTGAGCCAAAGATTTTATATTTTAATTTATAGGAAAGTGGTGGTCACAGAAGTTCTTTCAGCAGAGAAATGGCAAAGTTACATGTGTACATTACAAAGATGAATATTTCAAGGAATATAGAAAGGTGTGGGGAAGAAAGGACTGGATATAGGGGAATTCACTGAGAGGCTATTACCATAGGCCAGCTGAGAGGGGATGAGGGCCTACATGGGCTAACAGAAGTGGGAATGGATAAAATAGAACAGAAACTACTGTGAGGGTCAATGTTATAGGATCTGGCCACAAAATTGAAAGGGGAAGATCAGAGAGGCACAGTAAATAAGACTCCAAGGTTTTAAACCTCGGTGACTGAGAGGATCATCATGAAACATAAATAGGGAAATCTGGAGAAGGGGGATGAAGGACAAAGTTATGAAGTTAGAGGTGCCAGCAGGATGTTGAAAACAAGATGGCAGGTTGGAGGAAGAGATTAGGAATGGAAATATAGACTTGAAAGTCATCTGCACAGAGGCAATATTTAAAACCAAGGGAAAAGATGAAATCATCAAGGAAAAGAATGCAGAAAAGACTACCTAATCCAAAGCCTTGGGGAATGTGTACTCTTGGGGGACAGGGGAAGGAATATGAATTAGGAAGGAGTCTGGGTAATAGTAAGACAAGTAGAAAGAGCACCAGGAGAATGTAATATCGGGAAGTTTCAAATACTGCTGAAAGTTTAAAGATAAGATCTTTGGCTATGGCAGCTATGAGGTCATTGGTGGCAATGAGGGAGTATTTTCTGTAGAAAGGTGAAAGCAGGAATCAGATCACTGGGAGATAAAGAGTGAGCACAGAATAGGCAGTAACTGTCTCACTTCTGTTTTCATCTCTGCACTTAGCACATGCTTGGCACATCGGTGCTAAAAAATGCTTGCTGAAATTGATTTTGGTAGAGTAGAAGTTCCTGAATATTAAGACAATGCAAACTCACACAGTTGCAGGGTTCCCATGAGTTGTTTATACTGAGTCACAGATTTGACCTTAAAATTAAATTCTTTGTTTTTTATGGTCCATGATTAGCTTGCAAATTCTGTCTGTGTTTCACTAGGATGCAAACTGTATTAATCTTTAGTCCTAAGAAAGTTCATGAAATAGTCAAGAAAAATGGTTTTAGAGTATGCCAATAATTCCATAGGTCAGGTGAGGATCCCACCCTTTCCCTTCAGGTATAGAGAAGGGATATTAGAGATGCCAAATCCAGCAAAGAATGACCAGGGAGGTCATTGCATCATTTGATTTTGCTTAATTGTGCTTCTTTGTTACATGGGAGGATTCTGTGAGATAGGAGTGGATAACTGATATAATTATAATATATAAACAACAAAACACATCAATGAAACTTCTTAAAAAGAAAAATCAAAAGTCATTTCACTGAATATTCAAAAACCACATGGGCAAAATGAACATGGAAAAAAAACTGAAGCATTTCCCTCCAAACCTCAGCTTAAATATCCCTTGGTTTTCAATTTAAATTGTATCTGTCTGACACCTTTTTTCTTGTAAAAGACAGAAGCATGACAAATGACGTGATTAACTATCTCAAAGTTCTGATGACCATCAAATGGTCATTTTCTCTTCCTCTCATTGGATAGTCAAAAACATATTTCATCTAATTAATGATTCACTTTGACTTTTGAGGTCTCTGATCTTTTTCTCAGTTATTAAAAGCCAGGTAACAAATGCCTAGAGGAAAGGTATTTATTAGTCTAAATCTTCAATATGAGTTTGATAATAGAAATCACAGACTTTTTTTCAACCTACAAGCAAGGATTTCAATGCTAAATGCAGTTGGTTTTGAATGTTAAAGGAGAATGATGTGTCTTGTCATTTGAAGATTCTTTTTTAATGGACTGAAACAGGAAATGACTACCAAAGGGCACCCAATGACATGATTCTTATACCTACTATGTGCAAGACATTCAGCACACAAAGATGGAAATGAAACAGTTCTTTACCTCAAATAATTCAATTCTAATAGAGGGGACAGAACACATATGGAAAACACTGAACTCAATACTACAAAGGTAGTCTAAAGAAGGTAGAGTACAGTGGAAATATTACCTCCCTCTTCTGAACATTACATTTCTCTCTTAATGTAGCCCAAAACATTAGCTTTGGTGATCCCAATTTGCTCCACTAAAAACTGCTAAGTATTTTAAAGATGAATTTCTTTTGACTAACATCTCACCAATCTTGCAGTTGGGAAGTAAAATTTTTTCAGTCCAAGAGGAATAATTTACATTTACCTCTGTTAAATTTAATCTTGGATTTTGCCCAATGTGTTGATCTGTTTTGATTTTTTGGGATCTTGACAACCAACTGCTAGATATACTTTCTGACTTCATGTACTCCATAAACTTAGTAAGTATGCAATGTAGGACTCAAACTCGGTTATTGATTAATTAAAATGTTTAAAATTTCCAGGTCAATCACAAATCACTGGGACACCCTCTCTATTACAGATCTCCCTCCAAGTGGATAACGATCCTATTAATGACTCTTATTTGGGTTAAGTAAATTAGCAAGTTCCATGTCTTGTTGTTGTGCTGTTGTGTTCATCCTTTGTTGCCAAAGGAGACCATGCCATCAGTGAAATGATGACATGACTTGCACTTGACTTTGTTTTGAGCAGGGGGCACTGTGCAAGGTCACCAGCCTCATTTATCCAGAACCATCTGGATCCAATGACCAGATATTCATCAGGATGACTGGAGATGAGACCCAGGATTTTTATTTATTTATTTCAAGGAGAGCTTCTATATATAGATGGAAGGATTGGGTGCATAGTGATATAAACAAAGAACAAATGACTACTTAACTTATACTCTTTCCCACCATAACTGGACATTTCTCCATCTAGTTCACAAGGAGCATGAATCCTAAAAAGTTATTTTTAAAAAAGATTCTGAAAAGTATTTGGCAAAAGTCTCCTTGAATTAAGAAAGACTTCCAAATGGGACAAATAATTTTGAAAAATTAAAGCATCAAAATAACTAAGTGAAAAAGAGTTATGGGCATTAGCTGGAACATCACTGACACATAGCCTACTATTGCCTATTTTCCTTCTCCAAGTATAAGTTTCACAGACGCATCTTGGTGTGGTGGAGAAAAGTCAGCCTTGAAGCCAGGAGGAACTGGGTTTGATTCTCACCTTTGAAACCCACTGACTGTGACCTAAGATAAATCCTTTAGCCTCCCAGGGCTCTAGGCAACCCCACTAAGATTATAAACTGCAGAGAAGGTGATGACCTGTATTGGTAGAGGCACTCTCCTCACCCAGGAGTTTCTGTGCCAATTAAATCATAGGTCCAGTTCCCATCCCCTGTAGAAGTCTACAAATGGGTTATCCTAACCATATTTTGCTTGAAAAGGCCAACAGTGCTGAAGCATACTTCTTGACCAAACTGTTGACTTTTACTTCAGAGCCCTGTTAAGAAAGCATGATGTGAACAAAGCTTTTATGGTTATATCTTCCAATCACTAAATGGGATAAAGAACTTGCTTCTTGAACCACAAAGTGACAAGTTTATGGAGATACTAAATCAATAGCTCAGCTCATTCTGCAGAACGTGTGATCCTCCAGATATGACAGTGTGGAAGGCTATAAAACTCTGTCTCCGGCAACGTCTGCCTCTATTCTCCCTTCCATAAAAGGCAGCGGGGATCAAAGAGATGATGAAAGTGACATATGGAAAGAAGACCAGTGTCAGGGAGAAGTCTCAATCTGGATAGTTGGAAAAGAAGAATTTCCTTTGTCATATTTCATAGTAAATAGATGATGACAAAAAAAGACTTCCTTTTGATCAGGTGAGTACGTTATTATTTCAGCTTCTTAAAATACCTATCTGATTTGGATAAAAGAAAGGAAAGATCACATTATTCAAGAGAGATGATGAAGCCCAAAGAGAGCCTATGAATATTTCAGGATAACTGACTGTGTTGTTTAGTTTCTACTGGATAGTCAGAGTTAAGGTGGATATACCCAGAACAGGCAAATATAGGGAAGTAAGAAAAAATAGAAAGCACTCCAAATTGTAACCAACCATCACAAAACTGAAAGTCAAAGGGACCTCAGGAGTCATCTAGCTTCAACTGTACGTACTTGGGGATTCACCATGACAACCCTAATGACAAGTGCTCCAATCCTGCTTCCAATAAAAGACTTCCAGAGACAGGGAGCCCACTACCTCCTGGGGCTGCCTACTCTTCTTCTGGACAGACCTGAAGTCAGGAAGATTTTCTTTCCACATAACCTAACTTCCTGTCTTTGCAACTTCCAATCACTTCTCCTAGTTATGTCCTTCGAGATCAAGTTGAACCTTTCTCTTGTGTGCTAAGGCTTGGAGGCAGGTATCATAGGCCCACAAATCTTTTTCTTTTAGTTTTTTCCCCTCTGGCTAAACATCCCCAATTTCTTATAATAAATCCTCATATGACATGGTGACTTGGTCTTCACTGTCATCCCGATTACCCTTTTGTGGACACTTTCAAGGTCGCTGATGTCTTTCCTAACTGTGGCACCTAGAAGATGGTGCACTCTTTCCAGTGTGGTCTGACCAGGGAAGGGGACAGTAGAATTGTCACTTTCTTCCTTTATGACACCAAACTGTCAATGTAGCCTAAGCTGACACTGGCTTTTATGGCTGCCATGACAGGCCAAGATATACTACCATTCATGAAGAGTGACAGATCTTTTTCTTAGGAACTGTTGTCCAGTCACATTTCTCCTAGTTTGTACTTGTAAAGCTGATTCATATTTAATCCAAGTATCCTACTGTATTTTCATTTTTTTATATTCACTCTATGTCTAAAACCAACCTCCAATCCAGCACCCCTTTCATGTGTTTTCTTCCCCGATTAGAAGGTAAGATTCTTAAGGGAAGGAAGAAAACAATATTTCCTAAGTGCCTACTACATTCTAGGCAACGTGCTATGTCTTTACAAATGCCTCACTTGATCCTCAAAATCACCCTGTTCGGGGTAAGCTCAATTATTAGCCCCATTTTACAGTTGAGGAAACTGAGACAGAGGTTAAGTGACTTGCCCATAGTCATAGCTGAGCCACATTAGAACTCAGGTCTTTCCCCAGACCTAGTACTTTATCTACTATACCATCTCACTGCCTCAAAAAAGGCAGCATCTGTCTTTCTTTTTGCCTGTTTTTGTATTTCCAGTGTTTAGCATGGTTCCCGATACCTGGTATGTGCTTATTAATAAACACTTGATTATTGACTACACGATTAACCTGTCAAGGTCTCTTTCAATCCTGTCTAGTCTTGCCATGTTTGTGTTGTCTGAAAATCTGATTGCTGTCATTGACCAAAAATGATTTGTTGAATAGCAGGGGGCCAGAAATAGATTTCTGGGATGCTCCATTCCCTCTATTTTGACATTGCTTCTTTAGATTTTAAGCTTCGGACATTCAATCAGAATCTAATTATACTGTCATGTACACTGCATCACCTCATCTTGCCCACAAGGGTAGCATGAGAAATTTAATCCAAGTCATTACTGAAAGCTAAGTATAACATATCAGTAACATTCTCTTGATTCATCAGTCTAGTAACCCTATTTAAAAAAAGTGTTTAGTGACTGCTATTTCCCCCACCCTTGACAACTTTGGCTCTGAGTCTTTAAGTTAATAGTCCTGATCAGTTCATCAAAAACCATCCTACTGACACACATGTTCAACAGGCCTTGTTGTCAAGTCACGCAGTGTGGTTGATATTCTGTCCTTAATTCATATTGCAGGAATGAGATTAAAGCCAAATGCAGTTCAAACCACAAGAGCAATACCAGTTAAGTGCATGTGACCCACCCTCTTCCTTCTATGAATTTGTTCATGTCATTCTTGTGTCCAGAACACATCTTCTCTTCCATATTTCCACCTGTTGAAATCCCACCCATCCTTCAAAACTGAACTAAAATCATACTTCTTCTTAAGAACCTTTCAGGAGCCTTCCAACGAAGAATGAGATTTTTTCCCCTTTACCACAGCACTTTAGAATGTGTCAGATTCCCTCCCCACAACTAGATTATAAAGTCCCACTAAAACAAGGTTTGTTTATCTATCTTTGTATTTTTCCTGTGGTATAACAAATACTTTGCACATCATAAGTTCTGAACAGAAATCTCTTGAGTTCTAATTAATATCTGCAGTCTTCTTTTTCTTTCAAGGGAAACAAGATCAGACACATTCTGAAAAATCAAAACACAGTTATGGAGCTCAAGAGAAGTTGGTAAATATAGAACTAGATCAGACTTAGGTTTTGTAGAATATGCTTTCTTTCTTCACAAATCATTTTAAACCTAGGTAGATAATATTTGCTATTCTTATCAAGGATATTTTATCCCTCTATGAGTTTGGTTCCAGCAGCTGGTGACATGGTTAAAAGTACCAAGAATGTCAGAATTATTGTTAAATATGGAATATATTATGGTGCATTCCTCAGAAAAATGGTGAAGAAAATTGAAATTAGCCAGTATGCCAAGTACACTTGCTCTTTCTCTGGCAAAATGAAGAGATGAGCTGGGGGTATATGGCATTGTGAATGTTGTATGAAAACAGTAGCTGGTGGTGCATGGATCTTACTACCCCTGCCATCATAGTTAAATCTACTATTAAAAGGTAGAATAAATTGAAAGGCCAGTAAAACCTTGCCCATAGTTCAACAAAAAAATGAGCTAATCTATAGAATAAAATTTTTTAAAAAGATGTGTTATCTACAAAATTTATAATTAACAGTATTCAATATTGGTCTAAACTACATTAGGTAAGAGAATAATCAATGAAAAAAAGATTTGAAAAGAGCAGTAACCCTTCTCCTGCTTCTAAAATCCCAAATATGGATTGATAATATCCTGAATTTGTCAGAGATAGAAGTAAACACAAAACACATTGGGTTGTTGACATGATCATTTTTTTTAATGCTGTGACATTTGACAAAGGAGCTCTGCTAAGTATCTGGCTTTGACCTCTAGGGACTTCAGCTGATTCTTCACTGCTGAATTCCTTGCCTTAGCTACATGGTGCCATGGCTGGCTTCTACTAAAGCACTTAGACCTAGCTCTCCACTTGTGTGCCACAATCCACTGCTGTTGGCACCTGAGTAGCCCTGCCTCAGCATCTACCAGCTATTTGCCACTTACACTAACCAAAGCATGGAACAGATACCTTGTCATAAGATGAGGAGTCATAATCTTGTCATATTGCTTGTGTGGATCTAATCATCTAAGCGGGATCCCAAGACACTATTTCCAGCTCACTAATTTGGAACCTCTTAGTTGCTACCTAACCCCTCCTGTTTATGGGGAACTCCTGGACGTGGAAATTTGGCTTTAGTCAATGGGAACTGCTTAGTCCCTTTTGACTGCAGCTCGTATAGGTTTTTTAACTTGGATTTGGCATTTGCTTCGACTCTCTAGTCTTAGTGTTACTATGCATACTTCCAAGAGTAGCTGACCTGCTGACTGTGTGACCCCTTGTGTGTGCAGAATCCTACCACAGTCAGAATTCTCACACCTAGTCAGACTCCAGATGCTGGTACTTTGTAATCTCTTAAATCTTCTAATATGCTCTTATCTAATCTTGGCACATTTTTTATAATCACAGATGGAAAGTGGCAAGGGTGGGGTAGGCTTACTCAAAGATACTACTTTGTTATTGAAAAGAACACTTAGCAGCTTGATACTCCAGGACAATCTGGCCCCACTTTCCAGTCTTTCTCAGACTTTTCAGTCTTATCTCAGAATGCTCCCCTTCACTGGCACTAGGCTCTACCCAAAGTGTAGAGTATCTTACGTCTGTCTTTGCTCACACCATTCTCTATATTTCGGAAAATCTATTCTTCCTTCATTTCCCCATGCTGAAATCTGCTCAGTTTCTTTAAGGCTTAAGTTAAAAGTCCTCTCTGATTTCCCTCCCTTCTTTGCTTCTCACTCCACCACCATTCATTAAGTAATAGTGCTTCTCCTCTTGAATCTCAGAGTATTTAGCATGGAACTCTCACACACACTTACCATGAATAGTTAGTTATTTGGGCATTCAATGTGACCGACTACTGAGGAAGGCAGAGACCTAGTCCTTATTTCATCTTTGCATTTCCTTAGCACATAGCACCATTTTCTTTGCATCCAGCAGGAGTTAAATAAATGCTTATTGAAGTCAAGAGAGATTTGGAGCCCAAAAAGGAGAGAGGGAAGTGCCCAATAACCATCCATATAATGAAGGGTCCAGCACTTCAGAGAAATCAAAAGGATTTATGGGCTTGCTAGGATCTACCAAGTGAGTCTTTCGGGTATCACTGGACATTTTCTACATCTCTTTCTGTGTGTGTGTGTGTGTGTGTGTGTGTGTGTGTGTGTGTGTGTGTGTGTATAGAAATATTGAACTATAAAAGGATGTAAGTGTTAAACTCTTGCCTCATTAAAGAAGGTGCTTAATTTCTATGGTAGTACAAAAATTGAGAAATCATCATCATTTATATTTGAGACAGAATTACCATGAAATAAACAGACCCAAACACTTTAAATGAAAACAGATGGGCTACCCTGAAAACACTAGAATAAATACCTGCTTTCAATACACATACACACACACACACACACACTTACTATTTACACCTCACACCTCTTCTCTTCCCTACATTCTGGGAATACGGTGATGCCTGGATCAACAACTTTCCTGAGAATAAGCTCCTATTACTCAAAAAGAAGTCAAAGGAAGCTGGAAAAAGTATGGTCCCCTCAGGGCTAGGCCCGTGGTGGCAAAGGCTGAGGACTACAGAAGCAGGGGAATTTCTTAGACATGGAGACCTCCTGAAGCCAGTTGGGTCCTGGCCCAACGCCCCCAGGAAAGGTACCATCTGGACCTCAGGTGTGTAGTGCTCCCATGTGACTGAGAAAGCAAACATCTTAAAAGAGATGAACTAGGTGGGCTGCCTGGCTTGCCCCCAAGGGAAGCAAAGGTGACCTACAGAGAGAATCAGAAGCCTGGAATATAACCGCACACCTTTGACATCATTTTTAGTTCTGGGAATAACATTTCAGACAATTCAGTATCTTAGATTTTTTCCTCTAAATGTATTCCTTTTAAAGTTTTTACCTGGCTTGTCAACCCTTCTCCCCAGAGATTTAGAGCAAAGTCAAACAGCTAAAAATACCCCGAGAAGATGACTTACTTACCTTGCTCATTGTTTGGCGGTAGGGGTGGGGAGTTAACAGGCTTGGATTTGTCATAGTTGTTAAAGCTCTGGCTGCGCCGGTTGTTGGCACTAACAGACCCACGAGTTTTGGCTTCGCTGCCTGCAGCTGATACCCTCGCGGTAGGACCTGGGAGTCTGAAATGGAAAAGTCAACAGGTGACTGATTTGTTCTGGCCAAGGAAGGGGAGGAGAGAGGTAACTTAGGAGAGAAGGCTGCAACCATGCAGGAGCTAAGAGTGTGACAGCATCCAGGCTATCTGCATCTGGAGAACTTTAAATCATAGACAAACCACAGCAAATGTTTAGAGGCTAGGAACAAGCACAGAAATCGATGGGAAACCCCTTCAGGACAGTAACACAGCTTCATTTCTTGTCTTTGTATCACTAGTAGCTAGCACAGCAACTGGAATATCCTAATGCTTGTTGAACGAATGAATGAATTCTCAAACATACACTTTGAGTGGTTTTACTTTTTAGACAAACACTTAGGAGTGTTTTCTCTGTAAAAACAACTGCTTAAAAATGTGAAGTTCAAAATATCTCTGAATCAGAGTTGATGGGAAGGGACACCCCCAATCTATACTTGAGCAAGAATCCCTTCTTTATCACAAAGCACTAGCGGAATCCTGACTCTAAGCAGAACAAATCTAACCCCTCCATCCACATGACAAGGCTTCAGATTCTTAAAGCTAGCTGTCATGGATGCCCAAATCTTCTCTTCTCCATGCTCACAATCGCCAGTTCTTTCAACTGATTTTTACATGATCTTCTCTACAATTTCAACACTGTCATGACAGTCCTTCTTTGGAAACTCTCTAGTTTATCAATGTCTGTCTTGAAATTCACTTTGCTTTGCATCTTGGTTGTATATTCTTTCATTGGTAGCCAATTTCTAATCAACTTAGGTGGATACATTAAGAAATATGAAATAATAAAAAAGATGTGGGTGTCAAACTCTTCCCTCAGTTCTTAAAGGAAGGGCTTAATCTATAATGGAAATGAAGAAATTGAGAAATCATCATAAACTATATTCAACAGAGACAGAATTATCAAACACAGAATGAAAACAGATGGGTTACTTTGGAAACATTAGAACAAATAAGTACCTACTTTTAATATCTGATCAATAGCTTCCTCAGGGATTTTACACTGAAGTCAGTCTCCTCAGACTATGAATCATTAAGTATGTACAATTCTTCTTACAATATTATCTACTTGCTTAAAGACAATCATTCACTTTCTTTTAAATTATATATATAAACATACACACACACACACACACACACACACACACATATATATATATATATATATATATATATATATATATACACACACAGATACACACGTATATGTATGCATGTATGTATATCTCAATTCTTGGTTTTAGGAGGGACTGGTAAATTGGTTGACTTTGGACAGCGAATCATTGGAATTTTCTATCTCTTCTCAGTATCTTCTTTAACAATGCTTGAGTCCCTTCACTAATGAGGTTAAAAGTGAATGACATTTACATAACCAGGCTTACCACTTCAGCACCACCACTTTACATATCAAAACCCTGGCCAAATCTGATCATTTCTACTTTCACAATATCTCACATGTAAGTCCCCTTTTCTCCTCTTAGACAATTAGTGTCCTACTTTACCCTCTCATTACCTCAACAATGACAAGAATCTTCTGTAGGACCAAATAGAAAATACTCAGTTTGGCATTCAAAAATTTTGAGACCAGGATCCTTCCTTTTCAGTCTCCTCTTCCTCCTTCTTCTCTTTCTCCTTTTTCTTCTTCTTGCCCGGGGCAAGGCTAGTAAGTGTCTGACACTGGATTTGAAGTCAGATTCTCCTGACTCCAGGGCTGGTGCTCTATCCACTGCATCACCTAATTGTCTCTTTCTTTTTCTTCATTATCCTCCATACATTATCTATTCTGCTCCAACGGCCTTTTACACAGGACTCTACATCTCCCATCATTTACACATTTACACTCAGTGCCTCTATGCCTGGAATATTCTGTCTCCTCAATTCCATCATTTGGTTTCCTGGGCATCCTTCAGGTCTCTGATCAATTTTTTTCTTTTACAAGAGACCTTTTTGCAATTCCCCCTCAGACATTAGTGTCTACTCCCCTGAGATTAATTCCCACTGACTCTATATAGATCTTGTATATATCTAGCCATATTGGAATGCAAATCTCTTGAGGACATGAGTGTTTTGCCTTTCTTTGTATTCTGAACACTTAGAAAAAGTGGTTGGCACATAGCAAGCAATCAATAAACATTTTAATTGATTTTTGATTGCATATAGGATCTCACAGTCAGCAACCCTGTGAAGCAGACACAGTAAGTGGCACTATTGTTATTTTATAGCTGAGAAAAATAAGTTTCTAAGAAATTCAGTGACTTGCTCTTGGTCCCCCAGCTAGAGTCAGAGGCAAGAGTTAAAGCCAGGTGGTTCTATGTTTAAGTCCAGAGTTCTCTCCCCTGCAGTATACAGACTGTCTAGGCCAACATTTCAGTCTGGGAGTTTCATGGCTGGTTGTTTCCAATAATTAGAGATCTGCACAGTTGAGTTTATATGGCCACAGATATTCCAGCCGCCTTTCATTAGATCAAGTGATAATGCTGAACGCTCAACTTTCAAAGCGCGTAACCATCGCTTTCCATGTAAATTGTTGAGCATCAGGCAATGATGACCACAGTTGGAAAGCATTATGTGTATACATATACATGTGCAGTCACCCTCTTTAAACATCTTCTTGTTGGCAGAGCAAGAAAGATGGCTGGAGAGAAAATAGAGAACATGAGCTGGTGTGAGGGGCCATAAAATTTCTATTGCTGAGACTCTTAAGCATTCTCTGATGACTAGCCCTGGATGAGGGAAGGAGGGAACAGCCCTTTTCTAAAAAGTGGCAATAAAAACTGAAGACAATCCATTCCCACACAGCATTGAACATTTGCCTCAATGAGGGATTTCCTTTGTCCCTCTTAGGGAAATCAATTGCTGCCATAAAGGCTAATTCCAAGGATGATACAAAGTGGTCAAGGCAAGTGAGTTGGACATTTTCACAGGTGTACCAATTTCAGTGTAACTGGAGGAGGAAGTAGTAGCTTAATTAGCAAAGTTCTGCTCTAAACCTCTCTTCATTGAGGAGCTGCCTCTCAGAAGCATGCTACCTTCTGTTGCACAGTGGTAGAAATACTTGACTTAGAAAATCTGCAATTAGTATTAACAAAGACAGTAATAAGAACTAATATTTATATATTGCTTACTGTGTGCCAGGCACTGTGCTAAGAAGTTTATAATTATTACTTCATTTGATCCTTACAACAACTCCAGATGGTAGGTGTTATTAATATTCCCATTTTACAGATGAGGAAACTGAGGCAGATAGAAATTAATTGACTTACTCAGGGTCATACAATTACTGAGTAAGTATCTGGAGCCAGATTTGAACTCAGGTCTTCTTGACTTCAGACCCTTGACTCCAGACTCTATCAACTGTACATTTTAATTGGATCAGATCACCCTCATTAGAGGATCGATCGCTGGTGCTGGTTCTGCAATTTGCTGGGAGGTGTCACAGTAAGATTCCAAACATAGATGCATACTTACCAGACCAGTGAAAATGCATGGGATTTGGGGGCTAGATGTGTTTAACATCTTTGAAAATTTGTGTAGTGGGCTTGATAGGAACATGAATCCACTATAGCGAGCCTGGAGTTCAGAAGACCGGAGTTCAAATCCTAACTCAGCCCCTTACTATCTATGTGGTTTGTGTTCCTGGTCAATGTACTGAACCTCTCTGAGACTCAGTTTCCTCTTCTGCAAACTAGGGATAACAATAGTTTCTTCACTTAAAATTCTGGTGAGGAGGCGATAAGATAATGTAGCAAAAAATGCTTTACACACTTTACAATGTAGCAAAAAATGCTTTACATACTTTACAATGTAGCAAAAAATGCTTTACATACTTTACAATGTAGCAAAAATGCTTTACACACTTTACAATGTAGCAAAAAATGCTTTACATACTTTACAATGTGGCAAAAAATGCTTTACACACTTTACAATGTAGCATAAAATGCTTTATACATCTTACAAAGTAGCATAAAATGCTTTACGCATCCTACAATGTAGCATTAATTGCTTTATACATTTTAAAGTGAGTTGTTATCGCCATCATCAACCTGGCTAGCATTGTCACAACTGGCCAATACCTGTCCAGGTAACAATGGGCAGGATGAAGCATGAGGTGGGGGAAATGACAAGCAAGGATTACCATGAGTGATAAGCAGCTACCTCCAATCATGGAGGGTTAGGGAAGATCTAGGTCAAGGAGTCTGAGATTAGTGCTATCACCAGCAGGGCCAGAGATAGCATCAAGAATCAGTCTACACCAGAAGCTGTTTTGGACAAAGATTCTCTTCTTGAGTGGGGTGTTGGATCCTGTCAGAGCATCTGAGAAGAGCCCAGGTGGCCATACACTGATGGTGGAGTCCTTTGCAGGTATATAAACTAGTATTTACATTGTGTATTTACTTATATGGGTATATGTTGTTTCCCCTGACTGAGTATAAGTTTCTTGAGAGCAGGGACAGCTTATTGACCTTTTATTTCTAGGTCCAAAAAGAGCTGCCCAAAGCAGTGGCTAAAGGAGTGTAAACTAATCAAAGCAAGTCTTAGTCACTTGAGGGATCCCCCTCATCACATGCATCCACTTCTTGATGCCGAAATGCAACATTCCATTTACCATCTCCATCCCTTTGAACAAACTATTCCCTATGATTTGAATACATTCCATTTTCACCTCTTCTTTTTGGTTTCCCTAGCTTTCTTAAAGGCTTAGTTCAAGTGATCTTCCATTTCCACTCTCACCCTAAAACTTCTGCTCTTTGTAGCTAAACTCCTAGAAAAGACCATCTATAATGGATACCTCCACTTTCACTCTTATCACTCTCATCTGAAACCTTCACAGTCCAGCTTCCAACCCTATCATTCCACTGAAACTGCTCTCTCCAGTTACTAATGATCTCTTAGTAGACAAATCCAATGGCCTTTTCTCAATTCTTATTTTCCTTGATCTTTCTGCAACTTTTGACTCTGTGGATCATTCTTTTCTCCTTGATACACCATTCTCTCTTAGTTCTTCTTCCACCTATCTGACCACTCCTCAATTTCCTTTATTGGATCTTCCTCCAGACCACATGTTCTAACCATAGGTATCCCTCAGGGTTCTGTCCTCTTCTCTTCCCCATCTGTACTACTTCCCTTGGTGATTTTTAATTACCATCTTGATGGTGATGATTCTTATATCCATTTATCCTGCCCTCAACTCTCAATTAACCTCCAGTTTCACATCTCCAATTGCCTTTCACACATATCAAACTGGATGGACGTCCATTGGACATCTTAAACTCAACATGTCCAAAACTAAACTCATTATCCTTTCCCCTAAACTCTTTCCTTCTCCTACCTTCTCTATCAATGTAGAAGGCAACAACATCTTCCCAGTCCCTCAGGCTTGCCACCTAGGAGTCATGCTGGACATCTCATTCCCCTCTCATCTGCCATATCTGAGTTTGTGCCTGTTGATTTCACTTTTACAACATCTCTCATGTATGCCTCCTACTCTCCTTTGACACTACCACCACTCTGGTGCAGGCCCTCATCAGCTCACAGCTGGACTATGGCAATAGCTGGCTGGTAGGGCTGCCTGCCTCAAGTCTCTTCCTGCTCCAATTCCCTCTCCATTCAGCCACTAAACTGATCTTCCTAAGGTGCAGTTCTGATCATGTCACCCTCCTTATCCCCATCCTCCAACTCAATTAACTGTACTGGTTCCCTACTGCCTCCAGGACCAAATAAAAATGCTGTTTGGCATTCAAAGCCCTTCATCATCTAGACTCCTCCAACGTTTCCAGTCTTCTTATACATTATTTCCTTGACATATACTCTTCAATCCAATGACACTGGCATCCTGGCTGTTTCACCAACAAGACACTCCATCTTTCAGTTCTTGACATTTTCTCTGGCTTCTCCCCATGCCTGGAATGTTCTCCTTCCCAGGTTCCATCTATTGACTTCCCTGGATTCCTTTAAGACCCAGATAAAATCCCACCTTCTAAAGGAAACCTTGCCCAACACCTCTTGATTTCAGCACCTTTCCTAGGTTAATTATCTCGTGTTCATTCTGTATATAGCTTGCTTTGTATATGTTTGTTTGCATGTTGTCTTCCCCATTAGAATGTGAGTTGTCTTTGACTCTTTCTGTGGCACATAGCAGTGCTTAAAATGTCTTTTGATTGACTGATGGAATACTTGGGAATCTACAACTAGAAGGAATTCTAGAGACAGTCTGGCCCAATCCCCTTATCTTGCAAATGACAATAGAAGCCCAAAGCGATTCAATTCTTTGTCTAAGATCCCATAGGTCATATATAATAGGTAGGATTTTAATCAACATTATCTATCCAGTGCTCTTTCTACTACATT
Source organism: Potorous gilbertii (assembly GCA_028658325.1). NCBI lineage: Eukaryota > Metazoa > Chordata > Mammalia > Diprotodontia > Potoroidae > Potorous > Potorous gilbertii. Next base: position 244,684,449 of record CM053772.1, on the reverse strand, counting down.
AAGATTGAAAAAAAAAACACAATCATGAACGTAAAAGATGTGGAAGGCAATAGCTGAAAGTCAAAGGACTGTCCAGGTCCTACCTGGATGCTACTTTCCTTCTCTAGTGTACACTGTTGCCTTAAGGTCTCACTCACAGACAAAGCCTAGTTCATCAAGCCTGGAGGGAGTTCTCATCAACTACAAATACTCTTAGCCTATTCAGGCCAGTTTCTCAGTTCCTTCCAGCTATCCATATAGACATGAGTAGGCCCTCTGAATCAGGGACTTAGAAGAGAACATGTCTTCTTCCTGAGACAATCCCATCACAACCACTCTCAGAAGTTCTGAAAGAGATGAGATGTTAAAACCATACAGGTGAGGAACTCCTTGGGTCACATTGCCAGATTCATGCTTCCCTCTAGTAAAGGTGCATGGCATTTTCAATGAAGGAAAACATCTCAGAAAAGTTGAGAAAAGTGGTCAGAACCAGATCAACATCACTGGAGGTGTAACCAGCATTGGTTCTTATAATCTATACTAAACGACATTCAACCTGAAGGTAGGTCTCAAATTGTGAGATCATACCCCAGCTGTTAAGACTGTTATTCTAATGTACTTTCCCCACTTGTACTACCTTGGATCCAGCATAGTTAACTGCTGGCTCTGCTGATGTTACTAAATGGTGGGCACAATATTCACCAAGTGCCAGGCAGTGTTTTCCACCTGTCTAATACCTGGGTCTAAGCTCAGGGAGTGAATTTCCTGTTGTCAGCTCTGACGTTTTCTTTGGTGCCAGAGACAAGTCACTCTTGTCATAGAGACACTAAATTTCTTGGTGCATGAGGGGCATTTCTGCCAACCCCTTAACTAAGAGTAATTGCTTCATATTCTAGGATATCTCTTTCTGCTCTGCCCTCACATACCTGTCATGATAACAGAACAGGTGCCACCAAAGCAGCAGCTACTACTAGCAGTTCCCCTTTTTCTGAGAAGGGGAAGGAAGTCAGAGGAGAGTAAATAAACTAGATGTTGCTCATAGTAAGACACTTGTCTGGACAACTCATTCTTAAAAGAAACCTGACTTAACAAGGCTCTGTCTGCATTACCAAGCAAAGACTTATGTAATGACTAGGAATATATATATATATATGTATATACATATATATACATATATATATACATATATATATGTATATATATATGTATATGTATATAGGCATTTTAAAGCCCACCTGTTGCTTTTTTAGTTAAATGTAAGGAAAATGACTTAACAGAAAAGGAAAGAAAGGTTACCTGTTAAAAGTTACAACTGATTTCTTTAATCTGCACAGAGTGGAGAAAAGACTATAAAACCGTTACTCATTGCATGCAACTTGCAGGAGCTACCAATTTCTCCTTTGCCCAACATGCTTGTAAGAAAAGAGTCTCCCACTACCACTTCAAAGGTTAAGGGTGGGGAGAACCCGGCATAGGAAGGGCAACAGCTTGTCTGCATATGTTTGGAAACTTGTAGGAGGTCCAGCAAAAAAATCTTTTCTCCAAACATCATTCCATTCTAAATTCCATGTTACCACCACATCCCCTTTTTTGCATGCAGGATTATATTGCTGTCCCTACCAATTTCTTAAGATACTCATGGGAAGTTTTGAATTGGCAGGGCCTGGTACAGTAGATCAGCTCACGAAAAGAATGGGGTGTACAAAGGATGCATTCAAGACACCGGGAACTCTGCTCAATCTGGGAACACACCAACATTCCAGGGAAATGTGCACTGTTTCTGTCTTTGCTTTGGTTTACATAGCCATGGTCAAGAGGAGCAGAAACTGTCTGTGGCATTGTCATGCCCAGGAAGGCTACATGCAGAATACTCCTGGTTTGTTTCAGTCTAGTCTGGGCACCATTGCACAGGAATGCTCTGATCTGTTCTCAAGAGGAATTTACTATCCATCCATATTGTAGCATGGGTTTCCTTGACTAGTAATATGTGAGAGTCTCCTCTACCTTTGGAATATCCAGAATCAGTCATTTATTCAGCTGGTATGGAGGCCTTTCAAAGCAGTTAATTCTGGCTAAAGAAGCCTGCCACTAGCACCAAAAATATGCGGGGACTTTCACTAGAATTCTAAGTTAGCTTTATGACTATTAAAATAGCAACACAACCCCCTAACACTTGGGGCACTCCAAGATAAAACAAGTATTTCAAAAGAAGATAAATTCAAATTTTAGCAAAGAAAAAGTCATCCATTAGAATACCACATGGGACATTTGGAGTAAAAGTTCATCAACGGTAGGGCAAAGTGCACGAAGTAAACATACAAATATCAGAAGGCTAACTCGAATGATGATTTGAATGGCATTCCTGAGCACTGGGGGGAAGTCCTTCTAGGACACAGTGTACAAACCAAGCTAGGAATCCAGGAAATAGCAGCCAGTTGTGACTATTATCGATCTGCAGGGAGATTAGATGTTCTTGGCTCTTGGTGTTTCAGGGTGCAAAAAGAAGACGAATATCTGTAAGATGAGGTTGAATTTCATCTTACTTACTAGATCCAAAGTCAGGTCTTCATTGCCCAGAGAAAACACCAACCACTTGTTAAGTATTTCAACCACAGAAAACAAAAGTGTCAAAGATACCAGAACTGAGCAAGGTAGAAGTAGAGTAAGGAAGGGAGAAAAAACTCACAAAATTAGAAGGCAAATTAAAATAAACATAACCAAAGCAATACACACACACACACACACAAAACCACTTTCAATACCTTCTCTGCCTACTGTGTTTTAGCAGCTCTCCGATTATAGGTAAACAAGACTGCCATTTTATTTTGTTAACCTGAATTCCAAACATGCAATTGAGGGGAAAATCCAAAAGGAAACTGGGCAAAAGCAGAGGGTAAAGGCTATTGGGTTAAACCATGCTTTGCAGAACAGGAAGAAACTCTAACCTAGAGGTTTTTTTCTGACCCAGAGTGAATCGGATGAGTTTGCTTTGAGATGGGTCCCTGGATGATGCACTGCACAACAGGAAAAGAGAAAAAAAGTAGAAGAGATAAGTGAGCAGAGAGAAGCTATGTTACCCCAAATAAGTCACAACTTATAGGACACTGATGATGGACAGAAATGGCCCATTCCTAGTTCTCCCTTTTTACCTCAGTGGCTCATAGATTCAGAGGTAAAAGAGACCCCACTTGTCATGGTGTCCGGTCTCCTCTTCTTACAAGTGATTCAGCAGAGGTCCAGAAAAGTAAAAATCTTGCTCAAGTTCAAAAAGGTAATAGACAAGAGACAAGATTCAAAACCAGGCTCTCCAATTCCAAATGTACTACTCTCTCCACTGCACTTCTCTACACCACCAACCAGGTCATTGGGATATGACTTCACTAACATAACCAATCCATTGAATTGATGGAAAATTATCCAAGATATTGCAAGTAACAAGACAGATTTTCAATCTTGCTTAGGATACAATTTCTTGGTTTGCCTTATTTTTCCTTTACTGAATATGTATGTATGTATACACAGGCAGGTGTATTATAAGTATTTGTATTATTGACCACTAGTATTTCTATGGGGGATATAATAACTGTTGAACTATTACACTTATAAAACATAGGTATTTAGATATCTCCTTCAGGGCTTCCATAGAGTATTTCAAATTAATGAATAGGATCTTTGCTACCACATAAGTCTACAAACATCATAAGCTTACATAGTTACCCTTTATTTTTGCTCTCTGGAGTGTGAAAGCAGTCATTTAAATGGAGAGCTTTTTTGGATTGTGTTTTTGGACTGTATTTGTGCTTATGTCAGCATAGGGAAAAGCCTGGTACCTTCGCTGCAACTTATCATTTTGGAGAGGTGCCAGAGATGGCTAAAGAGACTTGCCTAGGGTCAGTCAGCCAGTTTGTGTCAGAGATGGGACTGGAATCCAGGTGTTGGTGACTGAGACTGAGGATCATTTTTAATATTTCTTCTTGTTTTTAAATGGAAATGTATTGTCTACCAAATGGGATGAACAGTTGAAATGGATTGTCTACTAGACTTGTTAGTCCAGAAATAAGTATTTGCTTCTCTGTGATGAATATTATCTAAGCTTAATTAAAAGGGTAAATTTAAAATAACTTGAACTTAGCTTCGCTTCCCTAAAAATAACCTAAAGCAATATTCTTAGCCTTTCCCAGATATAAGGAGTATCTAGGGATGTCAAGCAACTGGAAAAAAAAAACCCAAACAAATGAGAAAGTTGTGAATATTTCTAAATCTGAATATCTAGTTATGGCAGATATAATCAAAGAACAGAAAAGCCCTGGGGATTTGTCCTTATGTTATAGACCCTAAAAAAATACTCATGATGTCATAATCTAATTATTGAAATGGCATATGGCTTTAAAAAGAAAGCAAAATGAGAAACCACTACAAAAGTACACGTCTGATGCATGGGTCATGAGAAGAGCTGGAATATGACAACACCTCATGTAGAACACTAACTGTGAAATATCATACTGACGTCAGGAGGATTCAGATGGGTTATTCTGATGAGTTTTCATAAAAAGGTTCCCTGGCTTTCTCTCCTTTTGTACAATCCATAGAAAAAGCTAGAAACTTATATAATGTT
>CM053772.1:244665412-244679355 GCA_028658325.1 Potorous gilbertii | reverse complement strand
ATAGGTGAATTTCAAAGATTTAGAATTGGAAGAAATCTAAGAAATTGTTAAATCCAGCTGCCTTCTTTTACAGATGAGGAACTGAGGCCCAGGGAGGTTCAAATGACAGCCCAGCATCACATTGGTAGATAGTAAGTAGAAGAGTCATGATTTGCATTCTGGTCCTCAGACCTCAAATTGTTGAACCTGCCCTACACTGCCAACCCTCTTCACCTGCAGAAACTGAAGGCAAGGGAAATGCCTTTCCAAGGTTACACAGCGAGTGAGCAGCAGACCAATTTGGTGGATCATAGGCTGTTAGGGTCATAGATTTAGATCTTGAGAAGATCTTAGGAGATTTTCTAAATAAAGAAAACATGGGTCAGAAAAACTCAATCACTTGCCCAAAATGATATATCTACCAAAGTGAAGACCCAACATATAAACACAGATACTCTGATTCTAGATTAAAAGTTCTTTCTACCACATTATTTATTACCTCTCTTATAATGGTTTCCATTACAATTTATAGTTCACTACAGTTCCTTTGGGTCCTGCCTTCCTTGTTGATTGGTTGCAATCTATGTAGATCCTGTAAAGGATAATGTTCCAACTGGGATGGATTTTAGAGAGATAGAATGGCTCCACAGACTAGCCTCATTTCCTTTTTTTTTTTTCTGAGAAGTTGCCCTGATTGACAGATCAGAAGAATGCAGTAGACATAGGATTGAGTGGCCCAAAAGTTTAAAACTACACTAAAACTTTTGGGCCACCATGGAGGTGTAGAAGTTCATGTTTTGTAAGGAGTTGATCTTCTTGCCCCTAGTACTTGTGTCCTTTGATGGTTTGATTGAAAGAGAGTCAAAGGATAAAGCTTGAGAGGGAAAGCAATTCAAGCCCCTCTCTTTACATGAGGTAATCAGGGGGATTAAACAACTTGCCTAAAGGGTCAGTGTCCCTGACTCCCAAGGCAGTGTTTCTGCCACCACAACATCAAAGTGACCACACATTGATCTCATAAATGGAATCCATCTAGCTCCATGGTCTATATCCATTGCTGGGTACTTCCTGAGCTGTGTTATTTGGGTCCTAGAACAATGACTAGGTGCCCTAAAAGACAAGTTGACACATGACCTCAAGTCATTTAAAATGCTTCCAAGACAAGATGTAAACACGCTTATCTCCCTGGCATTTTTAGTCCCTGGGAAAGGGTGGAGGGGTGTGTTTCTAAAAGCTGATCTGTTAGTTTCATCTCAAATGAAGGATAGGAGAAGAAATAAATTTCCCAATCAAAATAAAACCAATGAAACAGAATAAATTACATTTTTGTTGTTTTTGTTCAGTCATGTCCAACTCTTTGTGACCCTGTTTGGGGTTTTCTTGGCAAAGATACTGGAGTGATTTGTCATTTCCTTCTCCAGCTCATTTTACAGATGAGGAAACTGAGGCAAACAGGGTTAAGTGACTTGACCAGGGTCAAACACAGCTAGGAAGCCTTTAAGACCAGATTCAAATTTAGAAGGAGTCTTCCTGACTCTTGGCCCAGTGTTCTATCCACAGCACAATCTGGCTATCCCTAAAAAATATAAAAATATATATTTTTTAAAACCCACAAAGATCAGTAACTCTTCTTTTATCTCTATAGGGATGGTTAGAAATGTAAAGGAAAAAGTACACTGCAAGAATGTAAATCATCCCCACCCCCCATCTATCCCAAAGGCCACAATCCACTATAGAAAAATCTTGGGAAGGTTCTAAATGGGAAAGTTTTAAAGGTCACAAAAGCTAAAGAAAGATACCTTTGGGCAAAGATATTGGAGTGGTTTGTTATTTCCTTTTCTAGTTCATTTCACAGATGAGGAAATTGAAGCAAAGAGAGTTAAATGACTTGCTTAGGGTCAAAGTGTGTGTGTGTGTGTGTGTGTGTGTGTGTGTGTGTGTGTGTGTATGTGTGTGTGAAATATCATATTAAAATCTAGACAAATGATATCTTTAGCATTTCCCTGATCTATCCACCTAGGAAGCCTATTGAAAGAAAAAAAAGAAAGGTTGCTCTGGGAAGACCTAGCAGCAGTTCATCTGGAAAAAAAAAAGGACTGAGAGTCTTAGTAGACCACAAGCTCAAAATGAATCACTACAGTGAAACAGCAGCCAAGATAGTTAATGTTATTGTGGGCTCTTTTATAAGGCATAACTTCCATAAATAAAGGAGTAACAGTTTGAATTTCCTCTGTCCAGATCGGGCCACATTAGGAATATCATACACTTAGTTCTTCATGTCACCTTTTCAGAAGGATGTTGATAAAGTGTCCAAGGAAAGAGCTACTGGGATGGTGAAGTGCCTCAAGATCACATTACAGGAGAATCAGCCAAAAAACAAATAAACAAACAAGAAAAGATTGCGGGGGGAGCAGGGGAGGGATGGGACATAATAATTTCCTTCAAGAACCTTAAGGGCTATTTAATGGAAGAAGGACTAGATTGCTGTTTAGTACCCAAGGTTGGAACTAGGAGAAATATTACAAATTTTCAAAGAGGCAAATTTAGTCTTGATGCAAGTAAAAGGAAAGCATCCACTAGATGGTCACTATAGCCCCTTCCATCTCTGAAATCCTTTGCTTCGATGATGAATTCTTTGCTCTTAATGAAGTCATGTTGGTTTCTTCATGACCACCATTTTTTTTTTGTAGTTGCTTATTAGCCACCCTTTGATAACATGTTCTAGAATTTTGTCAGGAGCAAAGCTCACTGATGTAGAGTTCATAGAGTCTATTCTCTTCCCTTCAAAAACAAGATCACTTCAACATGAACCCTTCTCCATGCTTGTAATACCTATGTAATAGGATCCTAATAAATATTTATTGAATTGAATTGGATTTTAACTTTTCAATATCTTTCTTACAACATGATGCCCAGAATTGAACCTAATAAAGCAGATACGATATTTTCAGGGCAATGAGACCAACACATTCAACTTTCAGGACACTATATTCCAATTAATAAAGCCTGAGATACCAGTAGTTTTATGTGTTTCCAGGTTACATTACTGACTCATGTTAGGCTTGGAGTTCACTGATGAAACCAACCTTCAGATATTCTGCAAACTAATTTTGGCCTAAACATGCCTTCACAAGTGTGTACTTCAAGAGTTGATTTTTTTAAAATTCAGTTTCCTCATGTGGACTTAAATTATACATGATTTTGGAGCATGTCAGAAATGTAAAATGCAAGCATCTGTCTCATAGTCATTCTTGGTAAGTAACTTTTATTGAACTGTTGTGGCCTTCCTCCTGATTAGAAATGTCACAGATATAAGATTCCTATGAGCAAAAGTAATCTACCACACTTACATTTAGGTATCATCTATTATAACCTTCATCCCCCCTTATATGTTAAGAGTTTTCTCTGAGGTATCACATAACCATTTGTCATCTTTTATGACTTTCAGTAGTGTTTTTCCCCTCTTTGTAACTTTCATGACAAGCCTTATTGCCCAGATTCTATCCACCAATCTCTTTTCCCTTCTCCTCTTCCAAAACCTCTTTCATTCTAAGATAGCAATAACTTCTCTTTAAGGCCATCATTAGACTAGTTATGAGCAAGAGACTTCCCATGCAGATAACAGCCATCTGAATCTAAGACTATCTAAGGTGTTGAATGTGTGCCAGGGAGAGATATCGAAAAGATTGATCAACAATTAAGCAAGATTCTCCATGATCTCACATGCTTAGACACTGGCTAATCAGCACTCCCCAAATCATAAAGGACAGAGAGAAAAAGAGAAAAATTATTTTAAACATCTAACTTATGTCAGAAAGGAAGCTTTCTCTCTTTTTAAGGACAACCCTGACTCCAATCACAGTGCTGATAAAGATTCTCTGCTGCTTGCTCTCTTGAAGTGTGGGTGGGAACTCCTTATAGAGGTAGACACACAAAGCCTAACTGTTATAGGTCCTATAGTAACGTTACAAACAGTTGTATTTTTTTTTATAACATCTTAGCAATAAAATCCAGTCAGATAGGAAAGTTGGGATTTGCTTTCACTGGCACATAACCCTCAAGCTAGAGAGCATTTATTGCTAAATGAAAGGGAATGGGCAGGACAGAATCACCTCTCCTGCCTCTGAAATCAGTCCCTCAAACCCAGGACAATGATAAATCACTCTGAGTTACTTTGAAGAAAATACGCTGACAGCAAACCTCCCCTTCCTACCCTGTGCATTAGCAAAACATCTGCTTTCAGAAGGAGGAAATAATACGTTACTCTGAAAGGGAATTTTCATTTCCTCTACTCTCTGCCTTACGTACACATGTCCCACACATGCCAACTGGCTTAGGTCTCATCACTCTTTATCCAGTCTAGAAGAACACTGAACACATCACAATAGAAAAGCAAGGAAGTAGGTATTCCCCAACAGGATTTCGCAATGTTTGCAAACTTACCGGTAATACGTTCCATTCAACTATTTCCATCTACTGATCCCTTTCTATCCCACTCTATGATCCCCAGAAGATGCTGATGGCTCATCACTTCAGGAAGGCAGCCTCACTGAGAAAAGGCATCATCACCTGAATTCCAAATCAAATTACCTGTTTGGTGAAAACTAGAGGCAGGTGTGACATAATGAGTTTGGGGAGTTGGCAGTGGCCTAGGGCAGCTTCAGATACTGGCAGCTGCTTCTATTTATAAACACAAGGGAAAGTGAAGGCTTTCATGGCTATCTGGTTCAGAGAAGGGGAGAATTCTGGCCAGTCATCCCTCAACTAATAACTAATTTAACCACGAGCCATTAGCTTACACTAATGTGCTAATTAGCCAGCTGATTTAGGTTAATTAAAAACTAATCAAGATTCAAAAAAAAGGTTGCATCTCATTAAGATAACATGCATCATTTTCAAAAGGCCAAGTAAAAGTACCTCTTTTTCTAGGGGAAGGGAAGGTTTAGAGAGGGTCATTTCTTCATTTTCCTAGGAGTTGTAAGGTTCTAAATTTTTTCTGTAGTAGGTGCCTAATCTTGTAACTAACAGAATGGGTAAATAACAGGTGAACACATAATTGAACAAAAAGATGTCGTTGCACCATGCCCAAATGTCAACTCTAAATCATGATCCTCCAGAAGAGCTTACTACTTCCTGCTTGGCCTGTTTTACCAGCAATCCACAACTTTCCTGGGTGGTTAATGCTGCTTTCATTCTCATGGTAATTTTTGTGGTTCTTAAAGAAAAGTTAACCCCATTAAAATGGAGGTACTTATTTTCCCATTCTGCCTCCCACTTTACTGAAAGAAAATCAAAAGTAGGATGGTCGACAAGTAGTCGACCTGTACTAATTCTATTTTCAACAGGGGTCAGGTTAGGATAGATTTCCAATTAATAAAGTAGATTTTTAACAATTACAACCTTGACTCACCTTCTGCAGACAGACCCTGTATGTTTATTCCCTTAGCTGCCAGGAAATTCAGACAGGCATCTATGTTTTCAATCTAGGGGGAAAAAAAACAACAGAAAAGAAACATTCAATAAAGGTTTACCATCCTCCAATGCCACCTCATGTTACATTATGTCCAGAGCTTCATTATCACAGAAAGAGTCCTTTGTGTACTAGCTTGGACTCTTAGCAAGGAAAGTGTACCAACATTAAATAAACAAACAAAAACTCCTTCTAACTGATAAATGCAGGTCAGTAACTCTTCCTTATTTATACATGAATAGAAAAGGTTACCTAACATCCCAGCTACTGGGCTCCCAGAGTAGCAGCCCTGCATGTCTCCAGTCTGCCAAGAATAACCAGAGTGTAACTGGCAATGTTGCCTTGATCATTGTGTCCAGTGAGGTCCTCAAAATGTTCTAGGTTGCCAAATAAGTTGGAGGTGAGGAAAGATTTGTCCACTAGCCTGTGTTGGCAGAAATTTGCAGTCACTGAGACGGGCAGTGAAATGTAAAAATGGTAACTGGAGTTTCCAGCTGGTATCTAGGCAATGTTTACTCACAAAATTCCCAGAATAGCAGGCATTGCAGATGACTGGGGAGGGCTGCAATTTCTCATATCCATCTGTCTTTATGCTCCCTCTCCCGGTCAAGCAGGGACCCACCAGCAAAGGGGCAGGAGACCTCTCAGATGCTCTCAAATCCTAGGAGTGCTGACGTCATGGCTAAAACTCAAGCTCATGCTAATGGCCAGCAGCCCAGAAGAATAATTAGCACATTCTTGAATAAAGGTCTTGTTTACATTTCAACTGTTAAGGCTTTTTATGATTGTGAACATTCTAAAGAAAGGTGATCCACCTGGAGGTAAGGTACTATGATGTTGTGAAAAGAGACCATTCCCAGGCTTGATCCCTTGCTAACTCTAAGTTCTTGGGCAAATCTCTTAATACTTAGAGGTTCTTTATTTTTAAATGAAGATAACATCACATGTATTGCACAGAGCTATTCAGAATATTCTTGAATCAATGTGTGTTAAAGCTCTCTGTAAACCATGCAAATAGGAGTCATTGAGTAAAGCCAATGGGAGTTGTAAGTAAATGAACACATTTGGCAGTTTGCAATAGCATGTTTTGATGTTCACACCCAGGCTCAGGCACTATTTTCCTGAACTAAGACCACCAATCAATTCATAGGGTTTCATATAAACTAACAATGGTTACTGTTTATAACAGAAGTGTAAGTAACTCCCTGATGCAGTCTGTTAATTACTCTTTTCTGCTGCAGACAGTGAGTTTTCCACATTTGTACCCGGCTTCTCTGGACTAGACAGGTCTGAGTTCAAGGGAGAGCTATATTTCCCTCTGCACTTGGCTAGGAGGAGCCTCTTCTACTCTGACAGCAAGAAACAATTTAAAATGTTTTCAGTTGAAAGGCAGAGGTGGTGCGGGTGTAGGTGCAGTGCCTGACACATAACTAGAAGATCCAAGTTCAAGGCTTACTTCTTACCCATCCCAGCTGCGTGATCCTGGAAGCTTAGTTTTCTCCTCAGTACCTTGGGCAACTATCTCCTAATACAATAGCTTGCAGCGAAGGTCCTGATCTACATCAGAAGTGAGTCTCCTTATCTAGGAGTTGTTTATATCTGGAAATTCACAGGTTCTTTTCTATCCATCAATTGACTGGAGAATTCACTAAATCCTTATACTTAAGTCATGGCATTGCACCAGGCTCATATGCTAAGTAGATGATATTGATGACAGGGTAGGTGCTTATGACTGCTTTTACCTCTGACTCACTTTAAATGAAACCTCATCACAGGTACATTTTCTTCTCAAGAAGAGGCAGAAATTAGTAAATACAAAAATGTTCGAGTCTATCCACCAGAAGGAAAATCACTTCAATTCTTTTTCCCCATTTTTGCAAATTTTTCATCATCCTCCTCCTTTCCACCTCCTCAGCACTGAAATGACAAAACACTTGCTACAATTTCCTACAACCATTCTCCCTACCTCTTCCTGCATGGTAAAGAAAAGAAATGATGAGGCAGGATAAAAAGGGACAAGAAAAATCTCTGTAGTGTTCTGGAGTAATCTTCCACTGTGACAGCAGCCAAAAAAAAAAAAATGGAGTTGGGAGGGCAGGAAACTAAATGAAATGAATGTCCTCTAGAAGACAACCAGAATTTCTTCCTTCTTTCAACTCTATGCCAACCTCTAAAGATAAATAAACAATAAAAGATGATCTTGGATGTTGGTTTCATACTTCTGGTCTTGAATTCTGTGGATTTTAATTGCTACTGTCAAACCAAGTTTCAGAGAAATGTGGGATGATGTTTGGAGTGACACAGAGTGAAGTGAGAGAATATTCTATGTTCTAATAATAACACTGTTAAACTGATTCATCGTTACAATGAACAATTTTGAAAGACTCCACAATTCTGATCAAGGCGATGACCAGCCATGAATCCTGAAGAATAGTGATGAAGAGTTACCTACTTCCTGACAGAGAAATGATAAACTAAATATGCAGAATGAGACATACATCTTTTAAAATTTTTTTTGAGGCATACATTTGCTTGACTATGCATATTTGTTACAAAAGTCTTTCCTCCCAACCCCATCTCCTTTTTCCAGCAGGGGGAGGGGGAGGTTGAGGAACGGAAGAAGAAGAAAAAATGTTTAATTAAAATAAATTTTAAATTTTATAAATAAAATTATTTTGAAATAAATAAATTTTTAAATTTTAACACTGCAAGAATATACTATTGGCCTGTGCTACGGACATTTCCCTACCTCTCATTTCAGTTATCTGAAATGGAAGCTATGTGGCACAGTGAACCCAGTCTTAGACACTTACTAGTTGTGTGACCCTAGGCGAGTCATTTGACCACTGTCTAACTAGGTTTGCATCTATAAAATGAGGATAGTAATAGGGTTTATCTTCCAGGATTGTTAAACCTGTATAAAATGGGTTATTGTATGGTGTCCAACTCGTCATGACCTCATCTGGCAGACATACTGGAATGGTTTGCTGTTTCCTTCTTCAGTTCATTTTACAGATGAGGACATTGAGGCAAACAGGGTTAAGTGACTTGCCCAGGGTCATATAGTTAGTAAGTGTCTGAGGCCAGATTTGAAGAAAGGTGAGTATTCCTGACTACAGGCCTGGCATTCTATGCACTGTGGTGCCATCTAGCAGCCCCGCATTTCACCTGACTTTCAGTCTAACTAATGCTCCTTTAACGACTTCATGATTCCTCATATCATTTAGCGTCAAATATTCCCCACAATGACCTCCATTCAATTTCAGTTCTGTCAATCAATGTACACATCAGCTTACTATATTTCCATCAGAAAACTATGTCGGTATCTCATGACAAAACCCAGTCGGTCCCTGATGGCTTATTTAAACTATTTAACCAGACCATAGAGCCAACAAGAACACTCATCACTATTTTTCTTGGTATGGAGATGAAATACACTGAGTAGTATCCTGAGGTTATCACTGGAGACCCTAAAAATATTAAGTCTTTAAATTTAAAAAATATTTTATCTAAACACTAAATAATTGAATCTTGGGAGAGAAGAGATTTTTTAAATCTACATCCACATAGCACCATTAATTTCCTTGATTCTTTTCCCCACAGTGACTCGACTGCTCACAGAAAGTGGCCAAAAACATTTCTCAAAACTTAAGTGCCCTTTTTAATAACATTCCATTAAATTCAAAATCATCCCTGACAAAGCTGATGAGAGCCACTCTCTTTTCATCTTTCCCCCAGGAAGAAGTCCGGGCTAAGGAACAGAGAGGGATCAGATGTTGATTCAAAACTCCTAGCTTCATTTGGAATGAGATCAGAGGGGGCAAAGTCTCCTTTGATCCATTTTTCCTACAAATTAAAATTCATTTCAAGGTTTCCTTCCAAATACTGTACAGGTAAACAATTCATTTGAATTTATGGTCAACATTGCACAATCCCCAAATCTGCCAGGAAAATATTCAAAGTGGCCGGCATCATGTACTAATTACAGCTTGAAGAACTCCAAGTGTTGTTATTTATTGGGGCCATAAGTCATATGCGATCCAGATACAGTGTAAGATGGGATCTAAGTTTAAAGTTTGAGAGAAGGAACTGACAAAGATACTCTTAACCAGCCAAGTATGTAAATATGACCATAGTTGTTCATTAACACTCAGCTGCCAATATAAACCACTTTCCAAAATTAGCTAAAAAATTTGTGCAAAGTCTAGCATTCCAAAGGATTCCAAGAAATGCACTGGCTGCCGAGAGGGCATAGTAACCATAGGCATAGGAATCAACAGAAAGGTCTTGTCATGTGCAAAAAATTTCTGTGAGGGCAGATTCATGGGAGGTACCACATTGAATGAGGGCAGATTCACGGTAGGTACCACATTGAGTGAGGAATGTCCTAAGCAATCAGAGTGCTGGTACCTGGAGTGCAGGGCAAAACTCAAATGTAGGGGGCTGGAGTAGGGAAGACAGAGAAGCAACAAAGGTAACCTCCATCACTTTTGCCAAAGTTTGTAGGTTCTCACGGGGCCATAATTGCTTTACTCACTCTGGCCGACATGGATTGGAACACAATAGACAAATAAATAGTAATTAAGAAGAAAGAGTTTGTGACCTTAGATCAAAAGTTCAAAAAGTCTAATTTTTGACTTCATCCTCCCAGGGAAATCCGGAAGGGATAAATGCAACCCAGACTCCACCTCACGCACTCCATGAAATCAACAATAGACAAAGGACAAGATGGGAAGACTCTTTAAAATATGCTAAGAGGAAAGAAAGATAAAATGAAAAAGATCTGCCCTTGAAACATGAGTCAGTCAGTCTAAGATTGTCCCAGGCCTCTAGATATTATAAAACATGCAAAAGCGGGAAAGGCTGCTGTATATCTCCTTGGTAGCTTAGAAACGGATCCACCACCATCTGTTGTGGCTGTTGCCATAGTAGCTTTTTTCTCTAAATACCAATGAACCTGAATGCAAAGCTTCTGGAAGAGATTTTAATGCAAAGGATTGCTATCCACGGGACTTAGCATACCCTAACTGTAGATTATTAATTTTCAGGGAGCCAGTGGGTAAAACATGGGAGGGAGAAATACTGCCACCCTTGGAATTTTTTTTTTTAGATTGATCTTGCCGTATAGCAGGGGAAAGACTACCAGACTCAGAGATAGGCGATTCCTGGACTCAAATACTACCTCTAGCACTTGCTAATTATGAGACTGTAACTGAGCATCTTAACCTCACTAAGCCTCAGATTCCCCATCTGTAAAATGGAGAGAATAATAGGTGTCATGCTTCCATCGAGTGGCTCCATAGATTAGTTAAGAAGCATTTATTAAGCACTGATGATACATTTGGCACTGAAGACTCCGACAATATAAAGACAAAAAAGAAAAAGAAAAGAAAAGCTACAGCCTACAAGAAGCTTAAAATCTGTTGGGAAAGACCACATATATACATATAAATATATACAGCTAAGTAGTGCAGTGGATAGAGGGCTCAGCCTGGAATTAGAAAGACCTGAGTTCAAATCCAGTCTCAGAGCCTTACCAGCTGGGTCGTGACCCTGGGCATGGCACTTAATCCCTGTCTGCCTGTTTCCTCAAGTATAAATTAGTATAATAATATCGCCTACCTCCCAGGATTGCTGTGAAATAAGCTGGGATAGTATTTGTAAAGACCTTAATGAGTTTTAAAATTCTATATATTTCTATAAAATTCTATATATATATTCTATAAATTTCTATAAAATTCTATAATATATATATATATGCTGTTTATTATTACAAGGTAATTCGCACATATGAGAATGCCCGAGATAATGGAGAGGGGAGATATTATTGTGTGGGTACATCAGGAAAGACCTTATGTAAGAGGAACGGGTGAGGTGATCTTTGAAAGAAACCAGGGATTTCAAGGTTGAAGGTGGAATGTCTCCAAGATGTTCTTTCCATCTTCAGCTGTTACTCAAAGGTCAGCTATCACTTCTCAACATCAGAGAATGAAAAATGAAAAGACACTTACTGTCTTCTGAGTTGGGGAAAGATTTTGTCTGAATTTCTCAGTATCATGGAATATTG
This sequence comes from Potorous gilbertii, assembly GCA_028658325.1. Taxonomy (NCBI): domain Eukaryota; kingdom Metazoa; phylum Chordata; class Mammalia; order Diprotodontia; family Potoroidae; genus Potorous; species Potorous gilbertii. The sequence goes on along the minus strand of CM053772.1, from coordinate 244,667,839 downwards.
GAGAGTCGGAAGTCTTGGAAACCATTCATTGGAATCTTTCACTTGACATTTACAGATAAGGAAATGGATTTCGGAGAAGGGAAGTGATTTACCCAAAGTCACAGGGGTAGAAAGAGCTGAACCTAGGACCTCCACTTTCAGTTCTAATTGTCTTCCCATTGTTCCAGTTTATGGGACTCTGACAGCTGGGATGGAAACCTGGGCCTTCTATTTGATGATAATGACTAATAACAAGGGGGTAAATGGGTGATGCCTGAGAATCTCTAATCTAACAGATCCTTGCTACTATGCTGAGGTTTTCTGGTATGTTCCCTCACCCCCAGACCTTCTTTGCATCCCCAGTACTTAACACAGGACCTGGCACGTTGTTACCTGGCTTGTTGACTGACTGACCATAGGAATCATTAGAAGCCCTCCCCTAACACTAAGGAGACAGGTTTTTAATGGTAGAGACCACTCATCAATCCCACTCCCCTTCTATTTTTGGGATATCTGCTATAAATTCCTGGTTGGGTTGGGTGGTGGCAGAAAGAAATACATTGCGGCAAGACAATGTTAGGAATTTTGGCTTTGCATCTAAAAACATCCATCCTACTTCTCATGGTCAATTTGCTTCCACCCTTTCTTTAAAAAAAAATAAGAAACAAAAAATAAAAACCTCACCATGAAACCAAACAAAAATAGCAAAAATGAGTTTGGAGGAATGCCCTACCAAATGTCTGTCTCGCCAGGGCCGTCTGTTTTCTTCAGATGCAAACCCCAGGAGGCCAAGGCACTATGATTCAGCTTGGTTTGTAGTCTGTGCAATGTCGGGCCTCAAGACCAGAGCGGGGCTCCCTCATGACATAGCATGTAGACCTAAAGTTTGCTCCCCTGAAACATGACAAGTATACTACATAGAACATGACATAACATGGTAAGCCTGTCACATCAGTAAGTATAGTCTTATCCTGGCATAAAGAAATAGGAAGTTTTCCTCACTCTCCAAGACTTTTTCTGTCCCCTTTCATTTTTTCAGCATCCCTTCCTTCCCTCTCCAATTTTCCAGCTAATAGGCAATGTTCAGTTGTAATTCTGACAACTAAATCACACTTTCCTGTGAATTTGGGTACTGTTTGATACCTGCACCACACCTTTACTCCCACCCCCAAAACATCCCAGGGTATTTGCCTTTCAAAAGACAAGGGCCAAAAGAATGAATCTCTAATGATAAAATTTCAGACATTGGACATCTAGGCACTTAGGATGCCCTTGGAAACCTCAATATGTCCTCAAGTCACTTTGTCTCAATGGACAAAAGTCTGCTTAGCTTAAATAAAATTTATATAGGGGTTTATAGTTTGCAAAGCATTTTACATATGTTATCTCTATGTGAATTTCACAGCAACCTTGTTTTCATTATCTCCATTAACAGATGTGGAAATGGAGGAATGCAGAGGTTAAGTGACCTGCCCAGAATGACACAGCTAATAAAAGTCTAAGGCAGGATTTGAACTCTGTCTGATTCAGGTCCTCCTGATTCTATGCCTAACTCTTTATTCATGATGGAACCAGGTCTTATACAGGGAGTACCAGAGCAGACATCTTATTTGATGAGATACCAATAGGCTACAAGATTTAGAAACGAAGAGTCCTCTCTGGCTCCCACACCTCTTTTCAACATGCAATTTGCAATGATCCAGGAAACAGATCTGGAAAATTTCAAAAATTCCTTTTGGGAGTGGGAGCAGAGGTCTGCTTTCTCCTCTTCCTTGTTACCCCACCACCATTGGCAACGTTATCCACTATAACTTTTATGACATTTATAATTTTTGCTTTCCAAGATGCTGTTTTAACTTAAAAAAATTACATATGTCTTGCTGCTGTTGCTGTTAACAGCTAGATCCACATGGACAAAAAAAATATAAAAAATCTCAAGAGATTAAAAAAGTAGAAAAAAAGGCATCTGAAAACAAGACTACTTCAAACTCTTTCAGTGATTATCTTTTTCCATTCTGCTTAGACTGCCTTGCATCTCATGTTTTCCTATTGGTGGTTTCCCAGTTCTATATTTGCCCCTGAAATGGAGAGAATACTTGGGGAGGGGAACCATATCTTAGATACAATAGATCTGGAAATCAGAGTCATATTGAAAATAGATTTAGGGCCTTCCCAAACTAAAACCTAATGTTAACAATTTTGGTTCCATGGGAGAGGTTTTTTTTTTCAAATGTTTACATCTAATTCTCCCCTTCTAGACCAAAATGGGAAAGAAGGTTGTGTGTGTACATATATGTATATATGTATGTGTCAGTATATGTGTATGTATGTGGGAAGAGAGAGAGAGTGAAAGCAGGAAAGAGATAGAGAGACAAAGAAGGCTCATTTGGTTAAATTTTATTCTCTACACGCTCCAAACTAATTCAATCACTGATTTCCTTGGGTAAA
>CM053772.1:244601636-244658156 GCA_028658325.1 Potorous gilbertii | reverse complement strand
CCAGCCGTTCACAGATGCTCATCTCCAAAGAATTAAAATGTACATGTCTAGTTTCTGGTTCTGATTGCCCAATTGAGATGACAGACCTTTAAAAAAGGGTTCATTGGTGGTCGCTTCTGGCTGCCTCTCTAGGGGGATTATCCAGAATTAACGTCATTCTCTGCTAAACAATTACAGCAGCTGTATCAGCCAGCAATAAAGCAGTGCAGTTTTCCGGTAGTCTTAAAATCTACACAAATATCTTCCCCTATTTGGAAATACCTACTTCGCATACATATATACCTGGCTCTGAATGTAATGTTATTGATTTTGACACTTGCATCTCCGACAATTGCTTATTGCTTCTCAGCAAAAAAGTCTAGGGGGCAAGGGAAAGCCACTCAGTTACTGTTGAATTAATCCAAGGAAGATTTGTAGCTGACAGCTGCCCTAGATAAATTCATGTTAGGCCTTAGACACATCACTCTCAAATTCACTGATCAGCACCTCCTACTCTACCCATTCTAGCCCGATTCATTTGGAAAAAGTAGAATGAGAGGCATAAATAGAAAACAAAAATGTCTCTTCTAAGTTTTGGTTACATGAAGTTCATAAGACTAGCTTCTAAGAGTTGAAAGCTGATTCAGTCACTCTATACTTCAAAAGTGTTTGGTTTTTAAAAAAGAACCGCTCATCTCATTTTAGATTTCATTGAAGGTATCAGCATTGCACATTACAGATTTTTCACTTTCATTGTTTCCTTGCATGTGATTTGTACTGATTTTTACAGGTCCTTCCTCCACAGCATTTTGAAGTGATTTTTCTCATAGACTAACAGACATACTTGAAAAATTCAAATTTATTAAAGCACACACAATTAGGAAAAATTAAAAGTCTTTAAAACAGGATAGGCCGCATACTTTGGAAAAGAAAAGCAGTATCAATTAAAGTGTTAATTAAGATCATTGGATCATAGAATTGACAGGGACTTTAGAGGTTATTTAATCTGTCTTACAGATAAAGAACCTCAGGTCTATGGAGGTCACTTTACTTGCCCCAAAGCGGGCAGTTACTAAGTGGCAAGAACAGGAGTCAGACCCAAATGTGACCCTAACCCAACAATCTTTGCATCCTCCCCTGCTTCTGGTCTAGATGATTTCTGCATATAGAAAACAGATTTAAATAAAAACAGAATAGACAGTAGGTTGATGAAGCAAAAAAGGGGGTGGAGAGATATTAAGGGATTTAAGTTGACAGGGATGGATACCTGGGAACCAAGAAGAGGACTGTCCCTCCTATGCAAAGGTGATGCTTCCAGATTTCTCTTGAGCCAAGCATGTCCTTACTTACTGCAGGTTGGTGTATGAATTACTTCTAATCCATTGAACTATGATTAGGAGATCAATCCACAGTCATAGAGGAAAGGAAGACTTATGGGAGAGTTATATTTTATATCTGTAGAAAGAATCGATGAGTTGCCTCTAGGCTGACCAAATGTCCCAGGCTAAGCAGCAGGAGGCTTTTGAATTGCAACATACTTCCTGTGAGTTATTGGGAGGGAGGTTGTGGAGGGGTAGGAATAAGCCTAGACCAGGGGTGGAGAACCTTCAGCCTCAAGGTCACATGTGGCCCTCCAGGTTCTCAAGTGAAATTCTTGATTTGTTCTGTGAAGTTGGAATTCAAAGGGCTGCCCTTGAGGACCTAGAAAGCCACATGTGCCCTTGAGGACCTAGAAAGCCACATGTGGCTTGGGGAAAGGTTGTCTGCTCTGAACAGAATTAGAAGGGACCTCAGTAACCTGCCAGTCCAACCCTTATTTAACCAAGAAAAACTCTACAACATAGAGCACATTGACATAATTAAGCTAATGAAGCAGTGTGACGTAGAAAAAAAATGAAGTCAGAGTATTTCAATGAAATCACAAATCCAGGGGAAAACACACACACACAACCACTAATTGTGGAATATGGACAGATCCACTTTTAAGGTAAGAAAAGGCTTCACAAACTCTGACCATTACTCTAATCCTTATTAAGGAAAAGTAACTCAGAACTGGACAAGTCAATTCAATAAATATTTATTAAATGCCTTCTATGTGCTAGGCACTATACTAAGCCCTAGAGAGTCAAAAAAAGGCGAAACACAGTCCCAGGCTTCAAGGAGCTTGCCATCTAATGGGGAAGACCCACTGCAAACAAATCCATACAAAGCAAGTTCTATACAGGATAAACAGGAAATAATTAAAAGAGAGATGGCACTGGAATTAAGAGGGGTTAATGAAAGGTTCCTGTAGAAGGTGGCATTTTAGTTGGGGTTTCAAGGAAGCCAGGGAGGTCAGTAAGAGTGGAGAACAAAACAGACCTATCTGGCGTGACTGCTATTATTGCACCCAATCACTGGAGTTCGTTCTTCAAATACAATTTTCAAGTTAAGCCCTTCAAATCTCTCCTAAAATGAACTGGGGAGGGAGGTTTCTTGCCACATGCTCCAGTAAACCCAGAAGGCCTGCTGAGATAAGAGTATTAGAAGCGCATATTTACTAGAGCAGTGAGTCATGTATAAACCAGAAGATAGCCCATACAGAATGACAAACCAGAGAATGATTGTCTTCATGAATTCCTAATTAGCTCACAAATTTGCATGGAGATGACTTTACCTTTCCACTTAGCAGTGCGGCACAGACACTGGCCACAGTATATACACGTACACATACGTACATATATATATGTGTGTGTTTGTGTGTATAAGTATATATACATACATCAATACACACATATTTCACTGGAAAAATCCACATCCAGGGGAATCTTTTGTATATAAAGGGACAAGAGCATCATCTAGTCTATGGTCTCATTATTTAGAGTAGTAAAAAATGAATCAGTCATAACGCTGAGGTTTTGGTGCAGAATACAAAATAAGCTGGGGGTGGAGGAGGAAGAAAGCCATTATTTGAAGAAAGCCCTGGGAAACTGGAACCAGCAACACTTAGAACGAAGCCCTTCTGGAATGTGGTAGTTTGTTACTACTGCTTTAATTTCAGAATGTGTTCATTGAATTTCATCAATTGAACACCAGCAGAGTTACTGCCTGTGGGACTGAAGGATCCAAAATAGGAGGAAAAGTCATCAGACTTGATAGCAAAAGCATTTTTTATGGTTATGGTCTGAAAGGAGGGGATCACAGAGCTTGAAGGGACCCTTAGAAACCATCTGGTTCAACCACTTTAATTTTACAGATGAGGAAAACAAGGTCAAGTCACTTTCCCAAGGTCACACAGGAAAGGTGGTGATAGGAAACAAAGTCCTCTGACTACAGATCCAGGAGTTTCTTCCCTGCACCACAGGAGAAGGAAGCTTTGGCTAAGAGGTCCTGTGCTGAAACCTGTCCTATTGGTACCTGGGTATTTTACTTTTTCAGGGAAAAGTCAAAATATGCCACAAACAGGTTATTATATTTGAATCATAGTTATATAAAGACATTTCAGATACATCAATAGACAGATTGTACCCTACCACACACCTTACGATACTTATAACATGAACCTCCCTGGTTTTCCTTTTAGGAAAACTGTCCCTTTTGGTAAGTCCTACCTATATGTTTCTATAATCCCACATTGGTGCTTTCCAAGGTAACCAATTCATTTCAAATGCTTACTGAGCTCAAGAAAAGTGACCAGATGTTTTCATTTGACAATTCTTTAATATATTTATTTTAATTAAAAAAAAAAAGAGAAAATGAGCCTCACCAAAACTGCCACTCTTTGGAATCATCCATGGCCACAGTATGCAAATAATTTCACCCACAATTTCTACGGACGTGTAGATTTAAACACAGCAAAACCTCCTAGGGAGAGGAAGGCCCTTTCAGCAGTGGTTACCTGCAGTCAAAGGCTGGGACTGGGAAGTTCTCTGGAGTCCTGGGCTTACCCTGTGCTCTGCACCTGTGGGCAGTAAAACAGTGTCCCTCGGATTATGTCACTGCATTAGCTTGTAGGCTGCAGCAGATCAGAAAACCACAGGAGGAGAGGTTCATAAGCTCAAATTACCCTCTTGTCACTCGGTTGCTTCTGTAATGGTTAACGAAGGAGGATCACACACCCTTCTGGCTTCATTCATGTGCTATGGAGCTGAGACCCGGATTCTTGTGGAACAATGAATCATGTAAGGCTGGTGTAAAGCTCAGGGGCTTGTCTAGGTCTTTAGGGATGAAGAACACAACTCTTCCAACAGCCTTCCCTCCTGCACGTGAGAAATAAGGGCCAGCATTTCCCTAGTTATTACCTATGAACAGCAGGAAGTATCTGTGTGCATGTAAAAGATATGGAAAAAATGCATCACCTTGGAAGGGAGGCTACAATGGCCATGGTGAGGGCTGATGTTCAATTTATGGATTTGCATCTTTGCTCTGAGCTAGAAATTTTCCTGAAATCTACACACTTGTAAGTTGTCATTCAACCTCTTTCAAGTGAACAAAACCAGAACCTAAGGCTGTAGCTACTAGATTTCCAAAGTTGGACAGATCTTATTTCATACAGAAGGTCAGGAAACTAAGGCAATGGTCAATGATTTGAAGCTGGAGGGCAAATCAAAAATGGATTCCAAGAGCCTGGATGAATTAAGCTGGCCTCCCTCTACTATGGTTTCTTCCTTTGTTTAATGGAGACAGAACCTGTGTGGGCTGTCTTGAGCTTGCAAAAACTATTATAAATCGTTATGTCAGATATTTAGTCCAAGTTTGCAAATGCACTTGAACTCAGCCTCATGAAAAGTCAGTAACCAAAGGAAAATCTGGGAGTTTGCAAGATGCCCAGAAAGAAGTAGTCTGGGAATTTATGGAATTTGCATGACTTTTTTTCATGTTTCTCCCAGCTCAGATTCTGTGCCAAAAAAAGAGGGAGAAAATCTAGATGATAATTCAAAACAACATGGAAAACATTTACACAGTTTGGCACATTATTTTATACCGTCTTGTTCTCCAGCCATTTAACGTGCTCATGTCATGTCTCTCCAACAAGACTGTAAGCTCCCTGAGGCTATTGTCTGCTCTCATTTCTGGCCTCCTGCTGCTTCTATCCCCTCCCCTCCTATCCTCCCAGTGCTCTCTTCCCAGTCTGTGCTCTGATATACTTGTTGCTTGGTTGATCGATTTCCAAGACTGGACTATGTGTGAAAGGCTCCTTTGCCCCAACGTAATTTTCATTTAGGTTGTTGTTTAGTGTTTTCTATGTTTGGAGAAAACAGAGGACACAGAGTTTTCCTGTCTCTACAAATACAGTAGCATCAGACTGTCTAAACTTGAAATGGTACCACCTAGCATCTTTGACAAAGGCCTTGGGATGATCAAGGCTTCTTCTTTGTGGCCCTACTGTTCCGTTTCTTTCAGTCTTTTGTGATCCTATTTGGGGTTTTCTTGGCAAAGACACTGGAGCGGTTCACATTTCCTTCTCCAGCTCATTTTATGGATGAGGAAACTGAGATAAACAGCATAAAGTGACCTGCCCAATTTAATTCTTTAGCTTTGTATTATTATTAGTTTTTATTTATTTATTAAGTGGCAATTACTTCTCTAGGTCTCAATTTTCCTCATCTGTAAAATAAAGGGGTTGGACTAAATCACTCAATCAATCAATATTTATTAAGTGGCAATTATGGTGACTGGAGTCAGGAAGAGGGGAACTCAAATCTGGCCTCAGATACTTACTAACTCTGTGACTTTGGCCAAGTCATTTAACCTCCGTTTGCCTTAATCCAGTGGGAAAGGAAATGGCAAACTCCTCCAGTATCTTTGCCCAGAAAACCTCATGGACAGTGTGGCTCATGAATTCACGAAGAATCGGACATGACTGAAGAGCAGCAAGTATGCCAGGCACTGGGCACAGATACAAAGAATGAAACACTCACAACTCTCAATGAACTTCCATTTTAATGGAGAACACAAATGTCTGCTTAGAGAGAACTAGGGGGCACAGTGAACAGAGCACTGAATTTGAAGTCCCGAAGACCTGACTCCAACACTTAATAACTGTGTAACTCTAGGCAAGGCACTTAAGCTCTCTCATCCTCAGTATCCACTTCTGTAAACCTGGGATGGTGACAATAGTACCTCCAAGGGTTGTTGGAAAGATCAACTGAGATAATGTTTGCAAAGCGAACCTTAAACTGTGATATATCTCTGACCATGTTATTTTCTTCCTCCTCATTATTCCTATTATTTTATCTCTGCTTTCCCTACAGTATTTAGAGAATGGCCCATACCATTAGACAATTAAATATATTCTCTCTTGTATTATTCCTTAATCATTTCTTGTATGTTAATTAGTCCTATCTCTCAAATCTCACCTCAGACACTTGACACTCACTAGCTGTGTGACTTTGGGCAAGTCACTTAACCCCAACCGCCTTATCCTGGGTCATCTCCAGTCACCCTGATGAATATCTGGTCACTGGATTTAGATGGAGGAGAAGTGAGGCTGGTGACCTGCACAGCCCTCCCTCCCTCAAAACAAAGTCAAGGGCTTGACATGTCACTATTTCTCTGATGGCATGGTCTTCCTCGCCAACGAAGGACAAACACACACACACCTAGACAATTAACTTCTTCAGTACAAACTTTGTCCATACTTCATGGGTATCCTCCCCTCCACTAGCACTGAACTAAGTACATGAATGTTCAAAAAACATTTGTAAATTGATTTTTATAATTAACAATTTTTGTAACTACAAATTTAAAATTAACGAAAGAGCTTTTCTTTATTAACCTCCTTCAAAGTTCCTTTTCTTAGAACATAGTAGAATTGGAAGTCCAAACTTCCTTTATAACTTTCACTTAGGGGTCTCACAGAACAATTGGAAAAGACTTTATAGAACGTGTAGTCCAACCCCTTTATTTGACATCTTGGTAAACTATAGCCAGGAGAGGTCAAGTGACTTGACCAAAGTCACACAGCTAATAAATGACACAGCAAGGATTTAAAGCTAAGACCTCTTCTAACTCCAAATCCAGCCCTTTCCTTATGACATCATACACTATATTCATTATTTTTCTTATCTTGAAATAGAGGCAGACAAAGAGGAAGAGTAGGAAGAGCCATCTGAACTTTACATTATCAGCAAAAGCCAAAAAGAAAAAATCAGCATCCTTTATTCTGTGCAAAGATACAGATGATAGGAATGATCAAACCAGCTATAAGTTATGGAACAGAAACAGTGAATAAAAGGCACCTTCATTTTCCTGAAGCTTGAGACAACACCTGCTAATAATTCCCACTTTACGACAAACTTTCCACTTTAAACAATAGAAGTGTTCAGAACTGAAACTGAACATTTTAGAATATTTCCTTTAATTTCCTTTAATATTATCTCCATATTCAGCTGATCATTTGCATGTCAATACCCAGAATCCTTGGATAAAGAGACATCTAGGAACCAGGTGATAAGAGCCAGAGTAAGTTAAAAGTTAAATACTAAATAACCAGCCTGCATCAACCTACATATTAGTTTTTGAACAGCCTGGTCTCCATCGAGGGACAGAGATCGAAAATGAAGACCATCTTTTTACTTCTTCTACTCATCTGCCACAAATCATCCCTTGAGATATAATACCTGGCTATTTCCAAGGATGACCTGAGACGGTTCAGTTTGGCTCACTGTTGTGTGCTGATGAGGTGACTTAAGTCAGAGGCCCTCTTTTTTATTGTTTTAATATAGTTTTATGAAACAAAACATGAGCCTTCTAATAGGACCCAACAAATCAGCAAGCATTTGTTAAATACCTGTGCTCTCTTTCTTAAATACTCAAGCTTTCACATTGCCTCATAGCTCATGCTCGTTATCAGCAGCTGCTAGACATTATTTTGTGGGAAGGAAGATTACTAGTTTGATAAGTGTTTAGAAAAAAACCAGTTGAAGCACTAAATTTAGTTTATTTAATTTGAAAATATTAACTCATTGCAATTTCAGGAAATATCAACTTACTCTTAGGATTAAATGTTGGTCCCAAGTCCTAAAGGCATTACACAAATGAAAAGTAATATACTCTATTCTGCTTTTTCAGTTTCAGATTTCACCAAAACAAGTTTTCCAGAAAAAAAAATTAACAAAACACTGAGTAATAAGATACAGAAGAATTACATCACCTACTTAGTTCAGTGCAAACAAGTGATTCTTAAACACCTACTGAGTGAAAAGTATTGTGTTATGCTCTAAGGATGTAGGAAAAAAAACCCTACATTTTCTCTGTCCTAAAGAGCTTATATTATAGTAGATGAGTAACATAAGTACATGAAAATTGGCCAATGGGAGCATCCAGTACCACCAGTTGCCATGGCAGAAACATGGAGATCTGCCTTTTCCAACCTTCAGCCCACCAACAGGCAGCTAGAAGAAGCACCAACACCAACTGCCCTTGGGCCATTGACCTTTCCTCAACCCAGTCCCTATTGCCTAGGTACCACCTGGTAAAGGACACTCTCTTTCAACTGGATGCTGGCCCCCACATCTCCACCTATGGAGAAGGCATCTGCAAACCCCACTCCACAGTGACCTTTGAATCTGCCTGTCATTGTTCCCCAAGGTCTCCCTGGCCTTTCCATCTGCCCTCAGAATCTGAAACATTACTTGGCTTTTCCATCTGCCATGAACTAACACAAACATGAGCCTCCCCTTTATGAGTTGCCTTCTCCAATTAGAATTCGAGCTCCTTAAGAACTATGGCTTTCATTTTCTATTATCGAAGTGCTAGGCAATCCAGTAATTAATACATCAATCAACATTTAAGTGCCTAATATGTTTGAGGCACATAGTAAATGCCTTTCCATTCCAAAACAGAGCTTTAAGGAGTGATATCTCCTAGTTACAGGGATAAGAGAAACCCTCATTGTGGGTGTGGAATCTGACTGGACTTTGAAATCACTCTTTTCCTACAACAGAGGGAGAAGTGGATGGAGTCCATTCTTCCCATGAGAAGCTATGCCCCATTTTCGATGATACATGACTTTTCTAGGCAGAATTCTAACTCATAATGGCTTTTCCTACTCATACTTCTTATATCGGTTTGCCAAATTGCACTTTCATGAACATGCCAATTATCTGGAATTTGGAGCCGGCGAACTATTCTCAGTGCAATGTTACTAGGTTCCCAGGAAGGTCTTCTGAAACTGGATCATGGACTTCAACAATAATTGAAAAGCATTTGTTAAATATTGATATACTTGACACTATAAAGTACACAAGGAGATTTTGAGGGTTCCTACTTCTAAAGAGTTTGCAAACTAATTGTGAAGTCAAAATGCACAGGCAGCAAAGTTTGCATTTCAACATGATATCCTTGGTCAAGGATGATAAAGGACAGGTACAATGGTGGAGAAGAAAGATGAAATGTGGGTAGACACAGCATAAGGCAGTAATGTACAAGGTAGATTCAGGGGACGAGGAAAAGAAAAGTTCAACTAGGTTCAACTAGAATTCGTTGGGGAAAAAATGTAGATTGGATGATTACTTTCTCCCAATAGGAAGCCACATGACAATGTATGTTAGGAGCTTTGCAGACCTTAAAGCACTCTATAAATGTCAAATACCATTATCATTACACTGGTTCTTCTAGGGTTATTGTGGGATCCTAATTTATTTGCTAAGTAGAAATATAATCCCATGCTACCTCATAAGCCTCGCATAGATCTATGGAAGGAGCAGCTTTTCACTGCACTATTTGCACAATTTCTAACACATTCTCATTAATGTGTTGAATAAATTTTCCTTCCCCCCACCCTACTCCATTACCACTAACTGCTGTAGGTCTGGTCCTTGCCACCCACTCTCCTACCCTACCCCCACCTTCCTGCCAGTCCATTATGGCTCTTGAAAAAAGAATCAGCAGCCTAGCACACCTGCAACAAATCTGGGTCAAAAGGAAAATCTTCTGGGGGAATAGCTACAGAAGGGATAGTCCCTAAGGAGTCAGCCCACCATGGAGCGCCGTGGACCATGTGATGGAAAGGTTTGGCTTCATGTCTTTTGGGTAGTTGGTGTGATGTGACAAAAACCAGAAACTAAAATACTAAATTTTTACAGACTCCACACAAAAACAATTGCATAAGTAATGTAGTAGGCACCATTTTGTTGCCAAAGGGACCAATTACAGTTCTACATTTCTATTAACACAGAAGAACTAGACACTGGTTTTAAAAAAAGTACCATCTAAATTTAATGATTTTTAAATGCTGGTTTCCTTCTTCTTGCTCCCCCCTGCCACAAAAAAAAATAATTGTTGTGGTTGAAAGTTACATTACATTCATTGGTTTCAAATTCTGAAAGATATTTAAAGGCTGCAATGGTCTGTTACAGAAAACAGAAATTTATGTGGGGAACGTTCTTGTGAATTTTAACTTGGTTTCTCGCTGCAAAGAAAAATTATTCTACCCCTGAGATTCTTGGAAGTGTCAGGAAAAATATTATTCCAGCAGAGAAAAATCCATCCCTTGTATAGTTGGTGAACATCAGCAGAACAGTCTGGAAGGCACTGAGGGACAGGACTGTATTTCCCATAGAGAAGATAGTGTGACCTGCCAAGAACTGATCATGAACCTTTAGTCAAGAAGCAGTTAAAAAAAAAAAAAAAGAAATTCAAGCCACTTCAGAAAAACTAAGTGACCAAAACTCAATTTACAAAGCATAAGCTTGAGGCTTTCAAGCTCAGTACTGACCACACCCTACCTATGTCTTTGGAAGACAATTATGTGACTGTGAAAAAGTATACCAAGAGAAAATCTGGAGACCTTTGACATGCTGACCCTTTTAATCAGCTTCTTAGGCCATCTGTGAGCTAGACCTTAGACTGAGGGCTTGATGGATGGTCCTCTTGGGGAGAGGCAAAGGTCAGATGTACATACTCTCATCATGGTCATTATTTTCAGTTATTCTTCATGCTGTTCTCCCCTCTTTCAGGAAGACTCTGGTTTCAGTTCTCTTGGGTAGGATGGAGAGATCAACTAATTTAACCTCTCTTTTCTTCTTCCCTCACTCAAACCCTTGAACTACACACCTGAGTAGAAGAGAAAGCAATGGGCTAATTCCAGGAGGCCATGTTTTCTCTCAAGCACACTGAATTATCTTTAAAGCAGTTCTCAGCTTCTTGTTGACTCCCAGCTGAAAAGTACGTCTATAAACTGTGTTGGATGGGGATGCCTCCTTCCAGGAGAGAGGGAATTTGAAGAGAAACGAGAAAGAGGGGGGAGGGAGAGGCAGAGTGTTTTTATTTCTTTTGTACTGACAACCCTTACTGTACTCCCCCTGCAGTTTCTAAGAAGATGCAAACTGCTCCCAGATAACCCTTCGGAACATCCCTTTCATGATTTCCCCTTTTCTCCTTTTCCTGCTAAAGCTAAAAGAGTCTAGGATAGTGGCCTGTGCTGGGAGAAAAAAAGGAGAAAAAAACTATCCTATTTTATTGTTGTCTTTTACCTCTAGTCCAAGAAGACTTGGCTTCCTAAGGGCCCAACAGGTGTTTTAAAGCCTGCGTGTTCCCCTCAATTCATTTTGATCACCAAATACAGAGATATTCCTCCCCACTCCCAACCTACTAGGGTTTTTTTTGTTAAACAGGAGAAAAATGTATTTGCCTTTTCATTTAGTCATGATCATAAATGTATAAAGTGCTCTAGGAAAATACATGCCAAATGAATAGGCAATATTTGTCATCTAATTAGGATTTGCCTGATTTGATCCAGTCATCCTTAAAATAAACAGCACATGAGGCAAAAGCTTTGGTTCCAAGATTTGCCTGGAACAATGAAGTTCCAAAGTTTAAAGTTAGAAAGACTTAGCATTTGTCCAGCTGCTCCAGCTACAAAAGTTGGGAGTTCCCACCTCTTACCCTGGGCTCTATTCTGTGATGGTCACTCATGCACAACAGATTTCTGTGGAGAACTGACTATGAACTCCTTGATAATGAGGGTCACCAAAGTTTCCAGTGTACAAATAGGTTGCTTTCCTCCAAGCCTGCTAAGAGCCCAAAGCAACTCTCCCAACACCGTCTTATTAATAAAGCTTTGTGGTTTCTTTCCACGAGAGCATCAGTAGATTTTATCATTTTGCAATGAAGCTGAGTGAGAAAAGATGGTGCCTGATTATGGATAATGAGCCCTTTCCTTTTCTTGGTGAGGAGACAGGTGTGCAGTTTATAAACAATTTTGCGTAGAGTCTAAATCAGTCTAAATTTCCTCCTGCCTTTTCTTCCAAAAGTGGCTGCATTTGGGGGATTTTCATGAGTTCCAAGAATCCTAGTAGTTCATTCAAAAAGGACAAAGCCACTTTCGGATCAAAGACTGACACCTCCCCACCCCCAAAGAACTCACACACAGCTTGGTGGAGAACTCCCTCGACAGGCTAAATCAGCAGGCAAAGGGAAGAGATGTTTACACTGAAACCCTTACCATAGCATACCTGTATGAACTACACAAAGGTTAGGGATCACCATTGTAAAATGGCATTTTCCTTCCTGGGAATTCAGGGGGACCATGGCAAAGCTATCTGGTCCTAATCAGGGGAAAGCGTCCTCTCTGAATGCACCATCCTTAAATGATGTCCCAAACTGTCTTTGTAAGGAAGTTTAAAAGCCCCGCCTGGAGCACTAAGGATTCTGGGAAAGGATTAAGAAACTGGCGTCCTCACACAGTCCTTCACGTTCCCCTCTGTTTTAAACCAGCAAAACTGCCCATATATTAACAGTCAGTTTCCTAAAAATTTTCTTAATTCCTTTTCAATAAAATTAAACACAATTACTCTTCAGTGAAAAATTCCTAATGTACAACAAAAAAGTGTGATAATTATCTTCTAAAAAAGTTATTTATTTTACCAAAAAAGAAGTTAAGACCTATTAGGTAGATGCAACACCTCCATATTTAATGGAGCTAAGGTAGCATCTCCTTAGAAACAAAACAGAAAGTAAACTGTTCATCCCAGGCTCTCTAAATTTGGGTTCCAGTTTCATCTTTCATATCCCCCAACAATTCTGATCAGCCAGCAGAGATAGATAGAAAAGCCTTCTCTAGCTTCATTTATTTCTGGAGCTTGAGCCACTAGAAACTTTCTGTTTGGAAATGAATGATTTTCTGTTGCCCCTGTGTGATGGAGAACTGGAATATTATTTTAAGTACACGTTCTCAAGACACAACGTACCTCGGATTGGACTGTTTCTGTGAGACTAAATGAAAAAAAAACGTGAGAATCAAGACAGAAGAGAAATTGTTTCTGCTGTCAGGGTTCCTGTTTTTTCGCTCTCAGACAAAGTGAACAGTAAACAGAAATCAAAGTCAACGTGTATAGTAATTTTCAAATGTACAGAAGGATGAACTGAATGAGATCAAGTTGAAACTGGATTCAGTTGATAATACATGAGACTGCCTGAAGAAAACAGACCTCAGCACCTGCAAACTACACAGAATATAAAAATGTTAGGCTTGGAAGGGACCTGAGAGATCATTTAACCTAATCCCTTCTTTCTCTCTCACACACAGTCACACACACACACACACACACACACACACACACACACACACTTTCTTGATTAAGATTCTATTTTTGTTTTTATTTTCTCTTTGTAAATGCACACCGCAGGAAATACCAAATGTCAAAAGCACTTCAGGATTTTCCTTCCCAAGAGAAGCACCCCGTGCAATATGAAATCCTTACCAGCTTCATGGTGGCATTATTTTGTTCCCAGCGCCACAGCATCACATTCATTTTATTTCCTCCAGGCAAAAAGGGAAAGAAATGAAAGCACCTGCCGGAGGAGGTCCCGCGGCCAGGAATGCTACAGATCCATCTCACTCATTGTAATCCAGGTATCGGCGGGACAGCTCCCTCCGCTCCTGTTTAGGCCAGTTCATTTTTCGGGCTGATCCTGACAGCCAGATTTCTTCAGGGAGGAGGGAAAACCACATTGGGTGGCTCTTTGCTTTAGATATCACTCCCTCTCCCTCCCAAGGCCAAATCAAACAACTCCTGAAAAGCAGTTCTGGAAGGAGGCAGCTGGGGCTCCAGCAGCAGTGAGCTTAGGACAGGCAACATCTCCCCTCCCCTTCCCTCCCCTCCTCTTCCCTCCCCTCCCCAGCAACCACAAGCACTCCAAAGATTGGGCATTCCTAGTTCAATGGGGCCGTTCATCATTTCAGGGAAGAATCACAGTTAACCATTTCGGGTATGGATCCTGGCCACACTGGAAGTTTAGGGGAATCTGCTGCCTTGAAGTGCAGGGCGCAAGGGAGCACGGACTATTTTAATAGCCAGCTGACCCCAGGTAGAAAGCCACGCTTGTTTCTAAATGTGCTCAGCCCATAGAAAGTAGGATCAGAGTGAGGATATACTAGCCCTCACTCAACTCACCCCAACCCTAACCCATTGGGATTTTTTCTTCTTGGATAAAACAGTTTGGCACATATAGCTGTTTTTCTTGGCCCCCTGAAGTGATTGACAGCTGCAGTCAGAAAAGGGCCCATCACAGGAGAACGCTTTTAATGCTTATTCATTTGTGTGTTTGATATTGCATGTGTGACTTGACTTCATGTGTTGTAGACATATGCTCCTGCCGCACCCCTCTGCCCCCCATTTCTTTTCTTCCTGGGTTCCCCCTGAATCCCCCATCTCCTGACCACTCCCATGCACACAGGTGCCACTCTGCCCCTCCATCCCAGATATTTCCGGGCATGTGCAAGAAGCAGGGTCAGTGGACTGTGGTGTTTTCAAACCCACCTGCCCACACTGCAGTTGAAGGGACACAATACACCACTTGTTCTCGGACAATGCAAGGGCAGACATGGTGATCAGGCTGAGTTTATTCTCTCAAAACACTAAACAAAACAGCCAACCCCATTTATGATGGGAGAAAATAGACTGGTCAGTTCTTCATTCTCCACTCTCATTTTGGGTTTTCCCTTTCATTTCTCCTATAGGTCTTTTTTTCCCCCACTATTCTAATTTTCTTTTATTTTTTGCTGAACCTTTATTTTATTTGGGCAAATTCACAGGGAGGCAACTCTCTCAACATCTGCATATCAGGTAAACTGATCTGCAATTTAGAATTATAGAAAACTCCGCGAGTCACTGAGAGGTTAAGAGACTTGCCCAGAGTCCCGCTGCCAGCATGTGTCAAAAGCAAAATTTGAATTCAGGTCTTGCTGGCTATGAGGTTAACTCTCTCTCTACCATGCTATGCTGCCTTCATGACTTTTCTGGAAAAAGCCACTGGTCGATCAAACCATCAGCCTGTAGTCAGAGCAGAATCTTATTCCAAATCAGTAGGTTTGAGACTGATCCTGGTACCTTGAACCCTCATTTGGACTATAATACTTCAGGAAGAATTTAGCCAAATGGGGGACAGGTGAATGGAAAGGAAAAGAAGCAGAAAGGTCTCTTTTTCTAAAATGGAATCCTTAATCATATTTGTATCATGCATACCTTTGGCAATCTGGTGAAACCTACAGACCCCTTCTCAGAATCATGTATTTTAATTCATAAAACAAAATATGTAGGATTGCAAAGGAAACCAATTACATGGAAATACAATTATAAAGATAGATTTAAGGAAAAACAAGCTCATGGACTGCAGGTTGAGAATTCCTAGACAAAGTCAGAAGAAGGATATGTGTATATGTATGTGTATAATACACATGCATACATACAGGTATATGTCATGTATGTATATGTGTGTATATTCCATGCATATCTATATATTTTATTTCTATATGTTTTAGAAGCAAATTGTCAACTAGTTCCTTTGCAGGTTAAGGATAGAAATACCCAACTGGTAATAGTAGTGCCATTAGTAATTGTGAAGTATATTTGCCACTACACAAATACCATCAGGAACTGGGAAAATTTTATGGGGTAATGGCCTCTTTCTGCCCCTCTGATTCGTATAATCTATGAAGAAGATACCTCCCACCAGGCTGCTTTCTTTAGTGCCTTTTTGCTCCAACCCTCAAACTACCCCCTATCTCTCCAGTTCTCCAATTAAGTCCTTTTGGTGCAAAGTAAGGCTGTAAAATCAGCCTGTATTAATGGAAACTCCTTCAGAGCAAGGATTGTCCCTTATTTGTATATGATCTCCAACACTTAGCCCACTGCCTGGCATGCAATAGGTACTTATAAACATTTATTGATTTACTGCTTTATTGTGCCCGACCACATAGTAGGCACTTAATAAATGTTTATTGATTGATTGCTGGTCATACTTTTGTTACTAGGGTTCTCAGTACCCAGAGGATGGTTGAGAGTGGTTTTATTGGTAGCTGAGATGGCACACTTGGACCTAACTCCTCAGAGATGGTGTCCTGTTTGAGACCTCCACCCCTCAAATCAAACTTACCTGTTCTGTGCCCTACCTTCTGGGATCCCCTTCCTCCAGATAAATTTACTGGAGATAGTAATATGAGTTAAGGTGAAAATAATTGGAAAATATAATGTAATATGGTCATTCTGTTTTTCACAGGGCTTTTCAGTATCTCAAGCCAATAGAATAACTAATTGGTATGAATTTCAAGGATTGGAGAAATACTACACATTAGGGGAATCTGTGGACAGAAATGTCTTTTGGACCACTCAGAGAAAACAAGCTTATGGCAGTCCATTTGAGAATGTGGGCTCTAGATACTAGCAATAATGGATATAAATACAGGGGAAATGGTATATCTCCCAAGGGAAACAGTAATATTAAAAAACAAAGTCACTAGTAGCACCTGAACAACTTTTTGCTTTTATTTCCCAGTGGAAAAACCCAATCTTTTTTCCTGAGTCTATGTGGTTTTAAAAAAACAAACAATTTTTTAAAACCCTGTAGAAGTATTTACCTTTATCTTTCAAATGAAAAAAAAGTAAATCCCATCTACTGTACATACCTGCCTTTGTCTCATATCTAGGTAATGAGAAGCATGGAAATTTTTACTTGTAGAAAGTTGACAGTGGCTACCTTTCCAGAATGCTTGAATTCAGGAAAGAGGGGCATAAAGGAATTGAGGATGTACATGACCTGAAGGGTTTTTAGCCAATTATAGTCAAATTTACAAAGTAAAATTGTAATTCTTCTGAGAGAAGAAAGAACTCTCATTCCTGGGCCTACTGACAAAGGAAACCTGAGCCATGATACAACCACATCTTCTCTATACAGGCACATCAGTGTCTGCTAGAGGAGTAAGCCCCTTGATGAAAGGTCGCACAGAGAACAGCAGGCTTTGCAGGGGTTCACAAGCTGTTGGAGGGTTTGAAAGTAAGATGTATGGTTTTCTGGAAGGCCAATGGCAGACACAATAACCTGCTGACAAGCCCATGAATGAATGAATGAATACACTTCAAGAGAAGATCTTGGCTGTAAAACCAAAGGGTTCTCTCTCTGTCTCTGTCTCTGTCTCTCTCTCTCTTTCCTCCCTCCCTTCCTCCCTTCCTTCCTTCCTTCCTTCCTTCCTTCCTTCATTCTCTCCTTCCCTCCTTCCTTTCTCTTTCTTCTCCCTTTTCCTTCCTTCTTTTTTCTTTTCCTTTTTAATAAAGAATATTAAGGAAATTTATGATTGTATAATTAAAGTGTCATTGACATTACTTCATTCCCTTAATGGAGTTTAATTTGTATTGTACACATCACACACACACACACACACACACACACACACACACACACACATACACACAGACACGCACAAAATCTATGGTTCAGGTCTCTGGCCTTGGCCCAGAGCCTAATCCCTACCCAGCATCCCAGTGCAAATACAATATACTTTACTGCCCACCTGGGTAATATAAGAAGAACAAAGAGTGTGAGTGTGAGTGTGTGTGTATGTGTGTGTGTGTGTGTGTGTGTGTGTGTGTAAGTATGGGGCCACAAAAATCCTCAAGTAGAAGTCATCTCCAGTTGG
This sequence comes from Potorous gilbertii, assembly GCA_028658325.1. Lineage (NCBI taxonomy): Eukaryota > Metazoa > Chordata > Mammalia > Diprotodontia > Potoroidae > Potorous > Potorous gilbertii. Next base: position 244,640,281 of record CM053772.1, on the reverse strand, counting down.
CTTGATAAATCAGGAAAGCGAGCCAGGTTCCCCCTTCATTGAAATGTCATCGAAGTGCTATGAATCTAAAAGGTTCAAGCTCCCTTCAAAACATTCACCTTAAATCCCTTTGGATTGATGGCTGTTGCTATAAGAAAAGTGACTGAATTGGTCTGAACAAAATTACGACTCATTTTCAATTCTCACAGCAGACAGTCATCCTTATCCCCTAATCTGAGGCTTTGCCAGGTGTGCCTGTGGTTATTTGTTCTATGAAATGGTCTGGGCCCAGAATTTCTTTCTCCTTCCTCTACCCTTACTTTCAGAGTAAGGCAGATAACACTCGGAGTGGAAATCTGTAAAATCCCCCAATGCCCTTTGGCCTTTCCTCTGCTCTCCAAGTGGCCTCCTGGGTGAGTGTCTAGGCCTCTGAAGTACAGTGTCACATCCAGCTATGACCCCAGCCTAGATTAAAGGCTATGAGAGAGTGAAAATGTGTTGGGATCATCCAAAGGACTGACTCTGGAGCATTGAAAAACCTGAATCTTTCAGAGCCCTTTAGTCCTTGTCTCAATATGATACTAGGGTAGCTGATAAGCATGAGTGCTAACTCAGAGACCACGAAAATATAGTTTTTAAAACCCAATACCATATGTCCATGGGGTCTCATTAAAGAGACTGTCAGGATCACAATGCAGTTTAGAAAGGTAAATGGTTTCTGGCTATTAATTCCATAGGTTCAGGACATTTAAAGGTTGGATTTCAGGAGAGAGGGAACAAATTGGGAAAAGAATTGTCCTCAAAATATTTTTTTCTTTCTGAATTCAGAATGGTATTGTTGAAAGAATACTGGATTTAGAGTCAGGAGAGACCAGAGCCCAAATTCCAGAACCAATACCTAGAAGCGCAATCTTGGACAAGTCATTTAACATCTCTTAATTTCAGTCTCCTCATCTGTAAAATGGAGATAATCGTACACTAACTATCTGATAGAGTTATTATAAGAAAATGCTTTTCAAAATATTGAAGTTCAATGTAAATGTGAATAATACTGTAGGCTGGATGAGGTGGTCAAAGGGCAGTATTTATTTTTTATTTACTTAATTTTATTTTCTCTTTTAGAATCAAGTCTTTCATTCCTCTTTATCCTTATTTAAGGTTATTAAAGATGGCTCTTTAAACGGCAGGGTCATCCCTTCAGGGCTGATGTCAAGACTTTCTGGGACCTGTTTATGAACTCTGGGCCACTCACTAGTATTCTTCCTTGGGGAAAAGCAGTAACTTTTCAAAGAACTTTTTATATTTACTTCATCCTTCACAGTGAGATACACATATATACTGGGGATTAAAAACCCATCATCACCCGATGAGGTTCCTCAGACATTTCCCTTCCAACTAAATGATTACCAGAAGATGACAACAGTTAAGATTAAACCAATTCCAACTCATTTAGTGGTACTAATCAGCCCTGAAGGGCATTGAAGGCAGCCATGGCAGGCCTATCAACCTTCTAAACAATTCACTCCTTATTCAGGGAGAGCCTTTACTAACATACGGCAGCCGTGTACATACAGACTTTAGCATGTGTTACCCTGAGCAGAAATCATTCTTGGTGGTGGTACACAAGGCATGAAATTAGGGTAAACAGGAGGAAACAGATGTTTGAGGCCTAAGTGGAAAGGCAACATGGGTAACTCTCTCTCCATTAGGCACTGAAGGAAAGCCCAGAGAAATCCATTAACCAGTAATCCATTGTTTGTTGAAGAAAAACTCCATGCACTAATGACTTGCTTTCTTGCCTTTGTGCAGGCCCATGAAATTTCATTTGCTTTAATTAGCTTTGCTGTTGATCATACAGCATTTTCAACTGCAATTATGACTCAAGACCCAGAGCATATATAATACAATACTTCTAGAATAACTTCCACTCCCACTACTTATAAAATTAAAAACAATACTTTGTGTTTACAGAACTCTTTTTAAGTTTTGAAATCATTTTCACATTTACTACTTTATTTTTTCAACCAGTCTATGCACCAAGTAGACTATTGTATCACAGACGTAGAGCTCATGGGGACCAAGAGGTTCTCTATTCAAGCCTCTCATTTTATTTACAAGGATTTGCCCATTGTCACAAAAGGAAGTATAAGCCTTATTCAAGGCAAGATTCTGCGACTCCTAGTTCAGTGCTCTTATCACTGCACCATACTGCCTCCTCAAGAAAGGTACCAAGGCATAAAGGCATTAAATAAATGATTTACTCAAAGTTCCAAATGATGCACAATACCAGGGAATGAACCTAGATCTGCTGTGGCTTTTCTCTAGACTTTAACAGGTATTGACATTATGTCATCATAGAAATATGAGCATGAGTTTGTCTGGAGAGAAATGTTTAAATTACATTAACAAAATAAATTGTTAAAATCTAGCAAAACTGGTTCACTTTAAATTATTTTATTTTAAAAATTATTACAATAACAAAAACATTGCATCTAATGTCCCAGCTGTTCTTTCTGGTTGCAAGATGCAATGGAAAGAGTTCCAGGTCCAGAGTTAAGAGAAACTTCAATTCTAGACTGATTTTTATAGTGAAGTGATTTTAAGGAAAAGACATTTTTCTTCCCTGACCTCTAGGTTGGTCATATTTGGATGGGGATAACAATATCTTCACTCATGAAAATTTCATTCTAAAACAATTTAGAAATGTTGGACATAGTGAGCACCAAATAGCATAAGAGAAGTGAAACTGATATTTTAACAGTCAACAAGCAACTGGTTATTGATGATGAAATTCCAAATTAATTGTGAGTGTACAGTCAGACCATTGATTGTTACAGCAAATGAAAGTCAATATCAATAGGAAGAAAAAGTAAAAATGAGAAGATGTGAAATGACAATTGATATGATTGCGGTCTCACCTATTTAAACCAGCTACTGAGACTGAAATATAGGAAATGAATGGAAGAAATGACATTAGCCTAGATTTGCTAAGGAAGTCTAATCAACGCAAATCAGTTACCTTAATGAAAACACAGAAAAGTTTAGAAACACCTTATCCAATCCAATATTGATCCCCTTCACAAATTAGAGAATATGTCATCTGAGAACCATGTACATTTAGAAAAAAAATCTATAAAATCTTACATGGAAGGAGGAAGAAAAGCTATGAGTAGTAGTGCCTCCTAAAACATAAACCGGAAAGAAAAAAAAGTTTATAGAAATCTTGGCAAGAGACCCAATCAAGTCGGATAATCTTCAGGTTGTTGGAGGATGAAAGTGGAAGGAAAATAAGAGACAAAAAGTGGGAAAGATACTCAAAATTTAAATAACAAAGTCATTTTTCCATCAATGATAGTGGAGCCATCACGTATGAACTCTAACGCAAACATATGTTAAAGTGGAAATGGTACTAAAGGAAACCAGGTTAGAAAAAGAACCTGGACTTGATCAAAAACACAAGGAAAATCTGCGCTGGATGTTACATGCGTTTAATGGCGCTGATTCTCAAGATATCTATGTGCAAACAGGATGCCAAATACTTTGAAAAAAGTCGCAAATGTTATTAGACTTAAAAAACGTAATCAAGGCCTACTTTCCCATCTCTACAAAATCTTTATGAGTGCAGTTTATACATTCATCAAGGGTGTCCTTAATGAATACATGGGAATGGAATAAGGTTTCCATGAACGATTTTTATAGCAGACCATATCTTTATAGTTATACAATTGACTGAAAGGTACACAGAATACAAGATTCCACTGTTTGAAAGAATTTCATTTGGTAGTAGAGGGAGCATGGCATTGTTTCAAGAGAGCTGGCCTTGAAGCCAGGAAGACTTGGGTTTACATCCTGCGTGGTCTCATACATTATGGCTGAGTGAACCTGGGCCAATGCCTTTCCCTTCCCTCAGTGCTCCAGGCAAGTCTCTTAAGATTTTCAGCTGCAAAGAAGGTGTTGACCTGCTTTAATAAAGGGACTTTCCAACCACAGTATCTTGTATTTAACTACTTTGTATATATCTTTATTTTCTCTCTGTTATTGTGTGTGCGTGTGCGCTCGTGTTTGGGTAGTGTGTGAGCAAAAATTCTTTCACTGTTTGTACACATTATCACCAGCACCTAGCATAGTAACAGACAAATAGTGGATAGTTAATAAATACTGGTTGACTGATTAAGAGTTACCTACACCAGTGAAATCAGTAGTCCAGTCCCTACGCTTCTATATTTGGTAGAATGAAATACGGTGACCTGAATGGTGTGGCAGATAGAGAGGTCAGGCCTGGAGTCAGGAAGACTCATCTTCCTGAGTTCAAATCCACATGCTTGCTGTGTGACCCTGGGACTTCACTTAACCCTGTTTGCCTCAGTTTCCTCATCTGTAAAATGAGCTGGAAAAGAAAATGGCAAACCTCTCCAATATCTTTGTCAAGAAAACCTCAAGTGGGTTCATGAAGAGTTGGGCAGAACTGAAAAACAACTGGAAAAAATTGAAACATCACCTTAATGGTTATGGTCCAACAAGGCATCTATTATGTATATGTGGTATTAAAATAGTTTTCAAAATTCCTCAAAAGACATAGCCCCAGAGATGACTTTGTTCAATGATTATAAATATCAAATGAGTCATCAAATGAAGCATCGTCAAAGATACTAATTAGTCTCTGGCATGGAGGATGTTCAACCAAGGATTTCTAACTGATGAGGTGAGGTCTTCCAGATGCTCCTATTTGTGAATGGCATTGTGCTGATTAAATTGTATGTTTCATTCATTCAACGTTGTCTAAAACCACTTTTAAAAGCTCAACCTATCTATCCACACAGGAAAATGGAAGTGAATGCCTGTTCTCCGGATCACAGCATGTAACTGCATGCACAGTCCACAAAGTTTGTCTGTCAGTATGTGTTCATTGCTGCAAGTGGAGAGATATGGCAGTGTACAAAGAATTAAAATCAAGCTTCTCAAAGAGCAATGAGGAGGTGCCTGGTGGGTGTGAGTAGGTTGCAGCATATCACCAATGTCAAATAGCATGGGAGTCTCAGTGAATGACAGAATGGCAAGTACAGCTATAGAAGTGTCCATAAAAGTACCAAATCACTATTAATGAAGAGAATTCCTAATACAGGGGTTAACTTTATGATGTGTGTGTGTGTGTGTGTGTGTGTGTGTGTATGTGCAGGCATGTGCATTACAGACTCCTTTGACAGACTGATAAAACCTACAAGCCCTCTTCTAAGAATACAGCCTTTAAATAACTAAAGAAAATGCTAAATTTAAGTTAGAAGTTAGTGAAAAAAATGATATAATCTTTTGTTTCCCATCCAAATTCATGGACCTCCTGAAATTTATCCATGGATCCCTTGGGCAGCTTATGGTACAATAGACGGAATGCTGGGCTTGAAGTCAGGAAAACTTGCATTTAAATTTGACCTTAGCCATTTAAGATATCTGTGACCCCGAATAAGTCATTTAACTGCTTTCTGACTCAGTCTCCTGTAAAATAGGTTTAATAATAACGTGGATTTCCCAGGTTTGTAAGGAAGAAAAATGAGCTAACATTGGTACAGCATTTTGCAAACCCTAAACGCTATATGATGCGAGCTCTTTTCTGCTTTCCAGGAAGAGACCTTATGATAGAAAATTCAGGATTTTCCCACTTCAATTACATTCACACACAGCTATAGGGCCCTTCTTATCTGCAGAGTTATGCCTGAGGGACTCTTTGCCTGCCCTACCCCTAAGTAAATACAATTTTAGAGATAAACGGGGCACTGTGCCTCCAAGGGAAGAGCCAGAATCCCAGCTGCTACTTTCCACTCCACAGGATCAAAGTTCAACACTGAAAGATGAGCTGACCATACCCCCTTCTTTGTATCTCTTTGGGACTTTTGTTCCTACAAACCAGCCATAGTAGATTCACCCCCAAATCAAGCTAGGAGCCCAGCAGTATAATCCCAAATCTCACACTATTAATAAATTACTAGAGGTTCTTTATTGTGGGCTGACTTGGCTTGGGGTCCAGGTAGAGAAAGAGGTAATTGGTTATAGTTACAGTTCATTGTGGCTCTTGGGAGAGGAGCGGGGAGGGGGAATGGGAGTGGACCATGATCATTTCAAAGTGATGGTAAATACAGTAAATGACCATTGATCCACAATCCACAGAAAGAAGGCTCATAATGGAAATAACCTCACAATTATATACAGCCATTTCTGATGTTTCCTTTTGGGTCTCTTTTATCCCCAAGGCCTCTACCACAGCATCCTGTAGGGAGTAGGTACTTTAATAAATTTTGGTTAAATTCATAATGATGTCCCTGAAGTACTGCCTTCTCAAATAATATTTGAAAATGTCTGTCATTTTCTTGGTGAGGCACTCCTTCTATCCACACAGCTAAAAGTCCCTCCCCAGTTAGTTCTCCTAGCAGAAACACAAGTAAGGCAAACAACACAGTAGATGTCTTCAATGGAGGTCAGAGTAGAAGAGGATAAAGAGAGATGTCATCCTGTGAGGGAGAGACAGAGACTCTAGAACAGTGGTATATAGCTGCTACTGGCAAGAGGTGCAGAGAGCAGGACTGAGTAGGGAAGGTGTTCCACCCAACATACCAAAAGACTGTAAATACTGTTAGCACTCTCTAAATTTAGTGCACCGGAAAAAAGTCCCAGCCACTCACTACACTCCAGTTACGAATTTATTCTATGGTTTCTTCTACAAAGTTGGATCTGCAGGATCCTTAATCTACTCATTGAGGGGTCATGACTTGCTCTAGGAGGAGGGAGTAGGGAACTCACACCATCAGAATGAAGAGTGAGACTAACCCAGAGAAAGAGCTCCTTGACCTTCCCCACTAACTTACTTCCAGATCCTATAGAGACCTCCTTGGCTTCAAATCTCTGCTCCTGTACACAGTGACTCAAATCCAACTACTTTGGATTATGGGTGCATTAGAGAAGCCTTGACTCCCTCTAGGACACAATCGTCACTATATACTTTCTTGGACTCTGATTCAGACACTACTTTCTCCCCCTGGAGGGAATTGTGCTGTCAGACTTAATGATAGCTTTAATCATCAGACTGTGATTGGCCTCAATAGGAGATAGGAGGGTATTTTTTATATGTACCAAACACACTGCCTTTGGCCAACAATAGTGCAGTGCCTTGCCTTTCTAATTAAGCACCAGAAGCAGGGGGCTCCAGAAACCAGAAAAGCTGCTGCAATGGTTGGCACAGACTTATCATAGCACCATAAATTTAGGGGTAGAATGGACTTTAGAGGAAGTGAGTCCAACCCCTTGCTTCACAAATGAGGAAACTGAGGCCCAGAAAAAGTTAAGTGACTTGCCACGGGTCTTATAGTTACAGACCTGGAAAGACCGAGGCACGTTTGCCACCTTGAAAAAAAGTAAATTCCAAAGCAGCTGGCATCAGTTACTCTGCTCTAGCTAGCCCATGGAGTTCCCCAGGCTTTCCCACAGATGGTCAAAGGGCTTCACAGGGTTCTTGGCACACTGTATGCAATTTCTGGGCTTTCACTTCCCCATGGCACAAGTCTAGGCGCTATCTGTTATGTCCTGCCTAGGAGGGCAGATAACTTGTTGGACCACACCCTACCCTTGGAAAATAATCTTCTGTTGGACAATATGAAGGAGTTGTTTTCTTTCCAAGGCTCTGGACATCTTCCTCAGAGCTGAGTGTTTATCAGCAGATTCACTAGCTCCAGAAGGGACAAGGAACCAAAGAAAAGATCACAACAATCCTGCTAAGAACTGACCTGTCGAAAGGGCTTTAAAGTTTGCAGGCTCCTATTGTGAGGCAGGGACTACAGGGAATAGTATTTATCTCTGTTTTGTAAATGAAGAAACTGAGTCTTGGAAATCTTAAGTCCCTGGATAGAAAGGACTGAGACTCCAAATGCCATGCTAGTATTCAAGTGTGCTGGCTCCTTTTCTCCCTACCCTCTTAGTCCTAGTCACTTCATGGGCTCTCATGTGTATACTGAATCATAGTAACAATAGTGATAAATAATATAGGTAACATTATGCAGTTATTTAAGGTTTGCAAGGCGATATATGTGTATATGCATACAAATATATGTGCATATGACTACATATCAATATGTCGTAGAAATTATATATGTATATATACATGTACACCTATGCAACACATATATACACATATACATATGTGTACCTATGTATAGTTTGCAAGGTGCATACATACATATACATGCCTAAACATAATATATAAATAACGTAAGTATAATATCAATATGTAGCACAAATTATATATGTATATATGGGTATATATGTATATGTGCATGCATATACCCATATATACATGTATACACACATATATGCATGCACACACATGTATGTAAAAATCTGATCCTCCAAACTATCCTGTAGGGTAGGTGATATCATTTTCCAGTGAAGAAGCCAAGTTTGATAAAGATTATGACTTGCCCAGGGGCAATCAACTATGAAGCGTCTGAGGCAGTGGGTTCCCCCTCATCAGAGGTCTCCCAGCGAAGGACAGATAATCAGTTGTTGGGGCTGGTGTAGAACGGTGGGTTGAAGCCTCTGGATAGCCTCGGAGATCTCTGCGAAGGTTCTATGCCATATGCTGCCCCAATAAAAGGGCAGTTTTGAGCGAGTGGATTGTGTCAGATGGCCATCTCTCCTCCTTGCCATTTGCCTTCCTGATCCTGGGTGAATGTCTCCACAACCATACCTAGCTTCCCACTTCTGTATTAGTCCCTTGGTGCTTAGGAATTTGAGAAGGGGCCTTTTTCCGAGTCAACTTGACTCTTAGTTTAGATTTGCTCACTTTAATTCCCCATTTGGAGTCATACTCTTTACCTAAGAGGGCATTGCGGTCTTCCCTATATGCTCCCCAAGCCCCAACCTTGGCAGCTGTGTTTATCACGGAGAGGCAGTGTGGGGTAGTAGAAGTGTCTTGATTATCACCAGATACCCTGGCTTTGAATACTAGCTCTGCTAATAAAACTTATTATTCATGTGACCTGGAGAAGTCACAGTTTCTTGGTTTCCTCCTCTCTAAAGTTAGGGAATAGGGTTAAATGGTCCTGTTTACTAGCTCTGTGACTATAAGGACAAGTCAGAGGTTAAAGGATCCTCTCTTGACTTCAGTTTCCAAATGTGTAAAATTAGGGGATTGGATTTAACCTCTCAGATCCCTTCCTGCTCTAATTATATGAACTCTATATAATTGCTGTATATTATATTACATATTATTATGTATTGTATTCTATATTCCATAGAGTCCTATGATCTCTAAAGTCCCTTCCAGGTCTAAATCCTATGAACCAGAAATCATCAATCCCTAAGTGGAGACACCGCCATCTCCTTACTAATTTCTAAGATTTAAGCCTTGTAAAATGTTTCACACATAAGATCACAAATCCATGCCTAGGAGGGACCTCAGAGGTTATCTAGTTCAAGCCCCTTATTTTGTAGATGTGGGAAGTGAGACGGAACATACTTAAAGAAGATTAAGTGTCTTGCTCAACATCATACACTTATCCAAGTCTTGGCTGTGGTTTAAAAAAAAACACCATCTGATGGCCACACTCTTGGTGATGAGCTCCCCAAGTTTAGCTTGATTGGCAGTCCTTGTCTGGCAGGCCTATTTGGGTACATGCTCAAAACCTTCTCATTTTGGTAGGACTTGCCAGGTAGAGTCTTTGAGGACTCACTGTGATGACAGGGCATCAGAGTTAGCTGCTACATCATACAGTAGGTAAAAGTGCTGGATCAAGAGTCAGGAAGACTTAAATTCAAACCCTGTCTCAGCCATTTACTAGCTGAGAGATCCTGGATTAGTCACTTAACGTCTTTTGCCTCAGTTTCTTCAGCTGTAAATTGGGCATAATGATAGCATTTACCTCATAGGGTAGTTATGATGAAAAAATGATATAATATTTTAAAGCACTCTGCAAATCTCAAAGCACTATATAAAGGCTAGTTACTATTATTTTTGTTATTTCAATGAATGTTTTTCAGTTCTAGTGGCCAACATTGCATCATATTTCAAATCTCTGATAAAGCAGAAATCAAGTTATAATCTGTATAGTACTCATTACTCATAATAGTTGACTGGTTAGAACGCTGATCCCCAGTCATGTGGGGAAAAGTGAGAATTTATTATTTATCTTCTTCATTTTGTCCTCTGGAGCCAGGCACATGGTTATCTAATGTCTCTCTAATTTCTGCTGTAAATAGAAAAAGAAGAGATCCTCATCAAGCTCTCATTAATAAAGTATTAGGAAATAAAGACAATTAGGCTGTTTTGTATCACCATGCTCTGTGCCCGACACTGAAGTCCTGAGTGGTATCCAGTGCAATAGAAGACGTAGTCTTCTTTCTTCTTTCTCTTGATGAGAACATGGAAAACAACAGCCTGCCCTCTTGAGATTATATCAAAATCTCTACTTTCTCATGGAAAAGTCCTTCTGAAATCTTTTCAAACCTACTGAGATTAATCACTATTCTGGGTGGGATAGCACTATTTGATACTGTGATGATCCCAATGGAACCTGCTACCTAGTTATGGGAACCTGCAGTTGGGACAGAGCCCAGTGTAATGCTGGGCCAGACCCCTCACATTCCACTGCTAAAGTGCTTCCTTTGATGGGCCTACTCTGAGAAATGATGGGGACCTGATGTCATAGTTGGATGTATTGGACTCAGAACTCGGAAACAAAAGCTCTATGTCAAAGCCTCAAGTCTCCCTGTGTGAGGCCATGATTAAACACATCTGAAAGAAAGAGATATACTTGGTTTTATTCTCACCCTATTTATCAGACACAAAACTGACTCACAATTATCTTTCCAGAAGTAACCCAACATGGTCAGGGTTGGGAGGCTGGAATGATGGCATTTTATTTTCTTTGTTATGCTGAGACACTTTGAAAAAGATTCAGTATATCTCTGATTGCCAATAAATTCTTCCTTGGTGATTTTAAAGGAATGAAAATGTGTAATTAATATCTGTATCAGGAATCACATATTTACAGTCTATAAGATATTTGTACAAATTTGCAAATGAGAACCATTCTCCAATGGGTAAGTGGTCAAAGTGTATTAATGAATGAGTCAATCATTTATACTAAGCAATACCCAAAGGAAGAAACATGAATCATCACTAGCTGCATGAAAAAGGATTTTAGTCTCTAAAATCAGAGAAATATAAACTAAAACAACTATGAGTTTGAAGTTACACCTATCAAATTGTGAAAACTAGTGAAAGTTGTTAAACATTAAACGCTGGGATAGCTGTTCAGAAACAAGGCACAGTATTAAACAATGCTGTGAACTGGTTCAATTATTTTGGAAAGTAATGTGAAATTACTGGTTACAAAAAGTTCATACTCTTTGACTAATGATCCCACAAGGATTCTACCCAAGGGTACTTAGTGATGAGGGGGAAAAGGACCAAATTGTGCAAAATACATTTTTTTTTTAGCAGCACCATTTGTAATATATTAAAATGGTGGAAACAGACTATATATCTAAAAGTTAAGGAATGGTAATAAATTATAGCATGTGAATGTAATGGAATGTTATTGGTGCCATGAGAAATAGTGAATATGAAGAATAAAAATAAACATGGAAAAAACCCATATGAAGTGATACAGGGTAAAGAAAACCAAACCAATAAAAACAACATACACACTTGTCTATAATTCTGCAAATTAAGGTAACAATAGCAGTAACAAAGCCTTGACAAACATACAGAAAAAACATCCTGAGGGGGTAATGGAGACAAGCAAGATAATTTGGTTGTAATTAACATACGCATTGTTGCTTTCACATATATGTTATATACATAAAATTCAATTTGCATATAGTGATTTCATGGGTACATCACATGTATAATTACAATCAACTTTTGTTTTGCTTATTTTCAATTTTTCTGTTCTTTAACGTAATGTCTTAAATTCATTTTTAAAATATGACATTTTATAGAATTATATTAAGAGCTCTTAATAAAAAACAATTTACATTTATATAGACTTTCATTCTTCAAAGCCCTTTCATATGAGTTTGACATTTTATACTTAACTATAGCTCATTGAACGAGGTTGGGAAGGACAATTATTCATATTTTGCAAATGAAGAAACAGGGACCAGGAAATTTAAGTGACTTTGCAAGATCATAAAGTCAGCTAATGGTAGAATTATGTCTAAAACCCAAGGTTCTTGACTTCCACCCTCAGGTTTTTTTAGTAGACTCATAAAAACACAGGTTTAAGCTGAATTGGACTTTATAATTCGACCCCCTCATTTTACAAATGATGAAAGTAAAGCCAAGGTAAGTAAAGTGACATGTCCAAAGTCATACAAGTTATAAGTGGCAGAGACAGAATTTAAATAAAAGTTTTCAGACTCTGGATTCAATATTTTTTCCACTACACCAGAGACATCAGAATGATGGGATCATATTTCACATACTAAAGTTTCATTTTTTGCCAAATAGAGCATGTAAATTTTATTTTATATTTCTTAGTCAAGTTGGTGGGGCATGCTCATCAGTTCAGTTGGGACTGTAATATCCTTATTCTGAGCAGCAAAAATTATCAATGAGCAGTTTCCCAGGAACCTTCACTTTCCCTTTTTCTGATCGTCTTTATGCTAAGAATTTGACTCAAAAAAAGATAGTTGATGGATTCAAACATTTATTTGCCCTTGACCTGTCTCAGATCCCATTAACATAGAACTAATTTTTCAATGGCTCTACCATGTTCCCATCTAGCAATGGGAACAAAAATAATTTAGTTTCTCCAGTTGCTTCCAGAGATGGTTGAGGCTCAATATGGCACCTCTGGTCTTACTGCAGATGGAATCCTGGGCCAATGTCAACATGGGCCAGGGATTAAGCAGTTCCTTGAAAGTAAGAAAAAGCAATCTGTATTTCAAGCTGGAGAGCCGGGGTTCAAGTTGAAAGTGGAGCAAAGATAAGCCAAAAAGTGAAGCCAGATTGATAGCAGGATGTCTGCTTCTCCTATCTAAGGGTGAATACTAGCTGGAACATCAGTTATCAAGCAGAGATTCGGAGTCAAGGGAGCCCATACAAGCTTAGGAAATTGAAAACATAAAGAATGTGTAGGGAACAATTGTTTTCTGGCTCAGTCTAATTCCCAAAGCTTTGATCTTTTTATTGCTGTGGCTTATGTTTCTCATCCACAGTGGGTGCTGGTGTGACCAAATTGAGGTCACGCAATTTGGGGTCACACTATTGATGGGATCAAGCTAAGTGTCCTTCTAATTCTCCCACCCCTGTTACACTTAGGTGGACACACTTTCAGCTGCTGATCCAAACCACCCAAGCCTTTGGGAGTCAAGATGCTCTCCATGTCAATGCAAAAGTACCTCTTTAAAGGCAGAGAGGCTGATTTTGATATCAGGCCAGACTACCAGTGCTTTCCTACAAGGAATATAGCTCTTAATAGAAGGAAAAAAAATTTCCATGCTGCCCTATCCATGATTTTCCCTCAGTTCAATAAGTCTATTCTATAATCTTTTTTTTCCTAATTGGTTTATAGGGTCTGGACTATTTATGAGTGTGAGGGGGCTTGGGAATATATTATTTAGTATATTATCATCTCTAACATTGAGCATTCTCTTCTCTTTACAATGAGATATTAATTCACTGATTTTTATTTTTCTGATATCCTTTATTATATGGTATAGTGGAAAAATGCTAAATTTCAAATCAGTAAATCTGTGTTTGATTCCCATCTCTGCACTTACAATGCGAGTGACCTTGGACAAGTGCTTTCCTCTCACTGCTATATCTATGATGCTTTCCTCATCAATGAAGTAAGGAGTTAGACAGATGACTGCTAAGACTCCTTCTGACTCAAGCTGTGATTCTATGAAATGAAATACAAGCAAGTTAAATGGTATGGGATAGGAATGAGAAGACTTGACATCAGCATTCTGAGGGTTGGACAGTTCCATTCATTTCAAATGGATGGGCTCATTTCTTCTTTTCTCTTCCATCATTTCAACTGCATTAGGAAAGGTAAGATCTGGCAACTGACTGGATATACAGTCTGAGAGTGCAAGGAGTGCAAGATAAGACCAAGATTATGAATCTGAAACACTGGATGTATCTTTGCCAGAAATAAAGAACATTTGACTGAGCATTCTGTTTAGGAGTAAAAGAGAAAAGCAGGCTATCTCTGTGGAAATAGAAACTAAAGAAAAAGATGCAGGCATAAAAATGCCAGTATTTGAGGTTTAAAGGTACACAGTACGCCCAACGAAATTAATATGGTGAAAAGATATTACATTTCAAATCAGTAGATCCGTGTTTGCTTCCCATCTCTACACTTATGCGAGTGACCTTGGACAAGCGCTTTCTTCTCACTACGATATCTTACTTTCCTCATCAATAAAGTGAGAAGTTGGACAGATGACTGCTAAGATTCCTTCTGACTCAAGCTATGATTCTATGAAATGAAATAAAAGCAAGTTAAATGGTATGGGATAGGACTGCGAAGACTTGACATGATCACAGTCTTAAAGAAAGAGTTAAAAAATCTTCACCTTGTTATACTGCATAAGCTAGTATAAAGAAAAAATCCAACTTAATATTGGTTAATACTCACAGGAAATCATTGTATTAATGATTCTTAATTTCAAGCAACTATATATCTGTTGCGTATACTTTAACTGTGCATACAAGGCTTTCTTGCTCTAGTAAAATTACTTGAAAAAATGATTATAAAAAATGGATAAATCTGATTATACTTGCCTCTTTATTGCCGTTTCCATTTTAATCTATAGTACCTCCTACTGTTTAGTTTCTATTTCCAATCTCTTTTCTTATTGTTTTATATCATTAATGCACGGTTTTATCTTTTAGCCACTTCTGTTTTCATAATATCTTTCTTATTCCCTTGAATTTTATCCTTTTCTACAAACACAGTCCCTCTTATAGTTCAAGATGTGGTATCTAGGGTTTGTTTTCTGAAATGATTTTAATATTTTTCAAGACACTGAATAAAATGGTGCTTTATTCATTCATTTCCACATTGACTCAGGGGAAATGTTTCCATTTCTCAGTTACAATAATCCTCATGAGGTTTTTTTTATAACCTTTTGTCAACTAATTATTATTTGAGCTTATTCTTGGGTCTTACTTTTTAAAATGAGTTTAAAGCACTTCCCTTGGTACACAAGCCTTGGCCACCTCTCAGTGACTCAAACATCATTGTTATAATAACTGAATGAATGAACAGGCTTCTAAAGTAAGTTGTCATCTGCCAAATCCCTTGCTTAGTAAATATATTTCAGAAGCATTATCATCTAGAGGCATCAAACAATGATTCCATCACCAAAATACTTTAAGCTATAAAAGATAGGAAAGCTGAGCAGATAATCTAGCAAGACACCTCTGCCCCAACTGGAAGACTTATAAAACCTTACAGTTAGAAAGGACATTTAAGAGGAGGAAGTGCCTACCATGTGCCAGTCATATAAGGGACCAAGTGCTTTACAAATTACCTCATTTGATCCTAAAAAGAGTCCTGGGAGGCAGGTGATAACATTATCCACATTCTGCAGTTGGAAAAACTGAGGCTGTGAGGGGTTGAGGCTTATCCTGGGTTACACAGCTAGTTAGTGGCTGGGGTCACATTTGAGCTGAGGTCTTCTGACTCCAAGTGCAGCTCTCTATGTGCTGTCCCAAGTGGCTGCTTCCAAATTCCTGTCCAATGTAGAATCTCCTTTTGCAGTCATCTGTGATACACACTTATCTAACCTTTGTTGTCATTTTCAGTGACAAGGGAAATTCTTTTCCAGTATATATCCAAGGAATTATCATCCTCATCACCTGACTATCCCTTGTGATAGGCAGGGATCAGATCTGTGATTTTATTAACATAAGGAGTTCTTAGATGAGAAAATTCATTCTCTCAGCTATTTGTCATCTTAGAGCATCCACTGCCTAGGGCACCAAAAGACTAAGAAGTGACTTGCTTGGCTAGTGTGTGTCAGAGGGGCAGAATTTGCCCCTAGCTTTTGTCCTCCTAGCTCCAAGGTCAGTTGTCTGACCACTGCACCATCTTACATCCTCTAATTAGCTGAAACAAAAGCACAACGCCCTGGAAAAATATTAAAGTGAGTTCCTGCTTAGGGGTAACATTGTCTATTGAAAACAGCAATTAAGATGCCTCAAACTGAGGGGAGTCAGATGGAAAAAGAGCTGATAGTTTCTGCCGTTCCTGGTGTTCAATTTCATCCCCAGGGACTGGGCAAGCATATAGACTGCATAAAGCCAGCCTTCCATAGAAATATGCACCAAACTTACCCTTTCACCCGAGTACAGGGTATGGGTGTGGGGCATTTTCTCAGATAGGAGTCTGTAGTAAAGAAATAGCATGGAGTCATGGAGAGGACCTGGGCTCAGATCCTGCTTCACACACTTACTCTCTATCATTCCCTCCTCAGTCCCAAAAATGATCTGTAATTGCTCCAAGTTGATGAAATCACAGATCTTTTGCATTCATTCCCATGGACAAAATAAATCGAGGAAGCTAGGTACAATTATTTATTCAAATGTCTCACAAATTGATATTTCCTGTACTGTATATTATAAACACATACATATATATCATACATACATATACATATATATCATACATATATATGTATGTATATACATATATATCTACGTATACTCCTCTTTTGTTCAGTCATTTTACCCTGCTTGGGGTTTTCTTGGCAGAGATACTGCAATGGTTTGCCATTTCCTTCTCCAGCTCATTTTACAAGGAGGAAACTGAGGTAAACAGAGTGAAGTAACTTAGCCAGGGTCTCACAGTTGGCAAATATCTGAGGCCAGATCTGATCTCAGGAAGATAAATTTTCCTGATTCCCAGTCTGGAACTCTATCCACTGTGCCACCTAGCTTCCCTAATGCACTATGCAATATATTCCTATATACTATATGCCATACATACTTCCTAATTAAATCTAAATATTATAAGAACAGGTTTAGAAAGGCAAGTGATTTTGACATTATCCAGAGTCTAACCTCATTTTGCAAAGGAAAACACTGAGCAAGTCCTGGCAGAGGAAGATATATGCCCAAGGTCATAGAGCTAGTAAATTGGATAAACTGGGATTACAACTCATGCTCTGAGTCCAAATCAAGAGTATTCGCCATAATCTCATTCTGCCTCCTGGGCTTTGGTAGCCTTGACAGGGAATTGAATGGAGAGATTTTGTGGTCTCTTCTCTAGGGCTAGTAACAAGATCCTAAATCACAGACTTTAGAACTAGAGATTATCTAGTCCAAATGATTCATTTTACAAAGGAGGAAACCGAGACCCCAAAAGGGGAAGGGACATATTCTAAAAGTCACATTATCTAGCTCTGTGGATGAGTGTGGATCGTAATTCCTCCTTGAACTCTTGGATGGGATTCTAGGCGTTTTCTTTCCTCTCATGACCCCAAATAAAGACCTTCTTAGAAAAAGCTCTATATTCTTTTAATTTAAGAATGCCATTTAAAATCAGCAAATAATGTTTTAGAATTTTTTTTAACTTGAAAACTTGGATAGTAATCCGTAGAAAGAAAGAGAAAAGATATACTGAAGATTCAGTCTGGTTTAGTCATCATTCAGTTATCAGTTTCCAGAGCTATTTTTATGCTTTTTTGTTTCCTTTCAAAATATTTGTTTTATGGGATCCAAACCAAGGGAGAATTGATTAATACTGGGGCTAGCTAGTACCATTATGATTCCAACTGGAGTTCACATGGTAGGACTTCTTCAAAGACAAGAGTGCTGACGAGAACACCAAACTCTTGGCTCTATTTTGAAGGTGAAATCCACAGACTGGCTCTGGTGAACAAAGCTAACACCTATTTTATAGCTTAATTGTGCTAGATGAGGTTTTTCATCAGTGAAGTGACATTTGCTTACATGGTGCCCTTGAATTCAGATAATAACAAGGTTTTAGTAACAGGGGTTTATTTTCCTGTCCTTGTTTGTGCAACAAAAAAAATAATAGTAATTCTCCATTCCTTAAACATTCAAATGAACAGGAATGTGCAGTTTTTAACTATCAAAGAAAAAAAAATAAGCCATGTTTCTTTAGAGAGGTATATTAACTCTTTCTGGCTGATAAGGTTCCCACTAAAATTATTAGAAGTATTTTTATTTTTTTGCTCTTTTTGTGGCAGGAAAAAATTCAATTACCTCCACAAAGTCATTTCTTGTCTTTCCTATCTATATAGACATATTCACCTCAGCATCCAATAAATTTGCCTGACTACATACATATTCATGTTAAAAATAAATAAACAGAAGCCCCAGGCCTCTGTACACTCTGAGGAGCCAAAGGTATCTTTTCCAAACACCCTCCTTCAAAGGACAATCAAAGGTTTGGCTGGGCAACAAAGGCAGAGCCTGTAGCTTCGACTGCCAAAACAGACCCAAAGTTTCAGTGTACTCTCAGCTCCAAGTAAAGATCTTAATGTTTGCAGGGATGTATGTCAGACCAGCATGCTCAAGCAATTCACTGGATTTTTTTTTTCAGACTTTCCCAGCTGGCAGGGAGTCATTCCATGGCACCATAATCCTTCGATTTCCTAATGGAGCAAGCAGCCATCCATTCCTCTGATGCCCTAAGCATCCCCTAGAGCCCCACCTTCCAAATTCCACTTCAGACTTTCCAGAGGGGCTGGATGTCAGACCTCAGGTCCTTGCCATTACAATGCAGAAGGGGACCTTGTGCGTTGGTCTGCAAAGTCCAGGCGGCTGCATGCAAATGAAGCAGGCCAAATCTGTCTTGCTAATGAAGGACTGGCACCCCTATCAGTATTCTCAGTTCACAGCAGGAGTTAGATTTGTTGTGACTGAGGCATCAATCTTGAAAGAGTTTAGCTCGGCATACTGATTAGTCTGAGGCAAAACAAAGTTAAGTGCAGAGTTTCCAAAAAGGACTAAAAAAAATATGTTGCTGCTTATAGAAAACTCCCAGGGAAAATGACTGAAACCAGCGGAACTGTGCCAGTGTTTATGGTCCTATATGCCAGATTTTAATAGCATTAATGAAAGAAACCAGGATAGGAACTAATAAAAACAAGTTGGACATTTTTCTAGAGAAATGTTCAATTTGAGAACATAAAATGCTCATTTAAAACCAGGGGGCCATTTTGTGCCATATCCTGTGGAATATAAGCTTCTTGTGGGCAATTCTCAGTCGATAGATGATCCTATAATCAAGGACCAGTTGATTTATTTCATCAGCTTGAGGATTACCTCCCCACCCCTTACCCCCTCACCATGTATAAATTTCAGCTCTTAATAAAAAGCTTACTGACTCTTAGAGAAGTTTCACCTAAATGAAAGTCTATGGATAAATAGACTACTGATACTAAATATTCATTGAATATAGGTAGTAAGGGTATAGCTATTAAGCATAAGTACTAAGGATATAACTATTAAGCATAGCTACTAAGGGTACAGCTACTAAGCACAAGCTGCTAAGTTAAATACGGAGCCAGGGTTTGAACACTGGTCTTCCCAACTCCAAGTTCCGTATCCTATTTATCCCTCCATGCTGCCTTTCACATATTGCCTTCCACATACTATATGTTTCCCTCACTTGGTCTCCCACTAGGGGGAGATTGCTTTCCATCCAAAGCTACTTCTTCTTTCATCTGATAAACTCAAAGAGGATCTATGACCCTTACACTTTTGGGTTGGCTTTCAGGTGTCAGACTCTCATTTCATGATCATTAACTGTTGAATTCTAGTAATGCCCCCATCAAAACACAATTCGTTAGTGCATGGATTTTCATTGTCAAATTATGGCCTCTCCAAAATAATCTCACTGCACTGGGAAAAAAGCCTACAAGGTGTTGGTCTTGTGTACCCTAGGCACTCTCCCCCAATAGCATTCTAAAGGCCCCTTTTCTCCCCGTCATGGTCTAGATTATCAGGAAGAAGCAAGTGTTTTATTAACCTGGGCAGTCTTTGAAAGATAGAACCATGCTGAAATGTGTAAGAGCTCAGAATAAATGATACAACAAAAGAAGGGAAAAAAATGAGAGGTAAGCACTAGAGATCAAAGGGGACCACAGCTGCTCTGCAAATACTTTTTTTTAAGATGTCAGGGGAGGGAGAAACCATTGGATTCTTTGGAGAGAAGAGATGTTTAAAGCAGGAGCCACTTCTGAGGCTTGACCAAGCATTCCCTCCGACTTGGCAGTTGGTTCCAAGGCTGCAAACCTAGGTGACTGAAAGGATGTCAGTGATCTCAGTAGAAATGGGGCAGTTCAGAGGAGGGTCAGGTTGGGGGAGGAGAAGAAAATTAATTCTCCTATTATAATGAAAACTCCATGAAGTTAGGAACTTTTCCTATTTATGTTCCCAACTTTTATCACAGTGTCTGAGACATAGTAAGTTCTTGATAAATTCTTTTCACTCATTCATCTTGAACATTTATCTTGTTCTTGTACATTCAGGTGTAGGTGTCCCTACAGAGTTGTTGATGACACAATTGGAGTTGAAGAATTACTGATATTATCCGATATGACAAGCTCATAGAGTCAAGTTCAGTGTGCGCTCTGCAGTTCAGAAATGTGAAGGGAGAAACACAAAACTTAAAGAGACAATCACATTTTTCCGTTGAATGTTTTTCAGTAGACCAATGTACTCTGTCCTATTAAAGATATGTCTAACAAGAGCCCCTTAAATAGCTAGTTCAAATTACATGCACTCAGATAAATTAAGGGACCAAGATGGAAAAGCAATCAGCTTTTAAGATTGAGAGCTCCTTCTTTTATTTTTAATCAGTCGTTTGATGGCAAATTATCACTGACATTTCCTAACTGTAGACATGTTTTCCAGAGAAATAAGAGGAAGACAGGTGCTCCATAGCAGAGAGAACAGAGTTGCCCCAGGCGTGGCATAATCAAATAATAAAAAAAAAGAAGACTATGAGTAATCACTGCAGTCAGATCTTTTCCTTTTAGAAAGATAAACCAGGGGTTGGTAACAGGGGGTATACTTGCCAGAGATAGGCCTTGCATCTCGGTAATGATAAAGATTGGCTCAAGGACATCCAGAGGAGGAAAGGGAAGAGTGAGGATGATGGGAGGACTTGAAACCACATCATACAAAGATTATTAAAGGAACAGAAATGTTTATCCCAGAGTGGAGAAGGTTTAATTGGAGGTAGGAAGAAGGTACTGTTGATTGTCTTCATGCAAATGAAGAGCTATCACATGGAAGAAGAATTAGACTTAATTTCTTTGTTCCCAAAGGGGGAATGGGTAGAAAGTGAAGGAAATTTCAGCTCTCTCACACGAGGAATAATCTTCCTAAACATTAGAGGTCTAAACATAGGAATATGTAGGCTTGGAGGTAGGTCATAGGGTCATATATTTAGAGTTGAAAGGAACCTCAGAGGTCATTTTGTCCAATCTCTTCATTTTACAGTTGAGGAAATTGAGGCACAGAGCCTAAGGTAATAAGGACTGTCAAAATCAGGATTTGAACCCAGGTCTTTAACCTAAAATCCAACAATTTTTACCCTACCACCTATGTTGCTCCCATTATACAGATGAGGAAATAGCCATAGAAGTTAAGCAACATGTCTTACTTCACATAGCTAGTAATCAGTCTTCAAGTAAAAGTCAAATCACCATTTGTTAGGGTGTTGGTAAGAGGAATTCTGATCAGGAAACTAGGTAGCCTAATGGATAGATGCCAAACTTGGAGTCAGGAAGACTTGAATTCAAAACTTGCCTCAGGCACTAGCTGTGTGACCCTAGCTAAGTCATTTAAGCTCTGCTGCCTCAGTTTCCTCAACTGTAAAAATGGGGTTATTAATAGCCCTTACAGATTCTTATGAGGTTGTGATGACATAACATACATAAAGTATTTTTTTGCAAACCTTAAGGTGTTTATATAAATGTTAGCTGCAATTTGGGCTAAACTAGAAGACCTATAATAAGGTGTCTTCCACTCAGATTTCTTGATTATATGGGTGTGAAAAGGGGAAAATGAAAGAAGTTGGGGGAAGAAGTATTGAGGGAAAAAGCAAAGTAAAATTTTGCTGCTTATAACACTGTCACATAGAACAGTAGGAAAAGCTACATAATTTTAGCGATGTTTATGTGAGTTGAAAACATGAATAGAAAATAAATTATTTATACCTCCAATGTCTTTTTTTGTGGTCCCTTTAACTCACACCAGGCTAATTCATGGATCCAGAACAGAACATCTCATAGGCTTCCACTTGTGTGGCCTACCATTGAGACCAAAGGATCTAATCTAATTCCCTAAAAGTTAAAGATACATAGGAAGCCCTCTAGGAAGTTATGTCTGAGGACTTCATATTCTGACTCACAAAAATCAACAAATATGAAAAACTGAATAGAGCTTGCCTGTATGCATTGCATGAAAAAACCATTTCCATCAGATAAGATGTTTGTGAACCTTGTTTTCTTTACAAATGAAGGCTTTTCCAGTACAAGATGGAGGTTACTCTTCATTTAAGTTATGTCAAGGAGATCAGTTGACTGAACAAGGAAATCATGGTTTTTCCATCTTGCTAACCCCCTTTCTAACACATTTGGGTCAGATATTGTTCCCATAAGAAGCTTAATTCATATAGTTTGACAGCTAGGGAAATGGAAGGAATGCAAGGTTATAGAAATATATTTCACTCTGACTTGAGCAGCTAAAGTGACAGGCAAGTTTAATTACTTTCATATTCTACCTCCTAATCAACCTACTTATGTTGGAAAAAATAAAATAACTATTTCCAAAATGATGTCATATAGGCAAACTCCAACCTAAACAGTATGGACTAGTCTTGAGAACACTAGATGAGATATCAAAAGAAGTGAGGTCAATTTTTGGTTTTTCTAAGAAAAGGTCTTCATTGCCTACAAAGAACCTTGTCTTTAAAAGATAAGAGAGTATGGTATAATGGACAAACATTAGACTAGAAGGCAGAACTCTAAGGTACATGGCCTAGTTATGCCAATAACTAGTTATGTGGCCCTTGGACAAATCACTTCCCCTCTTGGGTGGGAGGGGAGGTAGGGAAGGAGGCTATTTTAGCATTTCCCAAAATTTCTTCTAGAGAACTCTGGTCATCTGTGTGACGTGAAAAAGAACATTTCCAAAAAAATTTTAGGCTAGTGATATTTTCCCTCTGAAGTATTAAATATGGTACTAGGTATCAAAACATATTTTTTAGCTATTGCTCATAAAATATTAATTACAATATTTTCATAATTGCCATATTATGCTTTTGGGGGTCTAAAAATTGTTAATTTATGCTCTTTTGCTACAAAATTTTCCCAATTTTAATTTATCCTAGTATCATTTCATACTCATGAAGTCTATCTTTGAGACCTCAAAATGTTCTGTTAGCTTGAGAAGTATTAAACCAGATGATATATAAGGTCCTTTCTAATTCTAATAATTATAGCTGATTTGTGTAGCTTTGAATGGTTTTAAAAATACTTTGCAGCCATTATTGCATTTAATCATCCCAACAGTCCTGTGAGGTGAGTCATAGGGTCATTTATTCACAGCTAAAGGGACCTCAGAAGTTGTTTTGTTAATCTCCTCACTTTACAGATGAGGAAACTGAGGCACAGAACCTAAGATAACAAAGAGTAAGTGTCATAACCAGGATTTGAATCCAGAAGCTTTAACTTAAAATCTAATACTTTCTGTAATACCAGATATGAATATTCCCATTTTACAGATGAGGAAATAGACATAAAAGTTAAACAACTTGTCTGAATTCACAGTTTGTATTCTTGGTTCTTAGCATGAAGCTTGGCATATCACTGATTAATGCTTATTAGCTTGACTTGAAGACAAAAGATGCAAAGAAATCATCGTAAAAGTAGCCAAGAAGACAGATATCATAAATTTTTAAAAAGACCAATTTAATTACATAAGATATTTCTATAAAACCTAGAAATTACAGGAGCTGTAATGTGATATTCCTAAATTATGATAGAAGAATTTACTCTCAAATCAGCTTCCCAGAAAAGCAAATTACTTTTTCAAGGACAAAGGGCAGATATTTAAAAATCAAGAAGTATCTGATGAGATGGTCAACCTTAAAACTATCTTTTGACTCTTAAAACCACCCAGAATACAATCCCTGGATGCCAAGATAAATATTTTAATTGATAATTGCTTTATAATTATAATTAAATAATTGTTAACTTAATGAAATCACTGAAGAACCATG
The DNA here is from genome assembly GCA_028658325.1 of Potorous gilbertii. Classification (NCBI taxonomy): domain Eukaryota; kingdom Metazoa; phylum Chordata; class Mammalia; order Diprotodontia; family Potoroidae; genus Potorous; species Potorous gilbertii. The sequence continues at coordinate 244,616,039 of CM053772.1, read as the reverse complement.
AAAGATTGTAGAATTATACAATCAGACCTGAGACAGGAAAAAAAGAGAGAGAGAAAAGAATGGAGGGTTCTGTATGAGATAGTGACAAGGACCCTGGATTTGGAGATGCTGAAATTTCAGCTCCATGATTACCTGAGTGACTTTGGGCAGACAACTTTAATCCTCTGGGCCTCATTTTCAATTACTGAAAAATAACTGGGTTGGACTCAATGACATCTAAGGTCCCTTGCAGCTCTGTGTCTATGATTCAGAAAAATCAGTTGAATATAAGAATTACAGATAAAAAAAGAAAGAAAGAAAAATCAGAGAATCGAGATGGAAAGGTGATAGTGGGGAGACGATTCCAGGACAAAATTCTTCTCTTAAATGAGGTTTTAAACATCTGCAAAACTTAAGAGTATGAATAATAATATAAAATAGAAAAACTGTCTTTTAATGTTTGGGTGTTACATTCATGAAAGAGCTAGCATTAGTGAAATTAAAGATATGGTATTTCAGTCTGACAAGATGAAAAACTTAACAAAGAATGATGGAGGTGAGTCAAATTCAATAGTTGTAACTCTGAATGGAAATGGGATGAATTCTTCTTTTTGGAAAGGACTTATGGAATACTTTAAAATATAACCTGACAATATATTGTTGCGTAGAGGAACACATCTGCCTAATACCAAAAGATGTACTTAGATTTAATATGATAGGAGGGACTAAAAATTACCAGGTTTTAACTCACTCCAGAAAACTCAAAATTACAATGTTGAGACCTAACAAAGTTCATTTCAAATTTAAAAGCATTAGAAGAGATAAAGAACGAAAATATTTCATGCTTAATGTTTCCTCTAGCAGTGAGAGAATATCAATTTTAAATAGCTATGCATTTGGTGGCATAAAAAACAGAACTGTCAGGGAAAAGCTAACTAGGTTGTAAAAAAAAAAATCAAATGGAAAAATCAATATTAATGGAAAATTTCAGCATCTCACTAATGGACTATAATAAATAAAAATTAAACAAAAAAGATAAAGAAGTTACAAATTGGGACAGTGTTGAAGAAGTTATGATATATGGAAACTGAATAGGAAAAAAAACCCAGAAGAAATTCCTTTCAAATATATTTGCAAAAATTTAGTTGTGCTCTGCACACAGAGAGGTTGCATATAGAAAGGCAGAAGTTTTAAACATGCCCTTTGTAGATCATACTAAAAAGTAATTGAGAAAAATATGATGAGAAGATATAGACTTAAGTGAATGACTTCCTGAATAGTTAGCAAATTACTGAAACAATAACACATTAAAAAGACGATGACAACATAAATACAGATATCAGAATTTATGGGAAACAGCTAAATCAGTACTCAGAAGAGAAAGTCTATCACTGAATAATTGTATTAACAAAATAGACAAATGAATAAATACACCAAAAAGCAATCAGAGCAGGAAACTGACAAAATGTTGGAAATTAATAAAAGTGTAACAATAAAAACTGAAATAATAAATGAAAGAGTGGTTAGTAAATTTGACTCAAAAGAGAAATAAGGAAAATCAAATTGTCAAAATTCAAAATGAAAAAAAAGACAGACCATTAAGAGATACAACAGAAGTAAGGAAGGAACCTACTGAAGACTATTATGTATAGCGATATGCCTATAAAACAGACTCTAAAAGAAATGGATGAATATTTATTAAAACCAAATTTGACAAATGGTTAATAGGAAAAAATAAGCCAAATATACCAATGTCAGAAGGAGGAATTAAGAGGCCTATTAATGAATCACTATTGCAAAAGGTGCCAGGACCAGATAAATTCACAATTTAATTTCATCAGACATTCAGAGAAAAAAATAATCCTTATATTATGTAAATCATTTTCTAAAATGTAAAAAGAAGGCATTCTACTTATTCTTTCTACAAGGCAAATATTGTTCTGATCTCCAAGCCTGGCAAAGATAGATATCAAAAGAATACTATACAGTGTCATCAATATTGTTGCAAAATATTTTTTAAAGTTATTACCTACAGCAACATATGAAAAAATCAAGATTTTTATCAGGGGTGCAAATATGGTTGAGTAATAGGAAAACAAACAATATAAAAAAATCATAATTTCTGCACTCCATGAAATCTTAAAACACCAAAAATGAAAGAATGAATAGATTTTTACTTAATGCAGTAATAATGTTGAGGACTAGTTAATGGAAGTGGATTAAATTATTGTTTGCTTCTGAAGAAGTTGGTTAAGTTGACAGAGATTGGGGAGCAGCCTCAGAGGAAAATACTTGGACCGTGAATTTGCTATGGTTAATGATTTTTGTCACTGTTTGGAACAAAACCATTAACAGAATATTCCTGGAAAGGAATGATTTTTAGTGTTATAGAAAGAAACCAAGGTGCACTCAGTTCAATAGAACTGCCTACAGACAATCAGCAATCAGGACTGGAAAGGGACACGTGGGAGGTTTGAAAAGCCAGCTGTCTCAACAGCATGGTGAGCCTAGATACATTATGGCCACAACCATCTTCATCTTATCATTCCTTTTTATTTCGTCTATTTCCAAATGGCCAGTGAGCATGCCTTATGTAGGAATCCAGTTTCTAAGATGTTTTGACAAGGTAATTGGCATAAGTGGTTAATAAGGAAATTTTTTGAATATTACCTTTCTAGATCCAGGTTTAAAATCTCCCTTTTCTAATACATCTGGATAACCAGATTCTGAGAAACAGCAACAATCTGTCTTATAACATAATATAGATTTAAATAAGAAAGAAAATTTAATAAATTATTTACAATGGGAAATATTTCTTTTTAGCAGGGAACCTTTCATGGTAACTGTAAGCAGTGTGGTGGATAGTGTGTAAATTTGGAGACAGGAAAACCTGAGTTCTAATTCTGTCTCACACTAGCTGTGTGATCCTGGACACATTACTTAACTTCTCTTATCCTCAGTTTCTTCATTTGTCCAATGAGGACAGTAACAGCACTTGCCTCCCAGAGTTGTTATAAAGATCCAATAAGATACATATGTGAAGAGTTGTGTAAATCTGAAAACTTTCTATGTCTTTCTATTTAATAATAAAAATATAAATTAAGATCAGAATATCATTTGATAAGCAATTAAAAGAACAAGAATCTCCTGAGAGTTGGTTTGAGTTCCCTCTACCTAGCATTGTCCCCTGGCTGGTATTTGATCACTGAAATTGATTGTTTATCATTGTATTATGGCTATTTATTTTTAAAGCTTTCATTTTGGTAACTACCTCAATCCAGTCAATGCTGAAGACACACTAGTCCAAATCTTGGGTACCTCTTTTGGTGCAGGATGGTTCCTATGACCCAGTCCAATGTATATGAGATCCCAAATGATGCAAGAGAAGTTCTAATAGGAGTAGTTTCTCTGAAAGGTCTGAGTATTTCCAATTAAGGACAATGTAGCACCTTAACATTATCTTGGACAATTTATTTGTCCTCTAAGCCTCAGATGACACATCTCTAAAATGGGTCAATACAAAATCTACCTGCTAAGGCTGTCCTGAGGAAAATATATATATATATATATATATATATATATATATATATATATGTCCTTGTATGTATATATAGTGTGTATACATGTCACTATGTGATCCTTGGAAAGTTACTTGATGTATCTCAGTTTCTGTTTCCTTGGGCTCTATAAAGTGGGGAAAAAATAGCACCTACCTTACAAAGTTGTTATGAGAATCAAATGAGATAAAATATGTAAAGTGCATTGTAAGCATTTAAGCACTTATAAAACATAGTTAAATTATTATTCCTAATTATTTTAGCATGGTAGAAGCAGGTATAAGAGACCTGAGCAGCTATGAATTAATTGTGCCTATGTACTACACACAACTTTGTAAGGTAGGTGCTCTTTTATCTCCATTTTATAGATGAGAAAACTGAGGCTGTGGTACATTAAGTGACTTTCCCAGGATCGTGCAGTAAGTGTTTTAGGCAAGACTGAACACAGATCTACCTGATTACAAGCCCACTGCTTTTCCCAGTGCACCACAAAAATCCAAATCTCTGTCTTATTCCCACACTGTGGGCTCTGTTTTCCAAACTGTTTTCTGGGTAAAGTGATGGGCCCATCTACCGTAGTCTGGCAGAGGATACAAAGTGCTCATGGGGATGCCATGACTATGAGTGATGGAAATTTAAGTTACCTCCAGCAAGCTAGATGAAATATTTGGGGCAGTTGGGACATTTAGTTTTTTCTCTATCTATGACTTGCCCTGAATGTCAAAAACCCTAGAGTACATTAAAGGAGAAAGGTTATGATTTAATGGCTGTTCAGACCATGGAGAGAGAAGCTTAGGGAAGGCAGGAAGTACTTACTAAGAGCTTGCAATTCACCACATAAAAATGGAAGGAATGGGAAGGGAGGGGGAAATTGGAAGAAGTCAAAAATGAACAATAAACACTACATTCAAATGTCTTTAATTTTGCTCTGGGTAACTGCCTATTAAGCACTCTCTTTCCAAATCCCCTTTTGGGATAGATGACATTTTTGTGGCTGATTTCTTTTTCATTTTGGTTGGACATGGATTTCCTTAGTATAGAAAATTCCCTTTACCAATGCAGCTTGCACCTGCTCTGCAGCTATCTTATCTTTTTATAGAATTGCTGGGGGTACACATTATAGAAAATAAAAAGAAATTTAAAAAAACCCCCAACAGAGGTAATTAGTGACAAGTAATCAAATTCAAGATTTTCTATCCAAAGTCATTTTTACAAGAATTAGATTCCAAGCATCCATGACAATCAACTTACCTCTGGTTTAAAAACATGTATGTTAACACATGAACTGAACTAATTTCCTAAGTAAAATTGAGGAATTATGTCTATCACTTGGTTTCCATTATATGTGAATGAGATCTGTTTTGTAAATACAGAGTAATAAGAAAGGATTATAAGGGGGAGATGGCTAATGATGGGGTGGGGATGGAGGTGAGCATCAGAAAAAGCCTCAGAGGAAAGATGGCACCTAATTTGGGCTTTGAAAGAAGGGAGAGGCTATGTTAATGGTGAAGAAGAGGAAATCCATTTGTTAAAAGGCCTTACAGGCAAGAGAGGGAATGTTGGTATAGAGGACAGCTCACAAGTCAATTCTGAATTCTTTCATCTATAACAGGGGTGGGGAACCTGCAGCCTCAAGGCCACATATGACCTTCTAGGTCCTCAGGTGTGGCTTTTTGATTGAGTCCAAGTTTTACAGAACAAATCCTTTTATTAAGGGGATTTGTTCTGTGAAGCTTGGATTCAGTCAAAGGCCACACTTGAGGACCTAGAGGGCCATGTGTGGCCTTGTGGCTGCAAGTTCCCCACCCCTGATCTATAAGCTTCCTCCACCACCTTACTCATGTCTGTCTACACTCCCTGGAGCAGTAGATGATCCAGATTTGACAAGGGGACTGGCCAGGGGACCATCTTCCACTTAGACCAACAACAGCTAATGAGTGTGTGTTAAATCCAGGATTGTGCTGGCAAATGTTTAACAAAGAGCTCTCCAAAAAAAATATACCCATGACACACTTTTTAAGATTAATCTGAAATTCTTAACATTTTTCTCCCTCATTTTCTTAATTCTAGATAATCAACAAAACAGTAATATCAAGTTCTGAATTATAGTGTTTGTCAATTTTCAAATTGTAATTGATTACAGTGATTAATTAACAATTGGCTCTCAAGGGAGCTGGACTGGACTGGAGTGGAGGTGTCTCCATCCCTGGTTGGATCTCAGTGTTAAATCTTCTCAGTTACCTTTAAGTCCAAGTAAAGGAAAATACTGCTAACATTTTACCTGTTTGACCACTAGATGGTGATAGCAACCTTGCATATTTGGCTGCTGAGGCACCCTGCAACTACATGCCCTTCCAATGTAACTTTAGTGTAATTCATAGGACCCCTGAACTAGATACCTGGAAGGGACCTGCTAAGTTCAACCCTCTCATTCTGCAGATGAAGAAACTAAGGAGCATGGAAATTAAGTGACTTGCCTAACATAACACAAGTAGCATCAAAATGGAGGGGTTGACTTTTCCTGTAACCACATCTATAATTGAACAATATAGGATTGGGTGGATTTGTTTGGGAGTCAAGAGACCTGGGTTCTAATTCTGATTCTGCCATAAACCAGCTGTGCTTGCTTGGGCGGGTCATTTCTCTTCTTGGGGGCCTCAGTTTCCTCAACTATAAAATGAAAAGATTACACTAAATGACATTTAAGGTTCTTTTCAGTTCTACTGTTTCAATTATGTGATTTTCTCATTCAGGAATATTTCACATTAAAATAGGTATATATCTCTCCCTATACCCCAAGGCCAGTTTTAGTAGAGCAATTCATTAATTTTGATCCACTTAAAGGAAGACTTTATATAAGGTCCAATTTACATGGTAATAGGTAAAACCATAGGACAATTCATCTGAAAACCAGACTACCAAACATCAGAGAAAATAGAAACATTAATATTAGAGAACATTTTTTATTTGGGAGATGCCGTATGTGAATTTTCATTCTAGATCAGAGTATAGAAGACTTTAGACACTCTTAAGTGGCTAGAACGTTGAACTGAGTTCATTTTTACCTCAGATACTTTCTAGCTGTGTGACAAGTCACAACCTTTGTCTGCTTCAGTTTCCTCAAATGTAAAAAGGGAATCTTATAGTGCCTACCTCACAGGGTTGATGTGAGGATAAAATTAGATAATAAATGTTAAGTGTTCAGCATGGTACCTGATACATAATAGGTACTTAATAAATGCTTCCTTCCTTAAATGAGATCGGGATTCTCATATGAGATTTGGCCTATCTATCTATAGAAGAAGATGCAATTGAAGAATGGCTGTTGTCCAGACTTGGTACAGAATTGGATGAGCATCCCATTGAGCCGGTCCATTAGTACATATGTGTGTGTTCGTCCTCCATTGCCGAAGAAGACCATGCCATCAGAGAAATGATGACATGACTTGCACTTGACTTTGTTTTGAGTGAGGGAGGGCTGTACAGGTCACCAGCCTCACTTCTCCTCCAGAGCCATCTGAATCCAGTGACCAGATACTCATCAGGATGACTGGAGATGACCCAGGGGAAGGCAATTGGGGTTAAATGACTTGCCCAAGGTCACACAGCTAGTGAATGTCAAATGTCTGTGGTGAGATTTGAACTCAGGTCCTCCTGACTCCTGCACTGGTGCTCTATCCACTGCACCACCTAGCTGCCCCTATATCTCACATATATATCACAGACAGACAATGAATTGGGCCTGGAATTGAACAGAAAGAGGAGAGTAGGCTGGGCCATCTTTGAAGTATGGATAATTCCTTCTGATGATTCCATAGTTCTCAGTGAAACAAAGGCCCACATTCTTACCAAGAAAACTTCTTAGTCCAAGCAGTGTTGCATTGTATTGAGAAAGCTGACTTTGGAGTTGAGTATCTGGGTTTAAGTCCTCCCCCTGACCCATACTGGTTTCATGACCATGGGCCACTCTGGTACATTTAGAATTCTGTGTCTGGGTAACATATTTTATAAGGAACCTTGAGAAGGTGGAGGATGAACAGAGAAGGGCAATGAGGATAGCAAGAGACCTTAATGCTATATCACATGACAACCCATAGAAAGAGTAAAGGGATGGTCATTCTAGACAACAACAGGCTTTGGTTGATGTGGCAGCTGTTCTTGAATATCTGAAACACTGTTGGGGGTAGGAGGCCGGGTGGAGCAGAAGGCGGGGTTATAAAGGCCTATGATGTGCTGGGCACCATGCTAGCACTTTACAATATTATTTTATTGGATCCCTACAACAATTCTGGGAGATAGGAGCTGTTATCCTCATTTCACAGTTGAGGTTCAGTGACTTGCCCAGGGTCACAGAGCTAGTGTCTGAGGGTACATTTGAATGCAGGTCTTCTTGACTCCAAGTCCAGCACTCTATATATACTGCACCACTTGGCTGTTTTCTAGAACAATTACACTTCTCCTTGGTCCTGAAAAGAGGAACTAATATAAATGTATGCTTGGACATTACAGGGAGACAGATTTTGCTCAATATCATGAAAAATTTCTTAATGATTAAAACTGTTCAGAAATAGAATGACCTTCCTTGAGGGGGTAATGGTGGTAGTGAGGTCACCTTCACTTCAAGTCTTCCAAAGGAGGCCTATCAATCACTTGCTTGATATGTTTTAGATGTAATTCATCATATCTGAAGTCCCTTCTCTTGCTACATAATTCTGAGTCTATAATAGCTAAGTCTTAGCAATTCCTTCTTATTTGTGGTGGATTGGGCCATATTGTGTGTCCAGAATTATTCCTATGTGCTGAGGGACACATGAGAGAAGGAGCTCCCATCAGTTTTATTCTGGAAAAGCTTAAAAGAAAGCATTTTCATGGATGGTTGAACCAGAGGAATTATAGAGGCATCTCACACTAGATGCATCACACACAGCCAGAGATTGGGGCTTTCATTAAACACACAGGTCAACACCTGGCTCTCTGACCTCTCATTCAAAAAATTAAACAAACACAACCCACAACATTAGAAATCTCCCTCCCCCCTCCCCCCATGAATGCCAAGGGCCAACCTGGGTGGAAAGGGGCCACCACCTAACATATACCTTGTGCCCAGTGTTATATCTGTTAAGGGGGTGAGGGTAAGAGAGAGAGGCAGTCTTGAGAAAGCAGATTGACAATACAACTAGTTTTCTTGAAATGGAGCTATTTTTAAACCCAGCAGCAGTGGGAACTGCATAAATTAACATAATTCTAGCCTCACAAACTGTTTCTAGATATTTTTTAAAACCCACTATGATCTAAATCCAGATCCGATTTGTTTTGGGAGCCAGTGAATTTCAGTTATCTCTGAAGTTATCTACTACTCTGATTTTCATGGTTAATCACCATTTGAAAGGCTTGCTCCTTAACATCAAAGGATCAGGTCAGAGTTCTATTTTGGAAGGATGCCCACCTTCCCCTACCTCACTGGATCTTCAGGCCCCTTTTTCCCTCCTTTTCCCCCAAATAGTCAGCAGCATATAATTTCCCTTTCCTATTCACAAACTGATATTCTAATTCCATTTCTTCTCTTTGTTATTTCCCTGAGATGTGGTGCCAAAAAACTATAGTTGCTCCTATTAAATAGTGCATGACAGATGGCTTTATTCCTTTGTGGACAAAGAAATATGGTGATCCCTTGATCTTCTTAGCGGGTTACCAGAATTCATGGATCACTTGGATAAAATTATTCCAAAGAAAATTTGTACTTAAGGCCCTCTGGGGAGCTGGCACTGGTGATTCAACAAGTCTACCTTAGGGATGCGAGAAGAGAGGGAGGGCATATGGATCTTCCTCTACCCGTACCATTGGGGTGTGAATTCCAGGAAAAAGAGAGGAGGTAACAGTTTCTATGATGGTATCTCACTCAGACTGATAAGCTTTGGGGGCTTCATGTCTACACCCAGGGAAAATAGAGGGAGTTCAGATCAGACTGAGGACAGGTCTAAGAGCCAGCATCAGATGTAAATGTCTTAACATAAATTCATTGATAAATTAAGTATGAGTAATGAGGAATGAGATGGAGTTTAGGACACCTAAGCTTTATGAAACCAGAAGAATCCAATGGGAAAAAAGCAAGAGTGATGAATCAAAAGATCAGCTGTTCCTTTAATTCATTGTATGACATTAAGGTGATACTTAATACTCTTGTGCAACAGTTTCCTCATCTTTAAAGTGGGTGGGCAGGATGATAACTGTCCTTATCAATGAGAAATTGGTAATATCAGAAATATTAAAGGCACTAAATAAGGGCAGAATAAAGGAGAAAATTAAAACCATGGACACAAAAGGGAGGGCACAGGGCATCTTGTGGCTGGCCAGGTAGCAGTGAAAGAAGGAAGGAGGAAGGAAGGGAAGGGGAATAAGCATTTATCAAATGCCTCCCATGTGCCAGGAGCTCTACTAAGCACTTTATAAATATGATCTCATTTGATTCTCACAAAAGATCTGGGAGGAAGGTGCTGTTTTTATTCCCATTTTATAGGTGAGGAAACTGAGACAGACAGAAGTTAAGTAACATGCCCAGGATCACACAAATATTACAGGTCCTAGGCTAGATTTGAACTCAGGTCTTCTTGACCTAGTGCCATCTATTTGCCTAGGAAAACAGAAGACAAATGCCAACTGTTTCACCCTACTATCTCAGAATGGAACCAGTTACTGATTTTGGTTTAATTTAACACACTTATTCCCTGAAGAGAGAAAGAGAGGGAGAGACAGAGACAGAGAGAGACACACACAGAGAGACAGACAGAGACAGTGAGAGAGAGACAGAGACAGGGAGAGAGGAGAGAGAGAAAAAAAGAGAGAGGAGGGAGAGATAGAGGAGAGAGAGAGAGAGAGAGAGAGAGAGAGAGAGAGAGAGAGAGAGAACATAGAACATTTATTGATTACTATTTGCAAACACTATGTTAAGTGGACACAAATATAAATAAAGCAAGAGAGTCTCTGTCCCCAAGGAATTTAAAATGTAACTGGGAAAAAGAACCCTAAGGAGGGACTAGAAAGGGGAAGGAAGAAAAGCTGTATCTCATCAAGGTAAAGCTCACCTTTGAGAGGTGGAGGACTCAGGGGCAGGGTCCAAGTTTGCAGTGGAGTGGAGATGAGGATGATAGCTGAAGTGCAGGGAGCATGGTGAGGAGGCAGCTGCTAAATGTGTGGTTTATACAAACAAGACACTTTTATGTGACTGACTTCTTCCTACCCAGAAGCCTTTGACCAGTCACTTTCCAGAATTAGTTTCTGTCTCAGCAGAATCACATCACAAATCGAGAGCTGGAAGAGATGTCAGAGGCCATCTAGTTCAACCTCCTCGTTTAACGGATAGGGAAACTGAGGTCCAAGTAGGTGAAGTGATTGACCAAGTGTCATAGTTGAGTGAGATTTGGATCTAGGGCTCGAGAATAAGTGTTCTTTCCAATGCACCTTGTTGCATATCAAAGACTTCCTGGTTGAGGAAAAAATTGCCAAATTTTCAAGGTTTACTTGCTGATGTAATTTCATATTTAACTGGATTATATTAAACAAATATTTATGTAGAGCAGAATTTATTCACCTTTTCTGTCACAGACCCTTTTGTTAGGTTGGTAAAATCACGGACCCTTTCTAAGAATAGTAAGTGTACAAAATAAAATGCAAATGGTTGTAGGGAGAAAGTAATTATGCTGAAAACAGTAATCAATTTTTTTTTAAAGTTCATGGACCTTAGGCTAAGAAGCCTTGATTTTGCATTAACTATATGTACAAAGCACCTTTCTGAGCTCCGTGAAAAATACAGATGTGTATAAGACAGAATCCCTATTTTGGGGGAGCTTACAATAGACTCAAAACCCAAAACAAAACAAATGAAGAATGTGGTTAAGTTTCCTGGGTCTGGGTCTGGGAGTTGGATCACACATTGGGGAATCCAGGAAGGCTTCATGAGAGAAGGGGGCTTTTCAATTGTTCCTTGAAACACAAATAGAAATTCATGACAGGTAAAGCTGTGGAAGAAGGACACTGCAGTGGGAAAAATATGAGGATCAAGGGAGTAATGAGCACTCTGGTTTGGTAGGGCTATAGTAACCATATAGGCAAGTGGTAAGAGAGGTCTGGATTGTATTCAGTGGGCAGTCAAGATCTTAATAGCATTTCGTGTAAAGTAACATTTTAGACTGTGGAATGATGGGGAAAAATGCTAGATGAACACAATGGAATATTATTGTGCAGCAAGAAATTATGAATGTGAGGAAATTGGAGAAACTTGGAAAGCTCTGCATGAAATAATATACAGTAAAAGATGTAAAACTAGGAGAAAAACTTTGTTATTGTTTAGTCATGTGCAACTCTCCATGATCCCACTTGGCTTTTTCTAGGCAAAAATACCATAGGGATTTGCCATTTCCTTCTCCAGCTCATTTTACCAATGAGGAACTGAGGCAAATAGGGTTAAATAACTTGCCCGGGGTCACATAGCTAGCAAATGTCTGAGGCCAGATTTGAACTCAGGAAGAGAAGTCTCCCTGACATGAGGCCCCATGCTCTATCCACTGTGCCACCTAGCTGCCCAAGAGAATAAAATATGAAATGACAACAAAAATATGAATGAAAATGCCAGTGAAAGGTATTCAAATGTTGAGTAAATAAAAAACCATGGAAAGTCTTATATCACAAATAATTAACATTCCCCCTCCTCATGGCAAAGAGGCTGGCAACTCCTGGTGTAATACTGGACACATCGTTAAACATGGTTTCAAAATGAATTGTTTTTGTTTTTTACTAAACAATTAGGTCTAGATGGGGAGAGAATCTTGAAACAAATGTCATGTATTTGACAAAAATATCAATATATTTTATTAAAATTATGTTTCCGGAAATGATTCTGCCCCCACTTGCTTATCAAATCTTTTAAAATGATTGAACAATGCTCCAGTCAATTCCTTTCATAATCCTTCTGAGCCTATCAGACTGATTCCTACTCTCAGGGCTTTTCCCTGTGGATCCTCTCCTTTGACATGCCCTTTTCCTTTGCCTCCGCACATCTAAAAATTCTAAGGAATGAGCATTTATTTAGTGCATACTATATACCAGGCACTGTGCTAAACACTTTACAAATACTATTTCTTTAGATCTTCTGGTAGGTGCTGTCATTTTTCCCATTTTTTACAATTGAGGAAACTGAGGGAGAGAGAAATTAAATGTCTTGCCCAGGGTCAGGCAGTTTGAGTGTCAGAGTCCAAACGTGAACTCAGGTCTTCCTGAATCTATATACAGTGCTTTATCCACTCCATCACCTAGTTCCCTTTACTCATCTTTTGAGAAAGACAGTCCAACATGGTGGAAAGAGTTCTAGACATGGAGTCCAGATTCCCCCAAGCTTGAGGTGTAGCTCTGATATTCACTAGATTTGTGATTCTGAGCAAATTATTTATTTAAATATCCTCAGAATCTGAAATGAGCCTAGAACTTGTCCTACCTAATGCAGAGTTGCTGGGGAAATAATGTTTTTTGTAAACCCTCAAGTGCTATATATACAAGCTGATTTCCAGACTGGTCTCTCTCTTCTCTGAATTCCTTTTGCACTTATGACTCGAACCACACAGTCTAGCTGTTACTCCCTCCTTAATGCCTTAGTTATGGAATTTCAACTAGATTTTAAGGTCTCTGAGGGCAGGGACCATGGCTCATAATTCTTTTGTATGTCCCACCAGGCTTCGGACAGGTCTGAGCATGTAACAGTAGATAGTCTATAAATACCTGTTGATCCTTGAAACACTTGTTGATTTGTCTAAAGGCATGTTCATTATTCTATTAAAAACCAAAGGGCTCCCTAGAAACCAGAGAAGACAATGTGGTTTACCTGACATCCTCAGAGAAATTGGGTTAGCTGCCTGCAGCTTCTATTTCAACATTAAAAGCCAAGCTATCCCCAGAGTGCCCCTTCTCTCTCTACTTCAGAGTTATTTCCCCCCTCCAAACCCATAAATTTAGTATTCATGCCAATAGTATAATTGGGCTTGCATCTGGTAACACAAAGGTTTAAGAGGGGAGTAAAAACGCCCACACTTCAGGCTTCCAGCCCAGCAAAGAGAGAACAGTTTACTGTAGAGAATAAATTCTCCAATTCTAAAAGTGTGCTCTTTCTTGCCTCATCTAGAGAAGACTTGATTTGGAAATAATAGAGTGCTCCGACATTGTGAATTCATGAACACAGAAATCTCAGCTGACAGTTGGGAGACTAAAGAGAGCCAAGCACGCCAGGGTGGAAAAGGGAGACAAATTCTCAGAGGACAAGAGACCAGCATTCCTTGCCTGGAAGCAGGGGACAAAATCTCCTGAGCTATGAGGCTGCTTGGCGATGAAGCATGGGATAACACACTGGACTTGGAGTGGGATTGAGAGCCTAGAGCCAAGGCTCTAGCACCGATTAGCCATGTGACGTTGGGAAGGTAACAACTTCTCTGTGCCTCAGTTTTCTTATTTGTAAAGTGTGCAGCTTAGACTAGGATGAGGTCCCCTTGAATTGAGCACATACAAAGACTAGGAAAGTTCCCCAGTAATGACATCAATACCTAGAGATCTGCATGAAATAGCTAAAGCTGGTACGCAGTGACCTAGCCAGTATTTCTCTATGGAAACACATGGAGGAAGAGTAAGGCCTAGGACAGCTAGTTGGTATGGTGAACTATAATGAACCAGGAGTCGGGCAGACTTGGGTTCGAATATGGACTTTTGTTATATGGCCCTGGGCAAGTCACTTAACCTTTGTATGCCTCAGTTTCCTCATCTGAAAAATGGGGTGAAAATAGCCTTTATCCCCAGGGTTGTTGTGAGGATAAAAGGTACTGGTAAAGTG
>CM053772.1:244574862-244601136 GCA_028658325.1 Potorous gilbertii | reverse complement strand
AGTCCATCCTCCACACAGTCTACAAAACCAAGTCACATCCCTCCTCAAGCAATTCCAGAAGCTCCCTGTTGACTCTAGGATCAATGATTTCATCTTTAGCTCATCCTTTTTCAATGTCTATTTTTGGGTATGTTGCACAATGTACACCATTACTAGTATACTACATGTATATCATTTATAAATAATCACACATACATTGGGAGTGTGTCAGCAATTTTTTTACTGAATAGGATCCAACAATTTTCTAATATCCCCTTTCAGCCCCAAATCTAATATCTTAGAATTCTTCCATTTACGATCTCTTACAACTCCTCACTGCACACACACACACACACACACACACACACACACACACACACACACACACACACCACCCCTTGCCATTAATGCAGCAAGAAAACCTGGAATCAGCCAATGCTTTTGAGGCAAAGGTCAGGGACAGGTTCTCCCAGTCAAACGAAGTATTGTTTCTCTGGAGCCGGCCAATGTCATGAATACGCTCTGGCCCACTCTAATTACAGTCTGTGGTAGGTTGTAAGAAGGAGTTCGTTTAGGGCGGCTGCTTTTCCTGGGTATTGTATTTGCCCGTAAATACTTCAAATAGTTGCAGTGAAATGTGTAGCCTTTGAAAGCCGGGGAGGAGCAGATTTAAGGGAGGCACCCTCGCTCAGAAGGAGTTACATACACAAGCGTCTTTCTGAATGGGTAGAGAAGAAACGGTTATTTCCTTAAATTTGAAAAAAGAAAAAAAGAAAAGAAAGGTGGGGAAGGGGGTGGGGATGGGGACGTGGGGGGAGTGCGGTTCAGTCAGGCAGATCCTCAAGTCAGATAGTAGCTGAGCCGTGCCAGACATCCTATTCCGGGCAAATTCAAACTATAAAAGTGACCGGTGGAGGGGGCCTGGGGAGGAGGCGGGAAACAATCCACATCCTCCCGCGGCGTGTTGGACACTTTCCGCCGGCTTTCGGGGGCGCTGCAGGGGCTCCGCCCCGGGGTGCTTGCGGGCAGCGCCCCCTCCCACGCCAGAGCGGGGAAGCGAGCCGTGCAGCAGCGGCAGCTCCGGCAGCACGGGCAGCAGCTCCCGCCGCGGCGGAGCGCCCAGCCCAGCTTTGCGCTGGAGAGAGCCCCCCGCATCCCCAAGTCTGGCTGCGGCTGGAGTTGAGGTCCCGCCCCTTTTGCAGGCAGCTCCTGGGCTTCTGATTGGAGCGCGGAGGACCAATCAGCGGGGGGCCTGACGAGAGGCTGTCAGTTTGCAAGCTTCTCGCGCTCCGGCCGATCCCCGCAGCCTTCTTTGGTAGCGCTGCTGCTGCTGCTGCTGCTGCTGAGGCTGCGGAGGCTGCGGAGGCTCGGGCTCAGGCTGCGGCTGCGGCTGCTGCTGCTGCTACCGCCGCTACCGCGCGCACTCCGGGCGGCGCTGGCCTCAGACCGGCTCCGCTGCCCACGCAGGGAACAAGTGGGTGCTGCTCCCGCTCGCTCGCTCGCTCTCACCGGCTGGATTCCCGCTGATGGTCCTTCCTGCGCCCATTTCTGTCCTTTAGCTCCACAGACAGCGTCCACACACACGCCCGGGCCTGGGAAGTACCGAGAAGGTAGTTTCCCCCGGGATTTTGATCTTGAGGGGGAAGGGGAGTGGTGGCATTTGGGAGCTCATGTCATGCACCGACCGTTCCTCCGCCTGTGATTTCTCTCGCTTTCCTTCCCGGCCTCGTCAGCTCTGGCAGATAGAAAGATATTAAGACTAAGAAGCTTGGTTCTCTAAGGCTTGTACCCAAGGGCACCAGACACTCGTGTGCTGGGAGCTACGTCTGCTTTTTGGCTAAAGCTGAAGAAAAACATCTTAAGTGGAAATCCTGCTTGCTAGTTCTCTCTGGCATCCATCTCTCTCTCTCTCTCTCTCTCTCTCTCTCTCTCTCTCTCTCTCTCTCTCTCTCTCTCCTCCCTTTCTCCCTCCCTCCTTTTTCCTGCGGATTTTTATTCCAAAGGACTGTCTCACTTTGGAGATGCAGTGACAAGATAATGGAAGTAAAAGTCTGGGTTTCCAGGAAGGAAAATTATAGGAAGCAGCGAGTGGAAGCTAAGAGCAGTTAAAACAGCCTCAGTTCATCTAAGGAGGGGAGAAGACGGCAGCAATATCAGACCATAGCACCAGCAAGATCAAGGTTGGCAAGCTAATAGTAGAGATCTGGGATTCCTGAAGGTGTGCCTGCTCCTAGCTGATCGATATTACTATTGGTTATTATTTTAATACACTGGTTGGAGCTTCGTGGGCGAAGTCAGTGCTGCCTTTCTGCCTTCTCGTCTTTCCTTTTGCCCGGTTACTGCTGCTGCCGCCGCTGCTGCTGCTGCCGCTGCAGCTGACAGAAACGTGTTAGGAAAGCAGAAGAAGATGCCAGCCATCCTGGTCGCCTCCAAAATGAAATCGGGACTGCCGAAACCTGTGCACAGTGCCGCACCGATCCTCCATGTGCCCGTGGCCAGGGCCGGCCCCCAACCTTGCTACCTCAAGTTTGGGAGCAAGGTAGAGGTGACCAAGCCTATTTATTCGAGCCAGATACCCCTGAAATCTCAGGGGCTCCATGAGCCTGCGGGGGATGGGCTCCCCTTGAGGAAGACCAGCTCTGTGGAAAACGGATTTGACACCCAGGTGAGAGAGAAGGCTGATGGGGGCCTGAAGGGGGGGCGCGAGGTTCGGAAATATTGAGGTGGTGGAGAGCAGGGAATGAATTGGAGAGAGTATTGGAGTAGCATATGGGAAGGGATGGAAATCTTTATGATGGGGGTATGAGGTTTGGAGATTGTAAGGGACATGGAGGTGGTGGGTGTGGCCAGAGGACTCCTTGGGGAATAGAGATTTGTATGACTGAGGGTAGGTTACTAAGTAGGTATGTGATGGAGATGCTCTGGCATATTGGGTAGTTGTGTTGGTGGAAGGCATATTAAGGGTATTTCTTTCTCCTGACTCTTAGGAAGGCATGTCAATGTGTATTTTCAGAGGAAATAAAAATATGTGTGCTTTTCTATCATTCAGCAATAAAGATAAAAATACTAAGCTAGCCACTGGCATAGTGCATTACCAGTTTGTCTAACATGATAAGGGTTAGTTTCTATTTGTCAGTTCTGGCTTTGGTTTAATCTCTAGCTCTGGGCATCGACGTGAGATTCAGGCAAGACTTATGGGAGAGTGGAAAAAAAATCCCTTTGCTTGTAGGATCATGGTTTCTGAGAGAGAATGTTCAGATCTGACAGTATGGTTGGTGTGATGCTGGACCTACGGTATGCAAGCAGGCAGCAGTGAGGGTCCATGGCACACCATCCAAGGAGAGCAGATAGTCTGTCTTAGCTGGCTGGCACCTACCTCTTCACACTGATGGGTTGATAGTATGGGATGGTTTTCTTAGTGGTATCATACCTGAAGTCTGAGACCTCCTTCCTAGGTGGCAGGTCATGGAAAACTGAACCAAGAGAAAAAGATTACATCGTCTACTTAGATCTGTGATGGCTAGACCCCCTAACCTCTCCTAAGGAAAAAAATCATGGCTGCCAGTTGGTTCTGTTGGCCTGCTGCCTTGCTTTTACAGTGACAGGGTGGGGTATAGGCTCTGCTTTCTGGCTGTATGACTGCAGAGACCTTTTGGGTCAGACAGAACAGATGAATGTAACTGTTATGCCCCAGAGCCTGTGGCATAGAAACCCTGGGATTACTGAATTTGCCCTGCTGAATGATCTCTGGGTTCTGCTACATAGTTCTCCACCTCTGCTTGTACTCCCCCTTCCTCTGTTTCATTAACCTTTACAGGTTATCTGGAAGTCGTTGCCCTGCTATCCAGCTTTTAAGCTCCTCACTTAAGCCCTGCTTGAAGATTTCAGTCAACGACCTCTCTTGCCTGTGCAAAAATGCCCCCCACCCCCTCACCCCCGCCAGATGCTGAAATGTGTTTGTGTATGTGAGCTCCCTTCTATAGACCTTACCACCAATGCTGAGACATCTTGCTTCCGATGATAATCCTACCAATAGCTCAGTCTTAAGATCCTGGTAGTAGCTGAACAAGAGGTTTCCTCTCTCCACCAAGGGCCCCGCCCAATCAGCTGCAGTTTTCCTAGTGATGACCAGTGATGCCTTACATGTGGAAAAGGTGTGGAGGTGAGTCTTAAAGGCCAACTCCCACTGCCCAAGGAAAGGAGAGCATATTTTTAACATTGCTTACAGGAGATAGATGGTAATACAATCCTGGGCTCAGACAACAGTAGAGGCTGTGGGAGGCTGCCCATGGAGCACAGACAGGCCATTCCTGCTGGGCTACTTTTCTTCTAGTTACCATCTGTAATTCTGCAATCGCCACCCTATCCTTTGCACCACTTACTTGAAAGCACATGAAATGATGGGCTCCATAAAACTATGACCACTTCTTAAGTTAAATGAAAGTACATGGAGGAAGGTAGGGGGAAGTGTGCCTTTACCAAGGACAGAGCAGTGAGATCATCTAGAAGTCAGATTTGCAGCTCTATACAGTGATGATAACAGCTAACATTATAGAGCACTTTAAGGTTTGCAGAGCACTTTACATAGCTCATCTGATCCTCACAATAGCCCTGTGAGGTAAGCACTATTGTGACCTCAATTTTTACAGATGAGGAAACTGAGGCAGAGAGTGGTTAAGTGACTTACTTGGTGTCACAAAGTTTGCAAGTATTTGAGACAAGATTTGAATTTTGGTCTTCTTGACTCCAAGTCTAGTGCTCTTCTGTCCACTTGGCCACCTCATTGACTAGAATCTAAGATATAGCTCTTCAGTTCACAACCTCTCTTTTCCTGGGACTTGTGTTCTACACTCCAGACTCTGCAGTCCAGTGACGCTAGCCTCTTTGCTCTTCCTCAGACTATCTCTTGGCTTCAAACACTTCACTGGTTTTCTCCCATTCCTGGAATTCTCTCCCTCCTCATCACTCTCTCCCGGCTTCCTTGACTTCCTTCAAAGTACAGCTAAAATCCCATATCTTACAAGAAACCTCCCTTGATCCTCCTTCCTTCTGTTGATTATCTCCAATTGATCCTGTCTACATCTTATTTGTGTAGAGTTGTTTGCATGTTTCCTTTTTTGACTGTAAGATTCTTGAAAGCAAGGACTGGGGCATTTCTTTTTATCCACAGAGCTTAGCTAACACTAGAACACTTTAAAGTTTGCAGAGTACACTGGCTTGCTATATAGAATTGTTGAAACACAGAAAACTTGGGGAACATATACCACTTATCCTCTTGTCCTCCCACCATTTTCATAGCCCTCTATGAGACACCACATAGTTCCCAGCTTACAGAGTACACTAACCTTGTTGCTGGGACTTTAGCAGCTTACATATACTGCTTTCCATAAACTTGGAATGGATGGAAATATCTAGAGGCAGTCCCCTGTGCATTTCCCTACCTGCTCTGGGCTACCTCCACAACCAATCTGTCATCTTTTAGTGGTAAAATTATTTGTATCCCAGATACCAAGAGGTGGAAAACAGAAAAGGGTAGGTTGGAATTCAGAGCATTATAGTAACAGCAGATGAGTTCATTACACTGTACCTTCCAATTCTGGGATGACAGTGAAGACCTCTATACCTGTGTATCCTTTCTGGTGAATGTACTTTCCCTATGTGCTCATTGTACCCTGACTATTGGAAATGTGTACTTCAGAAGGCACGTTACTGTTCTCTAACCAGATTAGGCTTGAAAGTGGTAAGCACCATGTTGTTTACTAGGTCACACATGCTAGTGGTTATTTGAATCTGAGAATTTAAGTAATAATATAGAACAAGGTTGTATGATTTTCTCCAGTGTTATGAATGGTGATGGTGCTATTTTCTTTCTCAACGTTCTTTTCATGTCATAAAGATCAAGATCCATTGGCATGGTCTTTGAAATGAGAAATGGTTTGCTCATCTTATGAATTTAGCTGAACTCATGTATACCTGCAACCCTTTGATTGATTTGTCCTTGGAATTGGGTGGCATGAGTGGGAAGACATTGGGGTCAACCAGAACGGTGATTTGGGACACCTTCTATATTCAAGAGAATGTCAGTCACTGAGTTCAGTAAGCATTTATTAAGTTCTTACTATGTAGCAGGCACTGTGCCAAACATGTAGGATACAAAGAAAGGCAAGAAACAGCCCTCATCCTGGAGAAGTTTATATTCTAACAGGAAAAACAATATATAAACCATTCAATACATACAGGATAGATATAGAAGAGATGGATTAGAAACCTTAGAGAGGGAGATTCTAGCAACAGGAAAAAGAATGGGAAAGGCTTCCTGCAGAAGAAGGGAGGGGGATTTGAATAGAGTCTTCAAGGAAATGATGAGAAAAGGTGGGGTTTGAAATTATTCATATCAAGGAAAGTTAGTTTTTTTTTCTTTTACCTGTAATCAATGTATGTTAACTCCTGACTGAAAAACCCATGGGGGGAAAATGAGTTGTGGATTAGATGTGAGGTGCTAGTCTTTGTTGAGTTCTACTTGGCCACACATAAAAATCCTTCAATTGTCAGAGTCCTATAACAGCTCAGTACCAAAAAATAGGAAAGGACTCGCGTGGTATCCTCAAAGACTTAGTTACTAATGACCCTCTAACACAAAGTCATTTTTGCTAGCTTTATCTTTCACTTTGTGCTTATAAACTCATCCTACCCCAGTACACAAGATTTTCCCAGGGATACACAGAATGTTCTTTCATACATAACAGGAAAAGCCCCGCAGGTAGAGTCCCCAAAGCCAGAGTTCTCCACCCCAAAGAGGCTTCTCCTACCTAGCTTGCATCTTTTCCTTCTGACATAATCAACTCTACTGTATAAGGGAAACCTTTTAAAACCTCAGTTCTTGAGGGCAGGGAATACTCTAGCAAGACTTCACTTTGTATCCCAAATACTCAGCATTGTGATTGGTACTTGGTAAGAACTTAATAAGAGCATTCATTGAAGTCAGTCAGTCCAAATGTTTCTGATCTCCCTCATTTTGTCTGCTGCCTGTTGGCATCCTTAGAGTGGGAGAAGTCTTCAGAGACATACAATTTATGAGATAATAATTGTTCATTTTTTGGGGGGGTAGGGAATCTTTGTAACATGTTCTCTTCCATGCTTTGAATACACTGCTTCTTCATCTCAAGTTTTTAAAATTTGGTATCTTCTCTTAAGGTTCAGCTCAGGTGCCTCTTTCCCTTATCTCCTGATAGGTTCTTGGTCTCCTTCACATTATCTTGCATTTACTGTAATCTCCTTGATGTCAGCAGGTGAATTGTTGGGGATTTGTTTTGTCTTTACCTCCACCATTTTGTCTGCCTGCCTCAGTTTCTTCAACTGTAAAATAATACTAGCCCCAACTTGTCAAAGTTGTGATGAGGATCAAATGATATAAGATTTGTAAAGTGCTTAGCACAGTGCCTGGAATATAGTAGATTCTTAATAAAAACTAGTTCCCTTCTTTTCTTCCTTTGTCTAGGACTTAGCATAGTGCCTTTAACCTCATAGTTACTTAATAAGTATGTGTTTAATTAAATCAAGTGGTTGGTGTCCTCCTTAAGGCTATTGGCAGCATTTAAGCCCTTCTTATTTCATTACTCCTAATTATCAAAACCACCAATCTTATCTGAACTTCACCTGCATCCCTTCTCAATGTGTTTTGTCCAACCCTATCTAAGACCCTATGTTCCAAGTCATGAGAGAAATCATGTTTTGGATTTTTCCATTTTGTCCCTGTAGCAGTCACCTGATCATTTTCTGGGTAAAGTCTTGCTAGGGCATTTCACTGTGGCAGCAGGAAATAGCAGGCCTGACCATCTTTTGTCCTTTAGTTACTCACCTTCCTGTGAAAGTTTGGACTTCTTTGGAGCAATTCCCAGCAGAGCAGGTGCTAGAGCCTGAATCTTCTCATAGGCAGCTCCTTATCCTAGATTCAAACTGAATAACTGGTGGAACTTAATGGGGACAGGGGTAGCCTGGGATGACTTCAATCGAGAATGTAAAGCTTAAACGTCACTGTGAAAAACAGCTGGGATGTCACTAGGCAAAGAGCAAAGCTGAGAACCAGTGATGTTTTAGGGGCATTTTTTTCTCTTCTTTAGTTTATTAAAGAAGAAATCAAAACCATGCTGACGTTAAGAGGGATAGGAGTTATATAGCAAGAAGACTGATATTTAATAGCTAGGAAATTAGGGAAGAGAAAGAGGATGGCAGAATGGTTTGCCAGGGGCACAAGGTGTACGTTGAGGAGTTGTGTTCATCCTTTGTTCTCAAAGAGGACCATGACGTCAGAGAAATGATGACATGACTTGCACTTGACTTTGTTTTGAGTGAGGGAGACCTGTGCCAGGTCACCAACCTCACTTTCTCCTCCTGAGTCATCTAGATTCAGTGACCAGATAATTACAATACCAAAGCTGAATAGGGCGATGTTACCTCTATCAAGCAGGTTATCACCTTTCCTAGTCTATAGAAGTAGAAGGGAAGGCTTAAAGAATGGCCTAAATCCACACAGTGTTCAAGCTGGATAGCACTGGGACACATCTTCTGGCCATCACAAACTCTGGTCACTTCAACCCTGTGTCTGTAGGAAATACATGAATTCCCAGGGTCAGGCACTGATACTTGGTGCAGTTGTTAATGCATATTTGAAAGAAAGTGACCTCAGAAACGAATATTCACTATGGCATGTCCTGAGTGACTAGTGGGATTCACATTGCTTTTCATGCTCCAGACATATCTTTCATACACCATAATTCTTTATCCAGTGAGCAGGAAGGAGCTCCCTAAGTCAGAGAATGCAGACTCATAAAACTTAAGAGGTGTCTACGTCCTCGGCAGCTCCCTGGTTCAACTGAAGGGAGTGGCCACTAACATACTACTGGTAGTTATCCATTTGCTTCTTGAAGAACTCCAAGGAGGGGAAAGCCATCACCAATTAAAGAAGCCCATTCCACTTTGGGAGAGCTCTTATTTTTAGTAAGTTTGTCCTGACGTCAAGCCTAACTTGTCTCCTTGTGACTTCAATCTGTGGCTTCAGGTTCTAGTCTCTGAAGCTAAATTGAGCAAATCTGATCATTCTTCCACATGGCAGCCCTTCACATAATTTAAGACCAATATTTTGTTCCTGCCTTGATATATTTTTGCAGAATAATCAACCCCAGGTCCTTCAAATGATTCTCATGTTACATATCCAAGGTCTTTTGCCATACAGGTTACCCTGCTCCCAATATTCTCCGACTTATTAATGTCCTTCTTAAGCTATGGTGCCCAGAACAATGCCTCAGATGATGTCTGATGATGGCTAGCACAATGAGAGAATCACCTCCCTCTCCTGGAAATTATACCTCTCAGTGCTGCCCCAATTCAAGTTTTTGACTGCCTCAGCATACCACTGACTAATATTGAGCTTTCCATCCAGATTAACATGCTGGATACAAGGAAAGGAGTGAATGTTAACAATAACAATTGACCTTTGTCAAGCACTTTGTGATTAGCAGAGGACTTTAAATGCAGTCTTTCTCTAGTTTCTTACTCTGGCTTTTTTCATTAGGATCTAACATGCTCCATCGCCATCAGAAATTCAGATGCCTTCAATTTGTCTCATAGTCCCTGGAACCACTACCAAACAGCTGTACAAAAAAGAAATGAAGTCTCTCTGTTAATTCTATTTAATGTGTTTTAAGCCCCACAGTGGAATAGATTAAGATCTATTCCTTTTTCTCTGGAAGAGATCTGGGAGATCTCTATTGGATTCCTTTTCTGGTATCTTGTGACACCTGGTACCTTTCCCCAAGAATGAATATTTATAGCATTGACTCCCTTCACTTACAACATAAATTATAACCATGTGCAATGAATTGTTTTAGAAACAGGTTCTAAATTAGCCCAGAAACTTCTGTCCAGAAGATTACAAGACCTCCAAAGCCTGTTTGAAGAGAACTGTTAAATCCACTCCCCTTTTTCTTTGAAAGAAGCAACAGCAAAAAGGCTATCTTTAGTATTTTCCATTTTTAGGAGCTGGTTGGTGTTTCAATTAGGCTCATTTCTTAAGAAAGTAATTAGAGGTGATTGAAATCCTCTGTGGGTGTTTCAGATGTTTAAAATAAAACTGAGGAAGCCATTGGGAAGAAAGCTTCAAGAACACAACCTGTTGTAACTCGATGCCATTGTGTTTTGATTAGAACTCTTCATCGTCAGTTGATTGTGGATCTGGTTAATGCATTTTTCTGCTGTTGTGTTTTTCCCTTTCTTTTGTTTCTCTATCTTTTAAGGAGGATGTCTAGTATGGTTATCTGCCAACATGTTAGAATGTTAATCGTTCACATGTTATTTCTTACTATATTGGTTAATGATGAGTCTGATCAGTTTTCTTAAGTGGCCATTATATCCATATTAAATAGGAGAGACAGCCTGGCATAATGGATAGAGTTAGCCTTAAAGTTATGGGATGGCCTGGATTTAAGTCCTATTTCCAACCCATATTTATAGTGTGACAATGAGAAAGTCTTTTAATCTGTCAGTGTCTCAGATAATGATCTACACCTGTAAATTACAGATAGGCTACCAATTATATTGATGGAGATTTGACACTTGGAGTTCCCCCACATTGATGAATTCACTGTTCTGGACCTCAAATATGGATAAACATACATATGCACATGACTCCTGTATATGAAATACCTCTAAGCAATCATAAAATTAGGGGTCTGATGGAAGTCATTAGATCCCAGATGGAGATGTCAAGACACCTGGTTTCATAACTAGGACTCACCAAATTGCTCTCCCACATTGAGTAAATAATTAAACCTCTCTGTCTCTTGTTTTACTAGATGTGATAGCTGAAGGGCAATGCAAAGACGCAAAGTGGTTATAAATTGGCTACAATATTTTAATAATGAGAAGGTTCACTTGAGAAGTGATAAAAAGACAGCATCCAAGACGTGTATGTTCTCTCATTATCAAAGACTTGTATGAGGAGGTGAGCCAGTTTGGAAGCAAGGGTGAGGGATCGTATGTCAGTGAACAGCCTAAGTTCTATCCTTGTGTCTGAGAGATATGAGGAAAACCAAAGGAAAGCCTTTTGACACGTTGGGTAGCTCTTCTGTGGAGATGTTGTAGAATAGAATGAACAGAAAATGAAAGGAGGGAGCGGTTGGAGATGAACTGCAGTCTGTGCCGAGAGAGTATCTATCCACATGGAGGAGATCAGAGATCAGAACATTGAAATAAGATGAGATTGGTGTTCTTTTCTGCATACATTTAGAAATGGGCTTTTTTTGGGTTGTTTTTCAGTTATATCTGACTCTTCATTTGGGGTTTTCTTGGCAAAGACCCTGGAGTCATTTGACATTTCCTTCTCCAGTTTATTTTATAGATAAGAAAACTGAGGCAAACAGAGTTAAATGACTTGCCCTGGTTCACACAGCTAGGAAGTGTCTCAAGTCAAATTTGAACTCAGGTCTTCCCAACTCCAGGGCTGGCACTCTATCTGCTGCAACACCTAGTTTTCAGAGAGGGGTTTTAACCAAAGCTCCTAGACCCATTGCAGAAGTATCCACCAAGTTTGCAGAAGTATCCACCAAGTGGATGCCCAGTTGAAAAACAATCTATTTCTAAATGTTATTCTAACCTCACTGTTTAACCTCATCACTAGCCATGTTAGTACTACAGGCTCATATTTCACAGGATCACAGATTTAACTGGAAGAGACCCACATAGATAAGGACACCAGGGATCAGAAAGACTAAGTAACTCACCCAGGGCCATATAACGATTGCATGGCAGATCTGGGTCTCAAATCCAGGTATCTTGACTCTATAAATAGTGATTTTCCAACAACCTCACCTTAGACGGATAAATGTCAAGAACTTATCCATTTGTACTACAAAAGAGGAAGGAATGCGGTCTTTTCATCAGGTAAATGGGGGCTCAAATCTGGGAAGGTCTTGTCAGGGAGAGATCAAGGTCAAAGTTCAGCGCTTAAAATAGACAGTTTCTTCAGCATACTGACTCCTTTTGCAGGCTCAAATTCAGCTGTCACTAATCCAGTTGGTTGGTATTCTTTGAAGATTCTGCTTCCAAAACAGACTAACAAATCCTGGGAAGAAAAGTACTGCACTTCAAACCCCAAAAAAGACAAAAACAGATTAGATGGACCCTGCATTAAGACAAGAATAGCCCTCTCACCAAATCAAAGTAAATTCATTTTCATGAAAAAAGATGTGTGTGTGCGCGTGCACACGCGTGCACACGTGCTCAAGTACTTGGGTAAAGGGGCACTCAACCAAGATGGCACTGCCAAGAAAGTGTTGACTGGCAAAAAGATTCTAAATAACCACTTTGCCTTAAAAGGATACTGTTGATTAGCTATTGGATATATACAATAAGTATATTACATATTATATTATGTAGATATATAATAGGTTATATAAATCTGTGTGTATTTATAGGTGAAGGAGGAATTCTGCCACTCTTTCCAGCTTTCTAACATTTTGATCAGGGATTGAAATTCAACTTGCACTGAAATTCCAGTCAAATGGACCGGTTTGCTATTTGCCTCCTATATGCCTAGAATGCCCTCCCCTTTAGCCCCAACCTCATGGAGATCCCTGGCTTTCTTTATGACTCTACTTAGGTGCCACCTTATACCCAAGAAGTCTTGTCTGATCTCCTCAGAAATACAGAGTGTATTGATATAAAATGTATATAAAATACATTGTACATAAATACAAAATACAGATATACATGAATATGTATATGTATAAATATTTATAAATGTATATGTAAAATATTGATGTAAGATGTATATAAACTATAGCTATATTTTATATTTATGTACAATGTGTTTTATATATATCTTATATCAATACATTTTGTATTTCTGAGGGAAACATATATATATATACAATAGAGATTTATAATCTAGATAAATAATAGGTATATCTCTATATTACATGTATATTTCTATAATTATATAGTAGATATAGACTATATAATGTATCTATCTATATAGACACATACAGTAGGCATATCACATGTTCTATTATAAAGATATATAGTAGGTTAAATAAATCTGTATATATGTATGTATATGTATATATATATAAACATAGTTTTAATTCAGACAAAGCTGGGCTATCTGACTCCAGAGACAGAATTTAAGAGAAGAGATTCAATCAGAAAGTGGGTAAAAGTGAGAAAAATTAAGGCCCCTATTTCCTGTGTGTTATTGATATGAAAGACCAGGATTGAATTCTGAGACTCTTGGAAATTTGTCATTTTATACTTTGTTCATTATTTCAACCCTCTTTTTAGGTACTAGTAATGTTATGATCTCCCTAGGGGCAGCAAAGAGGCACCTAGTGCATAGTATTCCAGTCCTAGAGTCAGAAAGACTCATCTTCCGAATTCAAATCTGGTCTCTGACACTTACTAGCTATGTGACCCTGAGCAAGTCATTTCACCCTGTTTGCCTCAGTTTCCTTATTGAGAAAATGAGCTGGTGAAGGAAATCTCTGCCAAGAAAACCCCAATGGGGTCTCGAAGAGTTGGACAAAACTAAAACAACTAAACAGCAAAAGATCTCTATCGTTTATTTTTAAGCATACATATTTTCCTTCAGGTGATTGTAAACTCCTTGAGTAGAAAGTTTTCTTTTTGTTTTTGCATCCTCAGCTCACAGTGCTTGAAATATAGTAATACAGTGGGTATTTAAGAAATACTTCATAATGAATGAAAGAATAAATGAATGAAGTAGTTTGTTCATTAATAATTAATAATATAATTTTTATAATAATTATAATTTTAAATTAATAAATACCTACAGTGCCATAGACCTCCTGTACATTTGGGACCCCCATTTTTCTTCCAAAAGAGGCAGCTCAGTAGCATTGTGGATAGATCTCTGGGAAGTCTTCAGTTCAAATGTGACCTCAGATATTTACTAACTTTGTGATCCTGGACACATCACTTGATCTCTGTTTGCCTCGTTAAATAAATGCAAATTTTATAACGGCAAAATGGGGATAAATAATTACACCTACCTCACAAAGTTGTTGTGAGAATCAAGTAAGATAGTATTTGTAAAAAGTACTTATCAGAGTGCTTGCATTGTAGTGGGAGGTACATAAATGCTTATTAATAACCCTTCCCTTCCCTCCTTTAAAGCAAGTCCTGGGGCCTGGTTTCTTGGCTCCTTCCCCTGGTTTATTACTTCTACCCATCTCCACCAACCTGGTTTTCTCATCACTGAGGTTTCACTTCAGGAGGAGCCCCAAGATGCTCCCCCTTCTTCTCCATCTTGCTCCTTGAAGTCAGTAAATGACTCTTCTTGGCTTGTTGCCTTTTTTAAGGGATTTTTGTTACTGGTGAGTAAAAGGAGGTTTGCAGTAATGAACAAAGTATAAAATGACAGATTTCCAGGATCCTTAGAATTTAATCCTGGCCTTTCATTCCAGTAATGTAGAGGAAATTAGAGGCCTTAATCCTTCTCACCTTCACCCACTTTCTGATTGAACATCTCTTCAATCCTATCCCTGGAGTCAGACAGCCCAACTCTGACTTGGCCAAGCACTGGGATGGGTAGAATTATATAGATTTAGAGCTGAAGAAATGAATGGTGATCTCTTTCTCTCTCTCACTCTCTCTCTCTCTCTCTCTCTCTCTCTCTCTCTCTCTCCTCTCACTCTCTCTCCTTCTCTCTCTTTTGCTCTCTCTTTCTCAACAACAACAAATGTAAAATCAGAGAAGTCAATAATCAATAAACGCTTATTAAGCGCCTGTTATGTTTCAGGCAGTATACTGTGCATTGGGGATATAAAAAGAAGACAGTTTTAATCTGAATTAGTTCTATCTTTTGAGGCTTCTCCTAAACCTAAATGAACTTTTGCATGGGACCTTGGGTCCAGGAGGACTTTGGATGGTAAATATAGGACTACATAAAGCATGAAAACAACCCATCCTCAGACAAGCTTTGCTGGGGGTCCTTCTCCCTGAAAAAGTTTGATTAAGGCAGGTATTTTTGGTGAGAAATTAGCATTAGGTGCCTACATGTTTACAGACTGGAGGTGAGGTGAGAGAGAACTTAAAAGTTGTATCTCTCTTCTCTCTTCCTCCCTCCTTCTAAATACAAAGTACGTATCTCTAAAGACATGTACAATAGGTATAATTTGTATTACATATACTATAGAGATATATAACTTACATAGCTAGATCTGTATATATGTGTGTGTGTGCAGTTTAATCCAGGCAAAGTTCAACTTCTTTGTTCTACAAATGAGGAAACTTGGGCTCAGAGGAGTTCAGTGACTTACCAAGGCTACACAGGTACTAAGGATGTTGTTGTTTGTTTGTTAAGTAGAATATGAGGTCTAGAGATGGAAGGGACCTCAGAGACCATTAGAACTAGGATTTGAACTCATGTCCTTTGACTCCAAATCAGTGCTTTTATACCCCTGTACCATGCGGCTTCCCAATGAAAAAGACCCATAAAGACTGGGCACAGGCATGCAGTCACTCCCTGTAACCAATCTGTGCCATTACCCTTAAGGTAACTGAATGCCTAGGATATGGCTCATCCCTTAGATTTTGTACCCATGAAGGGTACCTCCAACATCATTGCTACCACTTGTTTCACTGGTTTCCCAAGGAAGACTAATATACCTTCCCATACATACATGGCAGCTAGATAATGCAGTGGATAGAGTGTTGAACCCAGATTCAGGAAGACCAGCCTTACTAACTGTGTGTCCTTGAGCAAGTCATTTAGTCTCTGTCTGCCTCAATTTCCTCATCTGGAAAATGAGTATAATAACAGTGCCTACCTCCCAAGGTTGTGAAGATACAATGAAAAGCCCTTTGTAAACCTTATAGTCCTATGTAAATGCTAGCTATTGTTACATAGCTAATACATCTATCAAAGATCTTAGTACACACGAGGTCATTCTCCTAAAGACAGCTCATATTTCTATAGTACGTTGAGGTTTACAGGTATGTGTCTTACAAAAAGCTACCAAAATCATTGCAGATGAGGAGAAAGATGATTGGAGAGACAAAGGATCTTGCTTAAGGTCACATGGCAAATAAGTTGGCAAACCTGAATTTTAACCTAGGGCTCCTGATTCTAACATGCTCATTCTGCTAACACATGCTGGTTTTTTCACCGTACCTGACACATAGTAGATGCTCAAATGTTGACTTATATTGGCTATAGTCCTTGATGATGTCATAAGATCATAGTATTTAAAGAACTGGAAAGGACCTTAAACATCATTTAATCTAACCTCTTAACTGTGTAGATAAGGAAACGGGCCCAGAAGGGTTAAGATGATTTGCCCAAGGTCGAAGGGCAGAGAGCAGCAAAGCATTTCAAGCTGATTTAGATTTGGTTTGGCAAGACTTCCAGATATCTATACCCTTCTAGAAGCTGCTTTGGAGCCACTGACTTTGGAGTGGCAATTCTTCCCTTAATCAGTTTCCCCAACAATTTTCCCCTCCCACCCATCTCCCAATGCCTGGCACCAGACTTTGTACTGCCCTGAACAGCAATGCCCTCCTTGCTCTTGTTATTGATGGCTATGGACTCCTCTGATGTCTTTCCCTCTCCCAGACTTCTCGGATATTATATATTCCTTATGTGGTCATCAAATAGTCTCCCCAGACTTCCTACCTCCCATACCATCCTCTCAGTCGCCTTCAGGGACCTCACATTTGCCTCTTTCTGCTGTCCTAGAGTCTCTATGTCTGCAGCACCTAGAAAGTCCTAGCTCGTTTTTGACTCATCCCCACAGTTCCCTGTAGTTTCACAATAGCAGAATACCTACCTGAACAGTAAATTCTAACAGTTCTTTCCATTGATGAAGATAGAGTCCTGGCACTATACTGTATCATGACAAACTGGTTTGAAGATTTTCCCATTAACATGCCCAGTTAACCAACCATCATGCACAGAGACATAATCAAATTGTACCTATTTACATGGTAACTTTGGATTTCTTCCATCCCATGGGGTCAAAGGAGAGAAAATTCAGTCCTGCTACTTCCTAGACAGAGAGCAACAGTTGGTAATGAATTAAAGCTTTTGTCAATGCAAGATAATAGCAAGTTACATGGAGATTTCTCAGGAAATTTATGTCACCCACACAAACCCCAAAGAATGACTCAGGACTTGTTGCCTCTGATTCCCATGAAAACAGTCCTGGTCTTGTCATTGAGCTATTTTGCAAACAACAGCCTGGAACCCCAGTGTGTTTTGTCTTTCCTTCTAAATGTGTGCCTTTATACCTTGGGCGACCTTCAGTCTGTGCCAACCCTACAGCCTCCAATGTGGGAGTAGGAGATGGCATGGGAACATGGCTTAGCAGAGTTCCCTCAGTGCCTAACTCCTGACTTCCCACTCCTGGATAGTTGGATCTTGGCTATTTTGGACATCTCTGAACAAAATCATTTTCTTATTGCCTTGGGGGTTAATTGGAAGTGCAAAGACATGGGAGTTAGGAGACTTGGCTTATAGCTTTGGCTCTTGTTAATTCACTGTGTGAATGTAAGCAGAGGACTTAACCTCTTTGGGGCCCGCTTTCTTCATCTATAAACTGGGATAGGGGGAGGCATGGAGTAGAAGATCTTTTCCAAATCTAATATACTGTGATTTTAATAAGCACAATAGGAGCCCCAAAAGACTTGGGGTACTTTGCAGTTATTAAAGTCGTCAATACTGTCCTAAGCCTTTTGGGTTGTTGTCCTTCATAATAGAAGACCAAACTAACATCACTATGTTGCAGTCGACGTACAGTTTGTCTGACTGTGGCTTATTGGATCCCACTGAGCTCAGAAGGCTCTATCACTCTTATATGTCACTTACATAACACTCTTATACACTCTATTAAGAGTATATAAATGATACTCCTCTAGGCACAGAGGGGAGGTCGTGAAGAAATCTAAAATATGGTCCTTGTATTTTAAGAACCATTCAGACGTATATGAAGAAAGCAGAAAACTGTATCATTGGGTCCAAAAACGGTGTGAGAATAGGAGATCTAGGTAGTAGGTGCAACTCAGTTCAGAGTAAGAAGAAATAGCTATAGGCTGGTGTGTTTCGAAGTGGCTTAAACTTGGATCTGATGGATAACTAGGTCTTGGGTTATGATTTGGTTGAGTGGAGAGGAGGTGGGAGGGTATTTCAATCAAGTGAGGGAAAGGCTAGAAAATGCCAGCAGAGCTTGCCTGAACACTCTCCTCGGTTCTTGTCACATTGCCTTAGATGCATAGAAATATCCTGTCCTCTCGGAATGTCAGCACCATCTCCTCCGCCTTGCTCCAAGAAGCTCTTTGTCAGTCTCATTCATCCTTGTCTTTCCCTTAGCCTCCCCGCTGCTGGCCTGTCTTTGCTATGGTGCCCCACTTGGCTTTGCTGCATCCTGCTGCAATCTGGTAATGATTCTTTTCCCTGTAACCTACTCTTCCTGCTGCGACCCAGGACACCCTACTCTTACCACCCTGACAAGAGCCTCCCATGTGTCTGACAGCTGGATGGGTTCCTCTCACATCCTTCTTCAGCTTCTCATCTGGCTCAGCAGAATGCCTCCATTTCACGCCCATTCCTCTTTGATTGCTCTCAGGCCTGGGAGTGACGCATGTTTCTACCGCAGTTTCTTGGCCCCAAACACCCCAAAGCTGTCAGCCTTTCCAGTTTATGAACCACTTGTCATTAGCCACTCTCTCTAACTGGACAGGACCCTCAGGGAGAAGAGGTCAGTATAGGGACAGCTCCAAGGAACTCACACCACTCAGGCAAATAAACTATAAGTAATAAACTCACACTTGTATAACACTTTCAAGTTTATAAACAAGCCTGTAAGGTAGATAGTATAAATATTACCTCCGTTTACAGATGAGGAAACTGAGGCTCTGAGAAGTGACTTATCTAGGTCACACAGCCCTTACTCCCCATCCTGAAATGTCAATTCTAATCAATCTGGTTTACCCTGGCACAGTCCATCTCCCAAATCAGTGCCTTTAACCATGCTCTCCATGCCAGGCGTGGTCTCTATTTCTCCCTCTGCTAAGAGAATCTTTATCTTTCTTCAAAGCACAGCACAAGTATCGCCTTCTATTCCAGGTCTTTCCTTATCCCTCCTTATTTCCTTCCCCTTAAGATCACTGAAATGATTTTGTGTTTTTTCTTTGTTTTTGTAGTATATACTTTCATGGGAACATTCTCAGTAGAATATAAGACCCATGAGGTCAAGGTATACTTAGTTTTTTTTCTTTGTATTCTCAGCATCTGACCCAGTGGCATAAAAAATACTCCCTCAATTGAATTGAAGTGTTATTAGAGCCAGGATTTGAACCCAAATCTTCTGATTCCCAGACTAGGGATATTCCTGCTGTTCCAGCTGTCTCCCTATGGAGTTAAAATAATGCAATATAGTCTGGGAATTAGATACAATTCCCTTAGAAGAGCTGCTTTTACTCTGGGATCTTAAGACCCCTAGATTTCAGGACATCTGTGAACTTGGATCAGGAAAAAAGAATTATATCTTGTTTTTCACTTCACTCTCACTGAAATATAGCATTTCCTTCAGTTACTGAAAAATATTTTTCTAAAAAGGAATAAAATATCTATAAAATATTCTTAAATATGATCTTGCTTTATCAGACTGCCAACGCAGGGGTGGGGGGGTGGGGTTGCGGTGTCCAGGACACAAAAAAAGCTTAAGAATCTCCACCTTAGACCATGGAACGATAAGAGACTCCTTTAGCTTTGAGCTTATTCTTTTATCCATCTAAGACATAGGCAGGAGAGAAGGGGAAAAAATAGGAAAGGAAGGGAGGGAATGCTTGCTTCTATTATTGGATGTTCTACTCCAAGCAGCTTGGCAATTTTAGAAATTATAAACAGCTTGCCACTAAATCATTTTCCCCTCTTTCTACCAAATGGAGACAGACCAGTTTCCTTGTTATCCTTATCTCATACCACTTTGAATTTGGAACAGTAAATTGAATGAGAAAAGTTAGCACCCTTCCTAGAACCAAGCATGCAATCCTTATCCCTTTGCTGGAGGGCAAGACCCGGGGCAACTGCTACCCTCTGATTTCCTCAGATGTAAGAAGTGTGGCTTGGAGAAGAGAGGAAATTTGTAGAAGGTGACACAGCAAATGAGGTGCAATGACATTGGCATGAAGTTGGCTTAGCCGCATGTGGTGTTCACTAGTATATGTTTTTATGTATTAAAAAAAGGGAGGACCCGGTTTAGTCTCCACTTTGGAGATCAATATCAAGAATAAATGACTATCTAGGCCATGAGAAAAAGGATTTTAATGCTGCAAGGTTTATAGTTATTTCTGATCACTCTTTCTATGCCCCAGTTATTACAGGTCTGGACTTGTTTCTTTTCTGGAGCATGAAGCAGAAATAAATATACATTTGACCCATTCCCTAGAAATGTTTACCTGACTAAAAATACTCTAGTTGGGTATTATTTTTAGAGGGATTTATATTCGAAGTATATAAATTGCCAACTTTGATGTGTATTATTAGGCATGAACTATTCGTACATTTTATAACAGGAAGCTTCTGGTTTTCCATTGAGGAGAACTGGAACTCAGTCAGAAACTTGCCATTTGAAAATTCCTAATGTTATAACTCAATTGCTGTCTTCCAAAGCATTTTGTCATAGACCTTTAGTGATTTGGCCATTGGATAACTGGAAAGCCATCAGCTGCCTGTGAAAGTTCACTGAGTCCACTTTGGAGATCTTGCCATGTTTTAAAGGAAGTCTACCCTAAGTTTTCTCTCCACAGGCTTGTCACATTTTGCAATGTGTTGCTTTTGGATTGGTCTATGATCAGACATGGTGCTTATTTTAGGACTGGAAGGAGAGAAGAGACATCAATAAAATAATACTGAGTGGAAATACATTTTGTGGTTTTAAAATATCTGCCCTGGTTAGGAGAGATTACTTCTCTGTGTGCGTGCGTGCGTGCGTGCGTGCGTGCGTGTGTGTGTGTGTGTGTGTGTGTGTGTGTTTAAATCACTTTCAGTTTTCTCTTCTCTTTCTCTTGGAAATTGATGGTAAGGGAGATCAGAGTTAGAGGAATTCAATACCTGCCAAAGTATTCCCATTCCATTCTTAAGGACAGCTGTGAAATCTGATTCTTGGTCACTTACAGCCCTTGGGTCAGCACCTGGTTATCTCCCCACCTATCTGGATGCTCCTTTCTTGTGTCACATTACCACAGGATTTTGGATTTGGAAGGCACCTTCAGCAGCCCTATAGTCCAACCCAGACCCCACAAATTGGTCATGCAACTTTTGCTTGAAGATATCCAACCCAAAGAGGGGAATGTTCCACCACTTGAGGCAGCCCAATTTCACTTCCAGGCAGCTTTAATTGTTAGGAAATTTTTCTTCACATCGAGCCAGAATTTGCCTTTGTAGCTCCTGTCAATTACTCATTCTTTCAAACAGAACAAGGCTCCTCCCTCTTCCACACATCAGCATTTCAATTTTTTGGCCATGGTTATTTTGTTCTCCCTGGATCTTTGCCTTTCCAAGCTATATATCCATATATATCTAGATATAGATCTAGATTTATATACAAATACATATGGGCTACACATACATACACACACACACACACACACACACAGAGGCTATATGTCCATAAGTTCCTTCACCGTTCTAGTTACCCTCCTGGGATTGGACTCTAGTTTATTAATATCTGGAAGTTTGGCAACTGGAACTGAACATAGTGCTCCCAGTGCTCTGACTAGGGCAGGAGTATTGCCTTTGTCTCCTGTGTTAGTTCATAATTCTGCTTTTGCCCTCTAAATGAGAGTCCTCCCCACCCCCAGGCTTCATCCTCTGCCCTTTCTCTTTTCCCTCTTCTCTTTCTTCATGGGTGATATCATCCAGTCCTATAGTTAGAGTAATTACATCTATGCAGATGACTCCCAAATCTCTATATTCAACCCAAATCTGCCCCCTTGGTCCCACATCTACATCTATGGGCATTGGGCATTTCCACCTCAAAAGCAATGTGTCCAAAGCTGAATTCCTCACCTTCCTACAAAACCTGTACTTCTTCTCAATTTCCCAAGTTCTTTGGATGATATCACCATTATCTCAGTCATCCAGGCTTGTAACCTCAGAGTCTTCTTTGGTTCTTGCCCTCTGGCATCCAATCAGGTATCAAATCCTGTTGAATCTACCTCCAAAATGTCTCTCGAACCTGTGTCCTCTCCAGTCATACTTCAGTCTCTAATAGTAACTTCATCACCTTGGGCTTGGACTATTTTATTAGCTACTTAACACCCACCTCTCCCCATCCCTTCCCCAAAGCTAGGTGGCACAGTGGAGAGAGTGTCGGGCCTGGATTCAGGAAGACCTGAGTTCAAATCTAGCCTCAGGCATTAGCTGTATGACCCTGGACAAATCACTTCGCCCTGTTTGCCTCAGTTTCCTCATCTATAAAATGAACTGTAAAAGGAAATGGCAAACTATTCTAGTATCTCTGCCAAGAAAACCCCAAATGGGGTCACAGAAAGTTGCACAGAACTAAAACAATTGAACAATGAACCTCATCTTTAGTTTATTTTCCATCTTCTGCCTTGCTCACAGAGCTGCCAAATTAATCTGCCTAATGCAAAGATCAGACCATATCATCCATATTATTCTTTTGTTTTCAGCCTTCAGTACCCCCCAATTTGGAGCCATTCATAATAGGGTTCCAACTTGCTTTTCCAGATTTATTTAAAACTCCTTCATGCTCTTTAGATTTTAGCCAAATTTGTTCTTTGATAATCTTGCTTCTCACTCCTCCAATTTACTGTGTTGACAAAGGTTGGTATATGTGGCTTGCACACTTCATCTCCCTCCAAATCTCTTTCCCTACCTCCAAGTGAAGCCTTTCCCAATTTTCCCAGCTGAATGGGATATGTCTTCAGACTTAGCTGTGCACCATGTCTACTCCCTTCCTTTGACACCATCACATTCTGTTTTGTGTTATAATTATGTGTGTGCAAAAGCTATTCCTACATTTTGTTGTAAGTTGTCTGATGGCAGAGTCTCTGTATCCCCAAATCCTAGCATAGTGTCTTTATGTCTAGACATTGTTATAGGAAACTCCCAGTGAGAAAACTTCTTCTGCCATTGCAGTTCAGTCACTGTTCTAAAATGTATAGTCTTAGGGGGAGTCCAGGGACAATGGGAGGTTAAATGACTTACCCAGAGTCACACAGAGAAGGATGCAAAGAGAAAATGCTTGAAGCTAGGTCTTCCTGACCTAAGGCTGACTCCCTTTCAACTGAAATGGGCTGCATCTTACCTTGCTTGCGTGTTTATTGAATTGAACTGGTCCTAGGGCCAAGCAGAGTAGGTCTACCACCTTTTCCAATTAGCAGACCTCCAGGCACTTGAAGGTAGTGATCCTGGCCTCCTCTACTTTTTCTCTTCTCTAAGCTAAGGATCTCTAGTTTCATCCACTACTGCTCCTTCAACAGCATGGTTCCAAATCTTCCCACCATTCTGTTCACCTTCTTTTGGGACATATTCTAGTCTGTCAATTTCCTTCCTAGGACATGGTTTTCAGCATTGAAGCTAGTGCTCCAGATGTGGTATGAACAGGACAAGACTCCAGAGGGAATGCAATTCTGTTCTGAACAACGTTTCTCTTAATGCCACTTAAGACAGCTTTTCTGCCCCTTGGCACCATTGACATCTGTTAAGCACGGAGCCCCCTAAAACTCCTAAAATGTACATCACCTTCCAATGCATAGTGTGTGTGTGCATGTGTGTGTGTGTGTGTGTGTGTGTGTGTTTTAACTCTGTGTACCAGATTCTAAGCTTCTTGAGGACCAGGACCATGTCTTACTTATCGTTTTATTGGTCCCATCACCTAGCACCATGCATTATATGTATTGAGTGCTAAAATGCTTAATATATGTTGACTGAATTAATTTGAATTGAATGCCTCTACTTTTTTCACTTTATGTTGGTTTTTTTCCTCCTGCTTTCTTTTTAAATTATTATTGGGAGGGATAGCTCACTGGGTATGTCAAGGGGAAGGAAAGTTATATTTAGAAATGAAGGTATAAAAACCAAAAATATGTTAAAAAATAGATTGTAAAAAAATGAGCACCGTTGGAGCAGAATCATGAAGGGGTTGAAATTTGTCTCATGGACTTTTTGAGCTACTCCTTTCTCCTTAAAATCATCATCATCATTCATTCATTCTCCTTCCTAATGGAAAGCAGAAGGATACTCCGGTGTAGAAGGAAAAGGGTATTTCATTTATCCTTGTGGAGCCCTATGATGATGGAAAATTCAGTTCTCATATTGGGATTTTCTTCTGTGCTAGATTGTTCTGTGCTGATGCAGACTGGAGATAATGACCTCCTTCAGTTGGGTTGACAGTGAGCTCAGTCACAGGCTATGGTTACCATTAGCTATTAAATCCTTCTGGGAATCTTTAGTAACAGTAGGCAGTAGTCATTGTTTTCTGATTTGGTGCCACTTCCCAAAGTCCTTGGGTGCTTTGAGCTCTCCTTTCCTACTTCCCAATGTCAGACAAATGTTGTGTTGACATTACTTTGAAAAGATGCTTCCCCTACTCATATCTGCACTCCCCTCAGGTCTGGCAGTATAGTGATAGTGTCTCATTCTCTCCTTGATTGTTTTTAGGTGACCAGAACTCCCCCTGAGTATTTGGAAAGGGTTATTAAAATTACTTGGGCCTCCTACCTGAAAAACCTGGATCAGAAGATTTTGATCGTTTTTGTTTGGCATCAACTCCTTTGGCAGTCTGGGGATGCCTATAGACATCTCAGGATACTGTTTTTAAATATTTGAAATAATGCAATTATTTCAGGGAAATCAATAATGGTAAATACATACATACACACACGTGTGTGTGTGTGTGTTTAAAAACCCAAGTTATTAGCTTCCAGGTTAAGAACTTCCAAGAGTAAAGTGGAGGGGGAGGAGACCAGGTATTCCTACTAGCCTTACTGTTCATTGGGGAAAGAAAGATGTTCCTGCTGTACATGTCTGTTATTCTAAAAAGAGCATTTTTAAAAAGTTAAACTACTTTTAAATTAAATTTTTAAATATTTTTTAAAAGGCTACTGTAGCACTATGGAATCTCAGAGCTAGAAGGGGCTTCAAGGGCCACATAATTCCACTAATAACTGTAAATGAATCTACAGTATCTCCAGAAAATGATCATCTAGAGCCTTCCTTGGGGCCTCTCAGTGAGAGGCCCCAAAGTTTGTTTCTCTGTAATTTCTACCCATTGTCCCCCTGTCATTGTTCAGTCGTTTCAGTCATGTCTAACTCTTCATGACCCCATTTGGGGTTTTCTTGGCAGAGATACTAGAGTGGTTTGCCATTTCTTCCTCCAATTCATTTTACAGATGAGGAAACTGAGGCAAACAGAGTTAAGTGACTTTCCCAGGATCATCTAAGGTCAGATTTGAATTCAGGAAGATGAGTCTTCCTGGTTCTCAGGACAGTGATCTATCCATTGTACCATAAGCTACCCACCCATTGTCTTAATTCATCTTCCACAAAATGGTCCTGAAAATATATGTTGAAGTACTGGTGTCATGTTGTTGTCTTTCCTTTTTTAAGCTGAACACCTGAAATACTTTCAAATATTTTCCAATTATTTTAATAGCAGGTGTGTCTCCATACCATAGTATTTGATCTCTTCTGGACTTACTGCAGCTTGTCAATAACCTTTCAAATGTGTCCTTCACAATTGACATACAAATGGCAGTGTGGCTTCCTAAATATCATCTGTCTTATTCTAGACAATGCATCTTTTAAAAATTTCAACCAAATGTCAAATTAGTTTTCTATGCCCTCAGTGGTGCCTCTTAATCAGAATAGGACCGGTGAGTGAGCTTTCATTCTGCTGAGCTAATGTGATTCATTTCAGTTCAACAGTCATTTATTAAATAAATGCCTATTGTGTTGTAGAATCTATCTCCATTTTATAGAGGCAACATTTCCTCAAACCAGAATGTCATGAAATGTTGGCTCTAAGGCTCATACTTAACATCTGAGCCATTTTTGAAAACTTCTGTAACATTCTGAGCTGTTTAAAAATTGTTGGCATGGTCACTGATACCATAGAAACCACTGCTCAAGCAAAGAAGCTGTCTTTGCTCAGCCAAAGCTGGGCTGCTCTAGGATGGAGGAGAAGACTGCATGATGTGGGATCAAACTTCATTTTTAACTTAGGGTTATGTCGTCCCTGTACCACTCTGTCTTAG
>CM053772.1:244464523-244574362 GCA_028658325.1 Potorous gilbertii | reverse complement strand
CCTTTTATAAAAGCTAATCACATCAAATGGTTGATTGATTTTGGGGAGATATGAACTGCTTCACTGAATAGGGGCCCATGTGCAGCCATTAAAAGCCATAACTCCTCATGATCTTCCCTAGAATCCTGAGGAGAGTGGCAGTCTTCTGGGACCAAATCTGCGAGTACAATATGAGGTTTGGAGAGTGAGCCCAGACAGAGTGCTACACATATTTTGCATTTATTAATATCTACATTGAGTTCCTGTTGCTCTTCCCTAGTAGAATGTAAAGGTCTTATGGGAATGAGCAGTCTATTGTTGGCTTTGTATACCACTCACGGGGCACAGTTTCAGGCACACAGGAGGCATTGTTGAACTGAGGTAATATATCAGGTAGGTCAAAGACCTGTTTCTCCACTTGAGTGATATATTTCTCTCTCTAGGACACCAACTTTTCCTTTTCCCCAGACATAATGTCATTGTACCGACACATGTCTTCTGCCTTTAACTACAGAAATGAAAACACAAAAACGTAACAAATCAGAATCAGCAGAATTCACTGAATTCCAAGGCAGCCTGAGGCATAGAAATTCAGAGTAGCCTGTAGGAGAGGCAATTCTTTCCTCAGTTACAAGGAAGGATGACAAGTGATGTCCATACTAATTCATGCTCTTGCATCCTCATCAGCAAGACTTAGAGCAAAAACAGTGGGGTTACTTACTTACTCAGCATTATCTCTATTTTTCATTCATTTTCTGTAATGATGGCATTATATATATATATATATATATATATATATATATATAAAATTATGATTATAATGAGTAATTATCATATTACAAATTATGTCATATAAATATATAATAAATCACAATATACCATAACCAATAGCTTCCATTTAATTTTCTCTAACTTTTAAATTGCTTTTCTGATGCTCTTTTTTCCTATGTGTCTCTGCCAACCTAGACACATTCCTTCCCCCTATATAGAAGTCCTTCTTTATAATAGAGATGAATAGTTGAGCAAAACCGGTCAAGCTATTGACCACATCTGGGAATGTATGTCTGCTTCTGTCCCTCTAGTGCATCACCTCTCTTCTAGTCTTTGGAAGTCTTGAAGGGTGGCTATGGAGACTTACAGCTTTGAAAGGGGTACCCTGTCCTCTGTTCTCCAATAGTACCTATGAGATAACTAGAGAGGGAAGAGTAGACATGGAGAAAGCAAAAATGGGGGAAAGCATCCACTGTCCAGGGCAAACAAGTATACTTACTTCTAAGAGCTCCAGGCCCAGAAGCCCTTGCCATTGAATTTAGAGCATAAGTACAAAGTTAAGGAGTGTTATTTGCTTGTATTGCAATGGACTGGATACAAGTATTTGGGTTTTAAGGGACCACCTTCACACAATGGCTTAGTACCCTCAAATTGCCTACAAGAGCATCCCCCACTCCAAGTTCCCCTCCCATGCTCTGATCCTGTTTTTCCTCTCCACCCTTCTCTTCCATCAGGATTTATCTGTCACCTGTTAATTCCATCAGACCATAATGTTTACTTTCTGAGGGGACAACTAGCTAAAATAATATAATATATCTTGGTCACTATTAAACAGTTTTACTTGAGTGTGTTTTTTGTTATAAGAAAGAATTCTAAGGGCATAGTTAATTTATTGCAAGGGTTCTTAACTGGGGTTTGTGAATTTGTCTTTTTTAAAAAAATTGATAACTACATAGCACCATGATTTATTTCCTTTGTAATCCTATGAATTTTATTTTATGTACTTAATATATTCTTCTCAGAAGAGGTCTACAGGTTTCCCAGACTACCAAAGGGATCCATGACCTAGAGAAAAGATTAAGAGCAACTGATTATTTGGAAAGAGAATGTGACATAAATATCAAAAAGCATTAATAAAATATTTAAAATATTCCCCAAATTAAATAATATAATTGGGTATTCATTTTTGACAAAGTATGAATCCCAGGGAGTGGAATGCACTTTCATCTGGCATTTTCACCTTGTCCCAAATGAATGTCTGCCTAGTTTTAGGTACCAGCAGGGAAGGGAAGGGATATGTCAGGGATGAGGTGGTTAAGAGTTCAGTTCTTTCAAAACCATGTTCTACAGAAGACCAACTGTAGATGTTTTGCCACTGCTGGCGTGTGAGCTGTATTTATAAGTTCCCCTTGCTCTCCACTTCTTCCTAGGAAGACTGTAAAAATGTCATCTCTCATCCCTTCACAGGACTGAAGCCCCACTGGCCCATAGTTAATTAAGTCCCTGTGGGCTAAGCTTCAGTCACTACCTCTCCTCACTTGGCAGGATTCTTAACCTAAATAGTCAATCTTCAGGGAATTGACACCCACATCCCAAATCAAAGTACTACCTACATCCATCACTACCAGCTCTTGGAAAGCCTTATTCTCACTCATTTCTTACACTTTCCCCTCCATGCTAAGCTAACCAGTTAACATTTACTGAACACCCAGCCCTTTCTAGGTGCCATGGAAGATATAAGACAATGAAGGAGATATAAGAATGCAGAAATACATGAAAAAGGAATGAATAACCCAGTAAATTGACTACAGGTCCAATTTTCATCCCCCAGACTTCTGTGGAGCCTCTATCACATTTCTGTGTGTATGATGACTGTCTCTTCTCTGAGAAGAAGGCAACCACTGTGTACCTTACACAAAGAACCCACGCATCTTGGTTAGCACGTTTTCCCCACAATGCTCAAGGTTCTGCAGCTATTACTGAATCCACCATTATCAAATCACATGGAAATATATCAGACCATTCCCCTCTCACAATGAGATAAACTTGAACAGAAGACTTGATCACTCCTTAGTTTACCCATCAACTGAGAGTATAACTAGAAACTTACACAACCATAGGAAACAGAACATCCAGAATTCTCTAAAACACTGGTCAATTCAGCACAAGGGAGGGAACAGAATTTGGAAAGCTCTACCTTTGGTCAGTGACAGAGCTCCTAATAGAATTTCCACCAGCTTAGCTTGGAGAAGAAGGCACAACCAACACAGGTGGTGAAATTCATGTTTATGTTCAGTCGTTTTAGTTGTATCCAACTCTTCATGATTCCAGTTGGGATTTTCTTGGAAAAGATACTACAATGTGGTTTGCCATTACCCTCTCCAGCTCATTTTACATATGAGGAAACTGAGGCAAGCCAGCAACTTAAGTGACTTGCCTAGGGTCACACAACTAGTATGTGTCTGAGGTTAGATTTGAACTCAAATCTTTATGACTCTATGCCCTGTCACAGCTGCTGAAGTAGTTTGAGCTATGAGCTACTTATCACAACCCATGAAGAGTCTTAAATAGGCAGAATGTTCTGAAATGAGATCTTATTAAAGCCTAGTGGTCCTGTAAGCGGGATTGGTGGGGCAGTGGAGGAAATTTAAGG
The DNA here is from genome assembly GCA_028658325.1 of Potorous gilbertii. Classification (NCBI taxonomy): domain Eukaryota; kingdom Metazoa; phylum Chordata; class Mammalia; order Diprotodontia; family Potoroidae; genus Potorous; species Potorous gilbertii. The sequence goes on along the minus strand of CM053772.1, from coordinate 244,570,959 downwards.
GAAGGGTTGACCTTTTACAGGTCAATGACAAAGTAGGATCTGAAATCATCACCTCAGAAGGCTTGTGATACTCCTCAGTTTTTTGAATCATCAAGACTTCCTACCAGAATAATTCAATAAATTAAATGATAAGAATTTATTTTCCTGGTAGCATATCTTTAATGTATCTCTCTCTCTCTCTCTTTCTCTCTCTCTCTCTCTCTTTCTGTCTGTCTGCCTGCTTTGTCTCTCTCTCTCTCTGTCTTTCTGTCTGCCTGTCTGCTTTGTGTCTCTCTCTCTCTCTCTCTCTCTCTCTCTCTCTCTCTCTGTCCTTCTGTCTGTCTGCCTGCTTTGTCTGTCTGTCTGTCTGTCTGTCTCTCTCTCTCTCCTTCTGTCTGTCTGCCTGCTTTGTCTCTCTCTGTCTCTAAGTTCCCTAAGGGCAGGGACACTGGTATCTCTTATTATTTTTGTCCTTATCCTCATTCCCTGCTGGCCTCCCTTCCCCCACATTGATTAGTTTAGTGTTCTTATCCTGGCACATATAATTTGCCTCCCATATACCTTCCTGACCTCATCATGTGCTATTTTCCTTTTAACATTGTGTACTGCTAAACTAAACTATGCACTATCCCCCTTTTGTCCTGCAGACAGATGCCTGGAGGTTGACTCTACAGCACTGTTTGAAAACAGGGAATCCTTTTAGCTGGTTGGTTAACTACTGCCCCCAGATATCTGGGTCTACCTGGCAGGAATAATCTTTAAATAGGAAAAAAGGAGTATGAGGACCTCTGAGTGTTTCTTGAAGTTCAGCACTGAATCCCTGTCCGATCCTGTTGGCTTCACTCAGTATCTGCCCCTCAGCACACCCAAGCACAAATCTTGACCTAATTTTTTTTGCTGATGAGACATATTTCCTGACTACCCGTAGTATGGGAAGCACTGTAGACAATGTAACATATCACATTTGTGAATAATTTTAAGATTTATAAAGCATTTTCTTCTCAAAAACCCTGTGAGGGAAATCATATAATATTATCCTCAGTGAGGCTCAGAAAGTTTAAGTGGCTTGCCTGGGATTCAGCTACAAGTAAGGATTCATATTGAGATCTCCCAACTCTAGTCATTCTTTCTACCATATGATGGGGTCTCTCTCGTGTTAAAGTTCTGAACATCAACTCTCAATTGTATTCACTTTGCAAATCTATTTTTTTACTAAATTGTTTTTACATCACTTGTATTTTTCAAAAATATTTATTTTTTTCAATTAACCAGCATTTATTTTCTCTCTCTCAATCCCTGATTCCCCCATTAAAAAAAAAAAAAAACAAAGAATAACAAATATGTGGTCAAGCAAAACAAATTCCCGCAATGGCCATGTCCAAAAATGTATGTCTCACTTTGCATCTCCTATCGATAACTTCTCTGTCAAGAGGTGGATAGCATACTTTCTTATTGGTCCTTTGGAGTTGTGACTGATTATTACATTAATCATGGCTCTTTACTCTTTCCAAGTTGTTTATCTTTACAATGCTCTTGGTATTATATAAATTGTTCTCCTAGTTAGGCTTGCTTCCCTTTGTATCCGCTGTACAAGTCTTCTGAGGTTTTTACGAAACCATACTGTAAATCATTTCTTACAACACAATAGTATTTCATTGTATCATATACCATACTTCATCCAGTCATTCCCTAACTGATGGGCACCCCTTTAGTTGCCACTTATTTGCCACTACAAAAAGGTTTTCAATATTCTTCTTCTTTTTATGATTTCTTTGGGGTATAGTCCTAACAGTAGATCAAAGGGTAGACACCATTTAGTAACTTTTTGATTCACTTTCACGTTCTAACATACCCTTCTTCTTCCCCCACTCAGAGGACCATGATTTATAACCAAGAATAAAACATGAAAGAAAAGGGAGGGAGTTAGCAAAACAAATCTAGACATCAACCAAGTCCTATACCATATGGAAGATTCCATACCCCATAGACTCTACTTATGGCAAGAAGGAAAGAAGGTTCCTTTTCACATTTTCCATATTCACAAATCACTTTGAAAATATTAAGATACTATATAAATGAGAGTAACAGTCAGGTCAAGTCAATAAGCATTTGTAACTTGCTTAATATGTGCCAAGTGCTATCTTAAAAGCTCAAAGAAAGGTAAAACCATGGTCCCTGGCGTCAAGGAGCTCACATTCTAATGGGAGAGACAAGAAGCAAAAACCTATGTACATACAAGGGTATGTATGCAGGGTAAATTGGAGATAATCCAGGAGGGGATATACTAGCACTTGGGAGGCTGAGGAGAGGCTTCTTGAAGTAGAATCTCAAAGGAAACGAGGAGGCAGACACAAGGAAGGTATGGGGGGCAGTCAGTGAAAAAGGATGGAGTGCGAGATGGAGTGTAGTTATTATCTTAAATGTCATTTCTACCTGTTGTCACTAGTGGGAATTGTTTATGGTTTACATACCTCTCAGATGTAGCATGAGAAAGCCCAGGTTCTTAGTAATTATTAAAAATTACTTTCCATTCTAAACCAACAGACTTGTGAGTTCATCTTCACCAAATGGAATTTCTTCAACACTCACACATGTGGGATACTGTCCTGGACATTATAGGAATATGCAAATCCAGGGCAAAAGTTAGGAATTCTGGTGATCCAGAGCAAACTCATTTGAGGAGGATGGATGGATTATGGTCTGGACTTTTGTTTTCAAGCTCAATACTTGTCTCTGGCCTGTTCCAGAGTTACATCACTCATTTTCACAGGATTCCATCTGGAAGGACAGAACATCCCTCTAGTGGACTCTGAACCTATCTGCCCTTTACTCTGGGACCAACCTTCTGGGGATCTGAAGTCTCCTTTTCCTTCCCTTCTCCTGAGGTCAACCATTGCTGTGGGGAAAAAGCAAGGCCCCTTGGATACCAGCATCCTGGAGTAAAGGTCCAAACTGAAATAGTGACCAATATAGGTTAATACGGATGAGCAGCCCAAAATATATTGGTCAATATATTTTATATGCATACTCAAGTATGAGTCAGCTAAGTCCAGCAGAATATAAACTCCTTGAAGACAAGTACTGTTTCATTTTGGACTCTATATCCTCAGTTCCTAGCACTGCCTGATACACAGTAGGAATTTAATAAATGCTGACTGGATTGAAAGCAATACTTGAATATTTATATGAGACTTTTTGGTCTTCGTTCAATTTCCTAAACTCCCATCAGTTGGGCTAGTTTCAGATGTGAAACTGGTCCATTGGGTTATTTCTCAGACATGATCCTAGGTGAAACCAAGGTATTTCTAATTAATTGTTGCTCATCCTTCATTTTCAAAGAGGAACGATGACATCACGAGAGTGATGTCTTGAGTTTCAAATGAATTGTATTTAAGTGAGACGAAGCTGTGCAGTCATTAGTCTTCCTCTCCCCTCCAGTGATACCATGGTGACAGAAGGAACTCTGAGCAGAAGGTTAGCCTTTTTTTTCAAAGCTAGTGAAATTCAATTAGCCTTCTGAAAATGAGACTAGCATTTCTATGTACACAGGCAAAAATTAGTGGCTGGGCAAAATCCAGCTTCAGTGCACCCTGTCGAATCCCTCTTTTTCTCTCATAGGATGCTGATGGAGCAGTTCTTATTCTAATTGGCCTACAGTGTGAAAATGAGCACACGGACAAATGACTGAGCTCTGACCTTGCATTAGCAAAGATCAATGGGACAGTCAGCTCTCTAAAACTGTTGGACAGGCCTCAGACGGTGACTCAAAAGGAACAAAATTCTTCATGCGAATGCCAAACAAAGACACATTTCACCAGCAATTACCCTACACCCCACAAATCCCAGGTGTCAGTTCAGGACCATGAGTTTTAGCATAGCAGATGTAGATGGATGCCAGGATGGGATGATCCAACTGTAGGTAAAGAGCACTGTTACCAAAGTCAGAGCAGGCAATAGGTCAGCAACCCAGAACAGGCACACAGGTGGGGCCATACAAGGGATCACAGATCAAAGCCTTCTCTGGAGTTTGACTTGATACTGAGGTTCTGACTTAATCAGGGTCTCTTTAGACTTGGATAGGGATGAGTGCTGAGCTTGGGGTCCTAAGATCTGACTCCAAATCCGCTGTTTCTACCTGTGTGATTACAAGCAGGCCACTTAACCTCTCTGAGTCTTAAGTTCCTTATTTAGAAGATGACAGGTGTTGAACTGGAATGAACTCTCAGTTCTCTTCTAGGTTTAGATGACAGAGATTTCTCCCTAGGTAGCCACAAGTCTGCAAGCAAGGCCAGATGAGTGACAGAATCTTTCTGGAAGATCAATCAATCAATGAACACTTATTAAGTGCCTACTATGTTTCAGGAACTGTGTTAAGTGCCAGAGGTACTGTGAGAAGCACTGGAAAAGTGGAAAAGTGCTTGATATTAATCCAGCACTTAAGTGTATAGTACTTGAGGGAAGGGATTATTTTGCCATTGTCTTTGCATCCTTGGTACCCATAAAACATCTAGCACATAGTAAGCTCTTAATAAATGGTTGCTGAAGGCAGAGGACAATGAATGATTATGTTAACAGTTGTATATACAAAGATGAAGCGAGATATAGTAGTCGACTTCAAGGAATTTGTAGATTAGACAAATGTACGAAACAATTCTACGTTGAAATATGATAAATGAACTGCAGAGATCCAGACAGGGTGGTATGCAATTTCTGAGAAGGGAGAGATCTCTAATAGCTAGGAGAATCTGAGGAGGCTACAGAGAAGAAATAGCTCTGGACTTGGGTCATCAAGTAAGGGAAGATTTGCAGAGAAATGGTGGTGGAAGAAGGAAGGGCACTGTTCAGGCTTGGGGTGGGGGCTTGCCTAGAGAAGTGAACACATACCAACATATATACATAGATGTATATGCATATGTACATGTGTATAGGAATGTCAATATACAGGTATGTAGAGATACATGCACATATGTATTTATACATACATGTGTATTCATGAATATGTACATATGTGCATAGGGACAGGATAAAAATAGGGGAACAGTAGTAGTCAGTTTGGGCTGGAATGTCTAGTGTGATAAGGGAAGTAGTATAAGACAAAATTTAAAAGATAAATTGAAACAAGATTGCGAAGGATCTTGAATGCCAAGTTCAATCTTCTGCATATTTAGGCAACATAGGTTTTTTCACTGGCAGAGGGACATGGTTGCATATGTATATTAAAGAGACTGCCTTGGAAGTATGAAGAGAGGCTGGTGGCAAGAAGATCACTTAGTTGGCTTCATTTTAGACCCCTTTCTCAAGAAAAGTCTGGTCATTTGGCTGTAAACGGAATCAGGATTTTGCCCTTTTTAAAGACCTAAGCATGCCAAGAAGACTCCTAGGATGGTGAAAACCAGTAGGAGAGTACTGTTTGCCAACTTTGTGGTGAGCCACAGGCCAGATCTGCCACTGCTCAGTTCAAATGGGGTGTCAACCCAGAAGGCTGAAGTAGAAAGGCTGATGAAAGAGTGGGGGCCAGATGGAGCAGAATGCTAGGAAAGTTGGGTTAGAAGATGATCACGTATCCAACAAAATTCCTGATGGGGAACTAGAAAGCAATAATGCCATCAATTAATAATTCACCATAGATTTATTGGATACCTAGGATATCCCTCATTTTGTAAAGGATGCAGAAGTATGAATCAAAGTTTCTGCTCTCTAGGAATTTAGTCTAGGTAGGGAAGATGAGTCATGCAGATGTGAAATCCTCAAAAGAGGAAGCTGGGACTTAAAATTACAGACTTCTAGAACTTTTGATTTGGGAGAGGTCCTTAGAGAATACTTAGTCCAACATTCTCATTTTGCAGGTGAGGATACAATTGTTCAAAGTAATGGAATAACTGATATGAGTTCCTAGTGGTCCCATTGGATCCTTCGGCAGTTGGATGATGCCACTGACTTGGTGGGTAGCTAGAATGGTACTGCTTTGGGACAGTGGCTTTATGCAGAAGCTAGGACCTTGGATTCGAAGAAAGGGACTTCATGAGGCTACATCTGCCTCTGGCCTCGACTAGTCCTAAAAACTTCTCCTCACATATCACTATTACTTTCTTTTTTAAAAATCAGAAATCAGAAAAGCAATCCTAACCATAACTCATTGCTTGCATTTTATACAATAAAAATTCCTTCTTTCCCTCTGGGAAAATGTTGATGAAGTCAGATAGACAGGAACAGAATCAGAACACAGCTACTCTACTACTCTACTTCCTTACTCCTCAAGTGAGGTGTCCAACCTTTCTTAGGCCTTAGGTTTTGCAGGGGGAATAATATCAGGAGGAAATAAGATCACCTCAAAATAAAGTCCTTGGTGTTAGTAACTAACTGGCATAAACGGACGTAGCTGAAGACTTGGTGTCAGAAAGATCTAAGTTTGAATTTTGCCTCAAGACACTTATTAGCAGTATGTCCCCTGGACAAGTCTCTTAAGCTCTCTCAGACTCAGTTTACTCATATGTAAAAAGGAGATTAATAATGATAGCATTTTATGAGAATAAAATCAGGTAGTCAATAAGTATCTGTTAAGTATCTCTATGTGAAAGGCACCATGCTAAGAGCTGGGGAGCACAGAGTCTGATGGGGAGAAAACATGCAAACAATTAAGTAAAAATAAGATCTATACAAGATGAATCAGGGCAAGGGTAAGCAGAGAAAAGACACTAAGATTAAGGAGGACTGGGAGATGACATAAAGTGCTTGGCAGGCCTTGAAGTACTATGTAAAGGCTAGTCATCATTAGAACTGTCATTGGCTTTAGATCAGGGATTAGGGTGGGGGGGAGGTCTTTGAAAAATGAACCCTTCTTGAAGCCTCACACATAGTCCATGACACTATCCTAGTAGGCATCATGGGCTACAGAAGAAATACTGGAACAAGCAAAAAGAGCTAGAGTGGCCAACAGTTCAAATTCAAGTTGAACAAAAATAGTGACCATATTCTATCTTTAGATTTTTCCATCCACCCAGTCTGTCTTCACCAAACTGAAATATTCTTGCAGTAACTGCAACCATGTCAGAAATATCTGGGTTAGCCCCTGTCAGGGAGCAGGATAGGAAGGGGGAGGGAGAGGAAAAATGAAATGAGGGAAAATGAGTATTGGATTCTGAAGACATCTCTTTATTAAATCATCAGTTCAAGCAGGGGCAAGAAACCAACAGGGAACAAAGGTCATTACCATCAGATGAAGGCTGTTTGTTACTCGGCAATGCAAGCCTGCTCCTGGGACAAGAATCTTTAATCCAAGAATGTTAATTGCATTAATTGCTGAGAACAAAGTGGTTGAAGTCATATTGCTACTATACAAAGATGACTGGGTTTCTCATCCCTTTACCTAGAACCTGATTAATGTTTTGACGTGTGTTTAACTTCAACTTCACTACTACAGTGGTTTTCCTCAATCAATCAACAAGCGTTTTTAAGCATCTGCTATGTGCCAGGCACTATGTTAGGAAATGGAGAAACAAAGATAAAACTGAAACAATCCCTACTCTCAAGGAATTTTCATTCTACTGGGGAAAATAACGTATACACAGAGAAGTATGTATAATAGTAATGTTAATAATAGCTAGCATCTATCTAGCACCTTAACGTTTATAAAGTACTTTATTAATGTTTTCTCATTTCATTCTCACAACTCTGGGAGATAGGTGCTATAAATATCCTCATTTTACAGATGAGGAAACTGAGTCAGGGCAAGGTTAAGTGACTTGTCCATGGTCACTCACCTAGAAAATGTTTGAGTTGAAATTCGAACTCAAGTCTTCCTAATTCCTAGCTCAGTGCTCTAACTATGTTGAGCTGGCCCACCTAATAATAGTCAACCAGTCAATAAACATCTATTAAGCTCGTACTATGTGCCAGGTACTGTGCTAAGAGCTAGGGATACAAAAAGAGACAGAAGATAGTTCTTGCCCTCAAGTAACTTATAATCTATAGGGGATGACAAGCAAACAAATATGGACAAAGAAGTATATACAGGATAAACTGGGAACAATTAACAGAGGAAAAGCACCAGAATGTAGATAGAGGAGTTGGGAAAGGCTTCCTGTAGAAGATGGGATTTTAGTTGGAGGTTATAGGAAGACAACTCAATGATAAGATAACACTGCTGACAATGTATGTTGTCCACGTACCACACATGCATAAAACAATCTTCCTGCAACAGGAAGAGATTAGGGAAATATTTTCAGGACTGGAAAGGCAATAGAAACTGGGGGTAGGGGGATCAGGAAAGCTCTCATGTAAGAGGTGGAGCCTGAACTGATACTTGAAGGAAGCTAAGGCTTGGAAGTGTGGAGGGACACCAGTCCAGATAAGGGACAGAGCCAAGGAAAAGCACAGGATCAGGAGGTAGTTGTGTGTGAGGAGTGACTAGAAGGTCAGTTTGGCTGAATAGTAGTACATGTTAAGGGCAGTAATGTATGATAATCTTGGAAAGGTATATTGAAGCTAAGTTGTAAAGGGCTTTAAATGCCAACAGAAAATCTTAGAAATGATATGGACTATATTGAGGAGGAGGAGAGTCCATGGACTCATCTATGATTTAGGAATATGACTTTGGGAGCTGTGTGGATAATGGATTAGAATGGAGAGAGACTTGAGGCAGAGACACTGATTGGAAGACTATAGCAATACCTCAGGCAAGAGGTAATGAGGACCTGAACTAGGTTGTAGAAAGACAGAGATAAATGAGATGATGTGGTAGCAAAATCCATAGGACGTGGCAATTGGTTGAATATGGGGCGATGACGAAGAGTGAAGAATCCAGGATTAATCCTTGAGTGACTGAAAGGGACATCTTAATAGAAAGAGAAATTTAGAAAAAGGATTGCTTTTGGAGAAAAAATAATGAGTTCTGGTTTGAACACATGGAGTCTGAGATGACTACAGGACACTCAGTTCAAAAGGCTTCAAAGGCATTTGGCAATGGAGTTCAGGAGAGACACATCTCCACATACACATGCAAATTACATTCCTTTGAAAGAGATATTCATGGAGATGAGTCCCTTCAATAATCTACTGCTTACAAATATTCTCCTCACTTATAAAGAATATAAGTGCTTTGAGGGCAGAAATAATTTTATTTTTGCCTTTGAATCCCTAGATTCACCACCCTGCACATCCTAGGCACTAATCAGCGTTCCTAGGATTGAAATGATTTCTCATCATGGGTGGCTTTTTGGCTGGTTGTTGCCAATGTGCCAGGGACCTTCTGCTCTTGTCCATTTTTTTTCTTCCTTTCTGGAGGGTAATACTTAGACTGTCCATCTGTTTCTCCTATTCTTTCAACACCACCAACTATTTTCCTTTGGAAGTCATTCATATGCTTATTAATGTCTTTTGTGCTAAGTCTTAAACACATGAAACCTCTTTGAAATCATGGTAAATACTGTCAGAGGCTTCTTTGCTTCTAATCTTGCCTTTGTCTCTTGAGGAGGCTATATGGCAGAGTGGTGAGAGCACCAGATTCAACCATTTAGAGAATCTGGGCTTGAATCTTGGCTATAAAAATGACCATCTCAGTTAACTTGGGCAGGTCCCTTTTGTCTCTCTTGCCCATGGTTTCTATGCCTAAGATGAGGGGCAGAGGATCAGGTGACCTCTAGGTTCTAGTCCTGTCTTAAATCTAGAATGTTTCTTGCTGAGTGGGTAAAGCAAAGGATTTGGGACATTTTTGGAAATTCCCTTGGCTTCTTATCAGAGGTGATATCTGAACTGAGCCTTTAAGGAAATGAGAAATTCCAAGAACAGAAAAACAAGGAAGAAGAACATTCTGGACATAGGGGATAGCCTAATAATATGATAACAGCAACAGCAGTAATAAAGGACATCATCATCATCATATTGTCATTACAGCTTTGAATTCTAAAGCAGCGTTTGTTTTAGACTTCTCCACCAAGCTCCTAGTAAAGTCATCACTTGGAAATCTCCTTATCTTATAAGATCCAATCAGCCTTGGTACAGGTCATCATACTTTCTGCCCCTCTTATTGGAGAGTGAAGCCATGAACGCCTCCATTTAAGGAGGGCACAGGATAGACATCTCCTTGGGGATGGTCTCATTTCTCTGCTTTCATGTAGTACAGCTTTTACTTCTCCAACATGGCGCTACACCAGTTAACTTCCTCCATTACCTCCCCACCACCCCCAAATTTTCCCCTCTCAGCTTGTATGTGTGTGTGTGGTCTCACATTTGAATTTTCAGTGCTTAGCATAGTACTTGGTAAATACTAGTCACTTAATAAATCTTCATTGACTATCTATATAGCACTTTCAAGGGCTAAGACTAAGACACACTGTAAAGAGCTATGTAAAGAGCAAAGAGCTATATAAATATTATTTCATTTTATCCTCACAATAGGTAGATGTAGATGCTATTAATAGCCCTATTCTACAGATGAAGAAACCAAAGAAGACAGAGGTTAAGGCATCTGCCCAGGTTCACACGTGTCTGAGGCTGGAATAGAACTCAGGGCTTCCAGACTCGTCCAGAACCTTATCCACTGCACCACAGAGTGGCCAAAGCAAAGACAGAGATAAACCATAGATGTCCAGGTCCATGAACAGCACTCAGAGATCAATGTGACTAGAAAATCAAGCATATTAAGGGGAGAAATATAAGATTTGGAAAAGTAGGCTAGAGTCAAATGGTCAAGGGTATTACATGCCAAGCTGAGGAATTGATATATTGTACTACAGAAAAAAGGAGGTCATTTAAGATTCTAGACAAAGAAAGTAATATAATATATACATATATGTATAATTATAATATATAATATATAAATATATTATATATACTTATTGCATAATTATATATAATATTATATAAATAATATAAGAAGACTGTACTTCTGGTGTTTTAGGAAGATTATTCTGATAGTTCTTTGAAGGGTGGCCTGGAAAGGGGCATGAGCAGAAGCAGGGAGCCCATTTAGGAGGCTACTGCAGCACCCCTCCAAGTGGGGGGTGGTGATATTCTTGTCAATAGAAAGGAGATAAATGAGAGAGGCCTTGTGGAAATAGTATCAAGATTTGGCAGTCAATTGAGTATTGAAGACAAGGGAGGGTAATGAGTTATAAATGGCTCATATACAAAATAATTGATGTGACTTTTTTTCTTTTAACAATAAGGACCCGCCTTCAGATTTGTCAGTTATTGCTGCATCTTCTCCCATATTTACAAGTTTTTGAGCCAAATACTTTCTCCCTCCCATTGCCCTTAATTCTGACTCTTGGATTCCTGACCTATGTCTGGTATCTGAATTCCAAGTCTGGCTATCATTCCATTTTAGGTAACTCCATCCAATGACTCTATCCCAGAATGTATGCTGACACATCCGAGTCTCAAAATCTTCCAGCCTGACAACTCCGGGTTCTGACCCTTACCCATCAGCTTTCAACAAAGAAAGTCTTAAAAAGGAACAGTATCCCATCTTTTCTGTGGATCTTCAGTTTGATGACTTTTTTAACCCCACAATCACAAGCAACAATTTACATGATGTTTCCTCAAACAGTGGCACTGTGACCAATAACTCCAAATAAAATGTTGTTTTGCCATTACTGGACTGATGCTTGAATGAAGGCATTTGTTATTCAAGAAGATAACCATATTAATTCCTGTTCTACTTCAAATAAAAGGAGGGTCAAAGGTGAGGGTAGGGAGAGAGGAAGTCAGTGTTTGTCAAATGGAGGGGAATAAACGTCATTAATAGGAAGAATGTTTGCAAGCACATCGAGGACAAGTTCTCTTTGTAATGGTCGAGGTTTTGCTTTTGTTTTCCAAAGGGTGACTTTGGGGCAATTTTTAAGCATGCTATTATAAGAAAATTGTTTGATGGGCTATTTTAGATTTATGGTACATTTTAGTTTTATAGACACAGAAATTAGTACCACATACATATGAGCACAGCTGAAACCAACATAAAAATTCATGGAAAATTTTTTAGTTTATCTTCCTTCTGTCATTTGCTCCTCCAACCATGTGACAATGGAAAAATTTGAGTAGCAAACAACTTTTCACTTATCTGACCCAAAACATAACATGGTAAATATCCTGCCCATCTTTCCACTCCTTGTTATGGGATGATATTGCCACATAATCAGACCAGGAGCAAAAATGATGCTAACTTCAAATGGTGCCTGAAGTCATAGATTCAGGTAGAGCCCAGTGGGCTGCAGAGGAGGTGAAGTGCAGAGAATTAATCTTTGACTTGAACTATGTGACCAAGACATATGGAATAGCTGAGCAACCAGGTAACTGGTTAAAACTAGCCATCTGGAAATGAAGAGTTTCTGAGCTAGAAAAGACAATCCTAGGAATGTCCTCTGCTCTACTTGTCCAGGTGGAGGAAACACATCCTGGTTGGAGGTGTAGGGAATGATAGAGTAATCTCAGCCATGGGTAGTTTCCAAGGGATGCAGGGAGCCTACACGAAGCCTTAGCTATCCAGGCAAAGGCCTATCTGTTCCAAAGGCAGGGATTCCTCCTGTTCACAAGTTTCTGAGCCAAAATGGAATCAATTCCATTTTAAGCCAAAAATCAGGCAGCAGAGACTGGGAAGTTTGTATTAAGGGCTATATCTACATGGATGAAAAATGAGAAATTCAGTGAAAGATCAAATGATTAGAACCCAACTGTATGGAAACCTCAATGAATGGGATTCTTTCCTATACATTTAGGAGAAATAAGCAGATATAAGAAAACAAATGGATAATTTCATTAAAGGAGGGACTTTTAGAAGATAGCCTGGGTTTAGTATAAATTTAGTCTGATGCAAGGACAGTTGATTGTCCAGTGCTTCCAAGAAAAAAAGATAAAATTAATTAAATTCAATAAAGTATTTATTAAACATCTTCTATATACAGAATATTAAGCTATGTGCTAAGGATACAAAGAATTAAATGGTCAGTACTTTGGAGAAGATTGCTTTCTATTACAGTATCCTAAGGCAGAAAAGTAGATTCTGGCATTTTGGGAAGATTCATAGAAACGACTGAAAATAAGCTTTTTGCTTATCCCTGAGCTGACCAACAATATCTATTAACAAAGACATTCTATGGCCCAAGCATTCTGGCAAATCAAAGTTTGACAATATTTCGACTTTTTTGTCTCTATAATACAAAATATCCATGTGTTCTTGAATATACATATTTGATGCCCAGTAATGCCGAGCCAGTTAAATACAAGAAGACAAAATAAAGACAAATACGAAAAATTAGGCAAACTCTCAACCTTTGACTTTCAGAACATGATATTTTCCTTTTAAAGATTTGAAAACTTTGTGGTTATATAAGGAAGAAAAGCACTCAAGGGTTATCTTTTGATCCAAGAGGGGAAGGAGCTTGGGAACCTCTTTATAAAAAGGGACTCAAAAAGCCAACAGATATCTGCAAAATGGAACTGGATAGGATGATCTTAAATATTTGTGTTTGTGTCTGTTTCAGTCAGTGCTAGGATGTCATTGACATAGAGAAGTGATCAGGAAACTCCCTCTACCCAAGCAGATGGTCACCTGCTCTGCAATTTATAGTTTTTGAGATTTGCTTCAGGGCATTAGGAGATTAAATGATTTGCCCACGTTCACATAGCCAGCATCTCTGTCAGAGGTGGACCTTGCATCCAAGTCTTCTTGACTCCAAAGCTGGCTCTCTGTCCACTAGAACATATTGCTTCTTTAATATAATATGCATGTACCAGTAGATAACCATATCTTGTCACACATACATCCATAATACACATATTACTTGTATAGAGAACATGTATATGCATATATTTTAAATTTAATTAATATTTTGTGTTTTTATGCTATAACCATTTCTAGATGCCCCTTCCCTTAAAACAAAGAAAAATGGTTCAGTAAAATTGACTGTCATGAACATGTCTGACAGCATATTCTACTCCTATAATCTTTCATTTATCCAAGTAAAGGGGAAAGATACATTTCTTACTTAGTGGCCAAGAAATTTAAACATTTATGCAGTATGGAACCCACTTTTAAAAACATGAATATGCCATAAGATAGTCCTTAATGGTCCTTTTGAGGAGAATAGAAGTTTTAATCTCATACCCAGATGCATATAACACACATACATTCATGATCCTATTAAAGTATCAAATTCAGTGCTTCTGAGGTCATTCAGTGTTTTCTACTAATTAATATGCATGTATATAGGGACTGACCAATTAATACATATGCATGTATGAACTAAGTTGTCAGATGTATTTCACGGATGACTCTTTAGCATGAAAATATCCCCCATCTCATAGCCCCAAAGAGGCTACAGATGTCCTACTGGAACCCTGCCACTGAACTGCTGCCTGATTTTGAGCATTTCCTTCTTGGTCACTGCTAACTCAATGAGATGTTCTTTGGCAATCCAGGCTCTGTCATGGCATGGCCCAAGCAAGCCATGTGGTATACATTTTCAGGACCAGCTCCCATGATTGAGGGCAGATGCTGCTTACCATCAATCTCACTTTTGGAGGAACTCTGTAACTTTTAATGGGGCAGTCTATAGTCTGCTCTGTACCATAGAGCTGGCCATCATCTTTGGGGAATGACTAAACCAAGGAAAGTGCAGCACTTTAGTAAGGACTTTTTAAGGTTTCCTCCTTCCCCTGCTTCTACTCTTTTCATCTGAAACAACTTCTAACCTGAGAAGCCTTCCTAGTGGAAAGAACAGCAAGGATCTAGTTCTAGCTGTCCCTCATATAGTGGTTTTACCTGATGGGCCTCAAAGTCTTCATCTACAAAGTATGGAGACTGGGTTTAGATGATCTTGAAAATCTTTCTTGGTTCTCAATAAAATAAAATATTTTTAAGAAGTATCTGATTCAGGGAATTAAGACATCCAAAAATCTCTCTTGGAGCCTGAGGTGGCCCCACAATGCCTAAAAATGGTGAGAGATCACCAGATAGATAAATGAGAAAGACACATTTACATATGCTGGAAAGTGCCGCCAAGGTGACTGATAAGTCAAGAACTCAGTTGGCTAAACTGAATGCAACAATACTGATTACATGCTTCCTGTCCAGCACCATGAAGGATGCAAGAGAAGAAAGAGATAAGAGATCCCTCTCTAGGGATGCTTACAATTTAGCTGCTTCTTGATCAATTTGCAAGACTGAACATCTGTCAGAATCTCTGCCTACCATATTATATGGGTTATAAGGGAAGGCCTGCACCTGAAACAGGCCTGGCCCCTCTCCCTCCACTGAAAATAAAACTGTCTTTTTACTCCAAGGAAAAGGAAAGTGAATAAATATTCATTCCTCTTTACAACAATAGCTGAAAACCTTGACTTGGACAAATACTTGTTCTACTCTGAAGGTAATTATCCAGCTTCCCGTAAAGACAGAGTTCCATTGTCCCCACCACAAGAGCCACATGCCCTCAAAGAATGGATTGAAAACAGTGGTGTCAAACTCAGACAGAAATGAGGACTACTGGATCACAGATGACCATACTGTCATCTATGTAAGTGCAGTGTCCTCTATGTTTTATTTTTATTTTATTTTGTTCAACGTTTTCCAGTTATATTTTAATCTTGTTCCAGTGACACGCTGAAGTGTTGTGGGTCATGTTTTTGATTTGAAGCTTCCCCTACCTTAGAAAGAGCCAGTAAGGCTTGGGATAGTGATCCAGCCTTTGCTGAAGACCTTTAGTGAGAGGATGCCCTCTCACTTCCCAGGGAACACATTCCATTTTGGGGTAGCTCTAATTATTATGGGATTTGTCATTATGTAGACCTACATGTGCCTCTTTGTACCTTTGTACTCCTACTTGTGTCCTTCTGGCTCCAAGAGGAACATCTCATTTTTCCTTTGAGGGGTGGCGAGGTGTGGCAATCCAGTTGGTACAGCAGATAGGGCTAGATTTGAAGTAAAGAAAACGATTTGGGGTTGAATCTCAGTTACATGATATTGGGCAAGTCATGGGAATTCTTAGTTTTCTCATCTTGTTAGGGGAGTTGGACTAAACTTTTGAGTCCCTTCTCACTTAAAATGTATGAACCTCTAATGTCTTTAAATATTCCAAGACACTTATTATAAGAGAGTATGGGCACCTGGAAAGAATGAAAAAGGACAGTGCAAGGTTTTAATGTTTGGCTGTTTTGGTTTCGTTTCTGCTTTCTCTGCCCTGGGCAGATGGCATCAAAGGATAGGAGGGCCCTGGAGAAGAGATCTGATGGGGCTACCTGAGAAAATGGCAGACTGTATGCCAACCGTGCCATGAAAATTGATAGGATGTTGAAAGGAGGAGGAGGGAAGGTGAGCATCACTTACCTGCCACCATTGCTATCCCTCTCACTTTCAAGTGGCAAGGAACCATAGGCCCAGACAGTAATCAGAGTTCAGGGCTCTGCCACAGGAGCCCTTATATTCAGAATTATAAATGATTAAGGGTTTTCCAACATCTGCAGGAGGAATGATTGCCAATCAAGCATTTGTTTTATTTCTCTGCTTTCTATAAAACTATTCAGTAATTTTGTGAAATGCCTGCCTGCAGTGGGCCTCAGAACGCTGGGGATGAGATTGGGGATGTAGGTATGCTGTGAAGACATATTCCCAAGTTTTATAAGCCATAAGAGTGAGACACTCTCCTAAGAAGTACCTAGGTCTTTCTGGTCCTGAGAGCATGCATCTATCTATCTATACATCCACCATATATATGTATGTATACATACAGACACATATATAATTTATTTATATATAAATACGCATATATTTTTATATATTCATATATAAAATATGAAAACAGTATGTATTATATCCACATCTCATCTGTATGTAGTATTTTTGTATGTAAGCACACACATAAATATATGCATACATACAAACAGGCATATATGTGTATATACATACATACATACATACATATGTGTATGAAACAAGCAGAGCTGAGATTTGACCCTAGATCCTTTCTTCAACTTAAAATCTAGCCCTCTACAGTGTACCACATTCACTAGAGTGCCCAAAACACAAAAATACTATATGTGAAACAATATATTCTCTTTATCTCTCTCTTTGTATAAATATGTGTGTATATATGCACACACACACAAACACACACACACACACACACACACACAAAACTATCTCCTGGATGAACATGAAGCTTCTTAGCCTAGCATTCAAAGGACCCTACACAATTTGGTCCTGACCTACCTCTTCAGGTATATCTCCTGCTATTCCCCAACATACAGTTTTTGGCCCGATGAATTTATTCCCTTTCCCTTGAATAACTCATCTGTTATATTATTGCTTCCTGCAACCATTTCTTTCACTTAAAATGTCCTCCCTTTAGATCCATCTATCCAAATTCTATCCATGTTTTTTGTGGCTCAGATCAAGTCCTCCCCAGCCTTCTTCACCCTTCCATAAACACTTCCACTTAGAGGAATTTCTTTCCTCTCTGAGCAGACCTTACTATTAGTAAAGGGCTCTTTGCATGCACTGTATTGTATGTTGTTATACTGTTATAACACATAGTGTTACATATTACATATTGTTCTGCATCTTTTCTTGTGTATGTCTTTTCTTCCCAGCTAAACTGCAAACATTCTGAGAATAGGAGCTGTGCTTTCTATTTCTTTATATCCCCGCTAGTGCACAGCACTTATCTAGGTACATCATCCTCACTCAATGTCACTTGTCTTTTCAGGCAGATTATACATTACAACCTCCTTACATACTGTACCTTCCATCCAGACTTTGCTGTTTTCCACATAACTGCATACCATTTATCCTTTCCATGCCTTTGCACTGGCTGTCTACAGTGCCTGAAGTGCCAGTCCCCCAGCTCTAGGAACTCCATCAAGACTCAGCTCAAGCATTACTTTAAAGTGGTTTTTCCTCATCTCCCCTTGCCTGACTCTCCTCCCTCACCAAAATTACTTTGTATATCTTTTGTTTTTACTTATCTATGTACATGTGCAACTCCCAATGGAATATAAGCTCCTAGAGGACATGGACATTTTTTTGTCTCTAAATAGACAATGCCTTACACCTAATAGACATTTAAAAAATATTTGGTGAATTTAGTGAAATCTATTGAGGTATTCGTGGCACTTTAAAAATATCATTTGTGAGAAAAATGGTAGCCAACCAGCACAATGGATGCACAAGGAAAGAAACAACCCGAGACATTAGAACCAGGTCATGCTCATGGCAGAAGTGCCACTCTGTTTTCATACTACAGATTTCATTTGAAAGAACTTCATTTACGTTCCCTCTGCCCCAAGTCATTAATCATTGCAAATTGCCATGGCTCCTACTAAAGTTATAGATTGATTTTTACATTTATCTCTCCCAAATAAGAGTGGTTGAGAAAGGGTCAATGCTTATGGACACCATATGCAGGTGCTGGGTAAGGACGATGAATCTTTATTCTCTAAATTCCCTCTTTTCCTTCCCAAATTAATTTTCCAGGAGAAGTATTTAATTACCTGTAGGAGAGAAATACTCTACTGAGGCTCCAAAATCAATCAGCAATCCAAAAAACAAATTCAAAAGCCAAATTAATAAGCAGATGTTAAGTTTCATCAGAGGATTCTGCCTTTATATCTTGTGACAGGGCCTGTGTGTGTGTGTGTTTTCTTTTTTTTCCTGCAGAATGCTAGGCTGGCCAATTCTCTGTAGATGCTCCTTTTGGGGGTAGCCAGGTTGTTCCATCAGGCTTATATGGCTCTTCAACTCTCTCCAAGCCAGAAAATTTGCATAGAGTACACTGCTAACATATAGCTCTGTTGGGTGACTAGTGACCTATATGTCTTCTCGGTGATGGAACCTATTGCTATATCCTGGTGTCATGGTCTTTGCTCATCATGTTAGAATGCCATTCAGATATCTCCACTGTCCAAATCTACCAGTAAAATCGGACAAAGCTCCTGGTCATAGGCAGAGGAGGGAGAGATGGACAGAAATGAGAAGACAGGCCATTCCAAGATCAGGATGCGACTAACAAAATACCCAAGTTTCTCCACTCAGCTCTCAGCTCTCTCTGAGCCTTTAGGTGACTTTTGGGGTGCTCAACAACCAAATGGAGATCTTTGCATGTGAGTCCTGGAGAAGTACAAAGCAATAGCCACAGCAATGCACCTGTTCCTATACTGGCCTGGCAGTCTTTCCAGCTGGAGTTGAACCAAAAGGGCTTCCAAACATATCTTCAGTCCTTGAACAAAGTATCAAGGGCCAATACAGTTGAAAGAATACCTATGAATGGGATTGGTGCCCAGGATCCCAGATTTTGAGTTAGAAAGAAAACATAAGAACCATCGAATCCAACCCCCTCATTTTACAGATGAGTAAACTGAGGCACAGAGAGGTTACATGATTTCCCTGGGGTTAGCCAGCTAGCAAATTTCTGAGGAGTGATTTGAACTTCCTAATGATAAGTCCAGGCTCTACCCACTACTCAGTCTTGTCCATACTATGCCATGCTAAGCATATAACAACCTATGGAGGGTAACTAATAAAAAAGGACCCAACATTGTTAACTATCCCCCACACCAGCAGGACCCCACAACAACCCTCAGTGTCAAAATGTAAGCCCTGAAAATGATACTGCCCACAGCAAGGGGCAGGGAGAAGAAGGAACCAGGGGCAAAGAGTAGGGAGGGAAGGGAGTTTAGGAGAACAGAGGGGAAGGGAAGGGAAGAGAGGAGAGGTTATTACTGTGACTATCAAGAATCCAGGGTCACCTTGATAAGGCATCAGGTTCTGATTTTAGAGGAGATTGGAAGTATAGAAGCATTTAAAAGAAAACAGGGTTTATGCTCTCGAAGAGACATGGGTGATGGGTGGGAAGGGTGGGAAGGGATATTTGAGAGACGAGAACAGCTGAGCAACATTTACACTATAGCAGAGAAAACCGATTCGAAATCTGATGTCCTGATTTCCACTAGTGACCATTTACTAATCCTGTGACCTGGTAGAAACCATTCAACATGGGCCTGTGAAATGGAAACGATAATACAGGCACTACTTACCTCACAAGAGCATTGTAAAGAAAGCATTTTGTAAAGGTGACCAAGGATCACCATTATATTAGGCCATCCCAGTACTCCCCTTTTTGTATGCAAATGAATTACATTATTTCACTGCTATAGAACTAAAGATTCTTTTCACACTGTCACTTTATATGAAAACAGAATATGTGTAGTTTTCACATTACCTTACAAACCATACTAAATTATAGACTGAAAAGTGCAAGTGAATAGAGCTGGCCATCCATTCTGCATGGCTCATTGTGTTTCTGTGTGTTCAGTACCATTGGTTAACAATCACTTACAAAACATTCACAATACACTAACAAAATGATGACGGTGTGGGGAGCGGAGATTGGGAATCTCAGGACATATATTAATGCCAATGTTTCTGAAGGGTCCAAGAAGGCTTTTGGATAGGTTCATTGGGTAGGCGGCTTAACCAAAAATATTTATTTTCTTCTGAAACTGGTCTGGTATGTTAGCCTGACTGCTCTCTAAGGAGACACCTATATCACTGGAAACATCTAGTATGTCTCACTAGGCTGCAACTCTAGAGTTAAGATTAAAAAAAATCCATTAAGGTTACAAATCAGAAGCATGCGTTATGCATTCCAGAATGGTTGAAAGAGTTGATAAGGATTTCATTGTCCACTTATTCCAACTCCGTCCTTTTAAGGAGGAGAAAACAGGTTCCATGAGGGACAGTATATGTACAAAGTTTCCCATGGAATTGGAGCTAGCATTTGCACAGTGCTTTGAAATTTGAGGAACTTTACACATTTTATTACATTCTGATCCTTGTGACAACCCTCAGAAGTAGGTGATAGAATCACTGTCAAAGTCCCCATCTCTAGGACACTGCCAATGAAGCCTTAGTCCTCTGATCTGCTTGGATTTCAGGCTATTTCAAATAGCCGCCAGCATTTGGAGAAGGACCTTGGTTAGTCACTTAGCTACTGATCCATTTTTATCTCCCTTTCTTAGAATACACCGCCCTTAGGCTCAGAGGTACCACCTTTTATTAGGGCTGTAACTTCTCCTGCCCAGGGATTGGGACACTGTCCAGTGGTGTGGCTTTCCTGGGCTGGGGAAAAGAGGATGGATAGATGGATTACATGGATGGATGGATGGATGGTTCATATATTTATCTTTATTCATGGCCCTAGAAGTCAGAATAGGAGGCTGGATGTGACCAATAAGTGCTAGTTGCGTGGCTCCAGAGGGCATAGCTCATTTAAATTGTCTCCATATTCACTTTGAGAAGTCTGCATGTAGATGTTTCCTTAGTAGTTAATCCTGATACATCTGAAGTGCACTACAGGTTCAGATTGAGGACCTTGGCTATAGCATTTGGTACACAAACAAGGAGAGCTGTTGCTACTGTCTGATACTGGATCCCCCAGACCTGATCGACCAAGCTGGCCCTGCAGCTGAAGTCTAAGAGGGAGGGTGTAGAAATTATACCAACACAGAAGGATTAAAAACCAAGCCACATAAAGGAAAAGACACCTGAGCTCAAAGTTATTACTCTGACGTTTCTTGACCCATAGTGGTTAAGGTCATTTACTTACCATCTGGTCTGCCATAGAGGAAGAACATTCGTAGGTCAGAAGGCTGCTCAGAGGGTTTTGAGTAAATTACTTAGAATTTAGATTTAGCACTTTAGAGATCATAGAATATAAATTGAGAAATGGTGGGAACCTTGGAAGCCAGCTAGTTCAGCTCCATTTATTTTGCAAATGACAGAACGGAGTCTGAGAGAGTTTCGAAACAAGCATTTATTAAGCACTTACTGTGTGCCAAATACTGTGCCAAGTGCTGGGCATGTAAATAGAAACAAAAGAAAGACAGTCTCTACCTTCAAGAATCTTACCTTCTAACGAGGGGAGACAACAGAGAAAAGGGTACTGACAAGTGTGTGTTGGAAACAGGGGAAACATACGTTTGGGGCAAGGTTGGAGGAAGAAGTCTGAAGAGCCAGAAGCTGAGCTGGGAAGGGAAGAAAGAATGGTAGGTCTGGGTCCTTCCTCAAAATGGAGGCCCTAAGAGGAATTCACCAATGGGAGAAGAGGACCAGAGGGGCTAAGAGTGAAAAGGATCCAGGAGATCAGCTAACTTCTAGGGAAAGAAGGCAACTGAGGCATGGTGGAAATGTCTGGGGCATCAGAAGCAGACCTTCAGTTAGGAATTCTGTGAAATGACTTGTCCAAGGTGACAAAAGCCAAGTCTTTAAAGCAGTGGTGTCAGTATTCAGAGCTAGCCAGCTTTGGTGGCTCCCAATTCAGTGTTTTGTTTTGTTTTTTCACTAGACCAAGCTGCCTTCTGAAATATCTTCTCTTGCTGAAGAAATGATTCTTGCCCAGAAGACATAAAACTTAAATGAACTGGACTTTTCTAGACCATAGCACAGCAGGTAGGAGAAGGCTTCAAGTACTTCCCTTTTCTTCTTTCTACCTGTTGCCTTTGAGCAAAACACTCACATTCCCTAGCCCTCTTTTTCTCATTATAAAATGGGAAAATAACACTTATCTACTGGGTAGCATCATTGTGAGGTAAGTGATTTATACAGCCTGGAAATAGTTGGGAACAACGGATTTGGAGTCAAAGGATCCAAATTCAAATCTCACCACTGCTAGTTACTACTGGTCTAACTGGGGCAAGTGCTTTAACCTCTCTTGGCCTCAATTTCCTTATCCATAAAACAAGGCAGTTAGTGAGTTTCCCTTCAGTTTTAAATCCATGATCCTATTTGACTTATTATAGAGGTATCAGGGTTAAATAGAGAGTCAGGAGGCCTGACTTCAAATTCTGACTCTAACACTAGCTATATGACCACAACTTACCTCACTAAACCTCAGTTTCCTCATCTGCAAAGTGGGTCTAATACTATATACATTACTCACCCCATAGTACTGATGTGAGGAAAGTGCTTTGCAAACTTTAAAGAACTCTCATTATTCAAAGGTGGGGATTACTATTGCATGGCTATTCCTCTCCAGCTGACTCTCTGACTTTTCATTGATGATTCAGCCACCTACACACTCACCTAGTAACACCTGACAATTAGTCACCCCCACAGCATGCCAATAAAGACACCACTTTCTTATCTCTCCTCTTTCCATTCAGTGTCTTTTTCCTTCCTTCTCCTCAGCTGCTGGTTCCTAAGTCTTCCCTGAGAACCCAATAGACATCATTTACCTCCACTGGGGACCATCAGGGCTACAGTCTTTGTTGACAGCCTCTCACCACAGAGCTTGGTCAAGAGGCTCTCATTTGTGGAAAATAAACTTCCATAACCTGAGACGGATGAGGCCCAGCCATTGACTATGGGGGAAAGCTGAGATGATTTTACTGTAGCTATATTGGAATAGGAATCAAGTCTTCCTTTTTTATAAAGGCCGCAGCTATCTATTATCACGTCTCCTATTGCTTTATTGGCTAGTAAAGGATCACATGAGATAATTATGTAAAGCAGCACTTTACAGACAATCAGAGGGTTACATAAATGTCAGTTATGCATGTATGTGCACATACACAGATACATGTGCCTATATATGCATATAGGGTTTGTGTATGTATACACAAATAGACCTGTGTGTATATGTGTAGATTTATTTATCCATGAGTAAGAGATGACCAGTTGAGAGGCATAAATACATAAATATTATACACACATACATATATACATATATATGTGTATATATATATATATATATATATATACATACATATACATGTATATGTAGCTATTATCCACAGGGAGAGAGAGTAAAGGTAGAGAAAGAGGGATAGACACAAGGGGAGAGAGTAGCGTGTCTGAGAGAATATGACACTTCTCAGAAGTAAAGATTAATTTTCTTTTTGAAGTTTGAAAAGCTAGGCTATACTAAACTAGACTATATCTCTGGGAAACTGAGGTCCTCACTCATGTTACATGTATTGTCAGATTTTTTTCAATATCTTCATTGGTTTTGCTGGGTTTTTTTCTTCTTTCTATTTTTCTTCTTTTTAAACTATGTTTATGCTTCCCATGGAATCCCCCAAAGAGAAGTCCTTATCATCAGCATTTGGTGGGAATGTCCAAATAGTACTCCTCAGGGTTTATTACACTAACCGGAATGGCGAAGGGGACAAGAGATTGGGGGATGGGGAGAGAGAAGAGGTAGTGGTAAGGAGAGAGCAAAATCAGTCCCACTGGTATTAACAACTGCTGCATTTTCATCCTTAGATCCAGCAGCCTTTGCAATTGCAGATAAGAGCTGAATGAACATTAATGCCACACAGCAGTCCTTCCCACACACACATACACACACACACACACACACACACACACACACAGTGTTCTGTGTCAAGAATGACAGTTGTTATTACTTTTCTTTGCTTTTCAACAGCTTTCTAACTTGTCTGAGGACACTCTATAGCTCCATATTTCATTCTCCTTGTTCCCTGACAGCTATCCGATGGATGATTCCCCTTGAGATACAAGCATAATTTGAAAATGAACTTCCTATTTCAGCTTCTCTTTAGAGCTCCAGAGATTTCCTCCCTCAAATTGCAGCCCCCAGGGGCAATTTGAAATCAGAGGCAGAAACTAGGGGCCTAACTTTCTAATACCTCCTAACTCAAGTTGTCTCATGCAATAACCAGCAAGTCAAGCTGGCTAAGGGTCCTGCTCCTTCCCAGGGCAAAGACTTTCACCTGGGAAGTGCACTTGGAGTATTTAAAGCTTGAGTCTCAACCTAAATTCTTGGAGCTTCCTGATCTCTCTTTTGGATTGGATTCACACCAGTAACCCTCAACCCCATCACTGGAGCTCTTCTGGATTACCTAGGGAAGGGTGTGGCTCCGATTGATTGAGTGCTCCTTCAACCACTGAATTCTATCAAGACATGATGACTGGATATTTTCAGAAGGTCACAGATTTAGGTTTGGAGAAGACCTTAGAGGTCATTGAACACACTGATTTTATAGATGACTCAGACAGGTAAAGGACTTGTCCAAGGTGAAACATCTGATAAGTCAGGACTGAAGCTGGACCTGCCATGGTCCAAGTCCCATTCTCTACCCACTGCAGCATATTGTCTCCTTTCCTTATCCAACATATGCTTCTCTGACAACCAGAGGGAAGAAGGAGCAATAGAAAATCTTCTGTCGTCAGGCAATCATTCTTTACCTCACAAAAGGGAGCTGGGCCAAGGCCAGGAAATGAGAATCAATGCTAAGTACATCGTGTATCATTCTGGATTCTGACCCAAGGGGGAGTTGAATTGAGCAGAGAGAATATTACATTTAGCCCCAAAGAAGAGATGTGAGAAGCTACTTCCTTTGACTACTTTGAAGAGGTACTGGGGCCATGGATGGGAAACATTACATGTATTGTCAGAATTTTTTCAATATCTTAATTGATTTTGCTGGTTTCTTCTTCCTATTTTTCTTCTTTTTAAATTGTGTTTGTTATTCGAGATGGCACTCTGGGAGGCAGGAGGAATAATACAGGGGGGAAGTTTAGCTATCTAAAAAGAAAATATATCAATAAAATTTATTTTTAAAAAAGAAGAGGACACACTCCAGCTGGGAATCAGTGCAAAAGTGTTCACAGTACAAGAACTCATTATATAGAAGTTTTTCTAGGACAAAGATCAAAGTACTCTGCATGACTTTCAAGACATTTGATGATTTGGCCTCCATTCTGTACATCGTCTGTATTTTCTTTCAGTCCCCAACACATGCAATTGCAGCCATTCTGTCTGGCTAAAGTTTCTCTCAGCTTCTGAGACACTTTTGTCCTCTCATTCAGTCCTTCTAAATTCCAGCAATCCCTCAAGATTTAGCCTTATTCCCACTTCCTCCAAAAGGCTTTCCCTGACTATTCCAGTCCACTCTGTTTCCTTGCTCTCTGGCATCATTCCTGTTTGCACTAATGATTTGATTATTTCATCATTTCCCACCAGAGACTTATGGAGCTAGAAGGGAACTCTAAGGCCATGTGGTTCTACCAGCCCATTTCACAGAGGCAAAACTGAAGGCTAGAGACATGGAGTGACTTGCCCACAGTCACACAGTTGTCCAAGAGACAGAGGAATGACAAGAACCCAGATCTTCAGATTCTAAAATCAGTTCTCTTTCTACCATGCCAGAGGATAGACGTTATTCCATTGCTATACCTAGACATAGGATTTATGGATTGGAAACGTGATTTCATTAGTATTAAGAACTCCTCTCTCCACCAATGCAGGTTGGATCCTTCTATGTAATTTAAAATCTGAGGGTTGCTTAGAGTAGAGGTGTCAGACACATGGCCTGAGGGCTGCAGGGGGTTCCCCAAACTCCTGAGCAATGCCCACATCGGATTAAAATGTAATTGGGAAATATCTATCAAAATAAATGGTAATACAGTAGAACACAGATAGTATTAATATGTGGTTTTCTAAGTCAACAGGTGGCCCTTAGAGATCTTTTTGTAAGGTGCAATGGCCTTATTTCTATTGGATTTTGACACCAGTGATATACAATACTCAGAGGGTAAATGCTTGCTCAGGGCAACATAGTAGCTAGAGACATAGGACTTGACCACAGGTTTGTCTTCCTGTCTCTGGGGCAGGCTCTTTAGCCTTTATCCCATGTTTCATCTTACCTGCTTCAACCTTTCATGAACTTTAAATTATTGGAAGGCAAATATAGTTGCTATATTTCTTTTGTGTCACCACTGATACCTGATATAATGCTAGGAAAACAGCAGGTGCTCCATAAGTGCCTTTCACTAAGTTCCTGACTGTGTTTCTGTCCTTATATTGTTCCTCTTACTTAGACTGTTCTCTCTACTCCTCTTGTCTATTTGAATGCTACCCATACCTTCAGGCTCAAGTCCTATCTCCTTCACAAACCTTTCCCCTCCCTACACTGATATCCTCTTTTTCTGAATACCTACATTTATTAGATATCTATCTTATACTGCTAGGTATTGTTCGAATGCTAAAGTATGTTTGCCTAAAAGACTATTTTATGGAGAACTGACTGAAGTTAAGTATTCACATGGAGGTCAAAGAAGAAGCCAAGGACACTCTCCAAGTCTCTCTGAAGAGCTCTGAAACTGATTGTGAGACATGGGAGACACTGACCTAGCATTGTCCAGCATGGCATGCCCACATCAAAGAAGACACTGTGTTCTATGAGTAAGGTAGAATTTCAGTAGTTCAAAAGAAATGTGAGATGTGCAAGTTTAGAAACATCTCCATGCCAAATGTTCATACGGGCTCCTTGTGTCCAAACTATGGTAGAGTCTTCTGAGCTCATATTGGTCTGATCAGCCAAAGTTGGACACACTGTACCTTGATCTCAACCTAGTGACGTCATTTTGGCTCCCTTCAGCAATGAAGGACAACAACCAATCAACCATAGACAGCATTATAGAACCCCTTAACCTTAAAAAAATATAAATTGCAGGTACCCCGAAAGAGCAATCAAGGATGTGCTGAATGTTTTAGCAATCAGCTCTTTCTCCTTCCCCGCCCAAATGTATGCATGACACACTTTTAAGTTTAATCTGCATTTCTAACCTTTCTCCATCATTTTCTTAAGTCAAGACAATCAACAAAATAATAAATCAAGCTGTGTTTTGTAGTGTTTTCCAACTTTCAAGGTGTAAATATTCACCTGGAGAATTTGTCAGTTCTAGATCCAGCACACCCCTGCCAAAGGTGAGCATTCATAAGTGGCATCATATTACCACCAAAGACTTGCTTACAAGGGATGGCTCCGACTCATCTGAACAGGTATTGTGTACTTGGAAAAGAAATTGAGTTGATTGTGAAGTGAGAGTGAAAGATAACAACTGAAAGACCAAGGGTTGCATTGGTATCTACAAAACATTAAAGGGCCCAGAGTCTAATCTTCTGTTATATTGGGAAGACTGCCTGTGGAGGATTTATTGGAAGAGTAAGAGTCTCACAGAGAGAGAAAGAATGAAGGGGTTGTGCTCCGTGCCAATGGGAGAACGATAAGATCCCAGCTCTACTGAAACATTAATGCTTAAGTGCAATATCCTGTCTGTCATTAATTCTTAAATGTGTCATATGTAGTCTTGTCTCTCTAAAGAAAAAAACTCATCAACTCTCAGAAGGCAGGGATCTTGGCTTTTTTTTTTTTACATTTGCCTGTCACATAGTAAGTACTTAATAAATGTGACCCAGGGTGCTCCTCCATGGACACTATTTCCTTGGGTAGGTAGTTTTCTCCATTGGAATATAAGCTACTTTGGGGGCTCCTATGTGGCACAGTGAATAGAGCACCAGTCCTGGAGTCAGGAGGACCTGAGTGCTAATCCAGCCTCAGACCCCTGACACTTACTAGCTGTGTGACCTTGGGCAAGTCACCAATTACCTTGCCTCCCTCCTCCTGTGTGTGTGTGTATGAATATAAGCTACTTGAGGATTGCCTTTGCTTTTTTTTTTTTGTATCCCCCAAGCTTAGCATTGTATTTGGCACAAATTATGTATTGGACAAATGATTTTTCACCAATTCATTCATTCCAAGTGACAAACACAGTAAGGCACCACCTTGTAGGTACCTGATAAGTAGCTCAATGGATGAATGAAGATTCATAGAATGGGACATGATTTATGTCTTCCCCTATTTAATATAGAAGAAGGGTAAGACTTTAATCTGTGTTGTCCCAGAGAAAAACTCTCAGCAACAGGGGCACGTTCCAGGAGGACTGATTTTATGCCGCCATAAAGAATAACATTCTTCCAAGTGAAGACTGTCCAAGCAGAGGCTACATGACTGTCTCTTGGGGATGATGTGGGAGGAGTCCTGTACAGAGTGGGAGGTTGGGCTTAATGCCCTCCGATGTTCTTCACAACTGTGAAATTCTAGGATTCCATAAATTTATGCATACATTCATTTTGCAAAGAGGAACTCGACTTTCTCTTACCCCTTTTTCTTCATCCTTCCCCCTCCAATAAAACAATATATAAATTTGGGGACTCTGCCAATGCTACTGGCTACAAGAAGTTTTTCTTGCTTCCTCTTAATGGAATGCCTTCTCTTTGTTGATTATCTGTTCTGCATCTATCTTGTTGGTACATAGTTGTTTGTATGTCGTCTCCTTCATCGCACTGTAAGCACTTTGAGAAGGGTGACTTCTACCTTTTTTTCCATCTCCACAATGGAGCACAGTGGTACACAGTAGGTGCTGACTGACTACTACTTCCAAGTTGGTCTCCATCTGCAGAAATGCTCACATATAGCCTATTTTTTTTTTTTTTTTACTATCCAATACTCTGGTTCTCAACTACAGAGATGTGGCTTATATAATCCAATGACCATAAGGGGAGGGAACCTCAGAGGTCAGCTAATCTTCAGGACTTTTCAAACTGCAAAAATTGTACTAAGTTTTTGGTACAATTGGTACCAAATGTCCAAGTATCTTGTATGCTTAAAATACTTTCATTAGATCTTAATATGGCCAACAACTATCACCCTCTTTTCAGTTAAACTGTCTTCCTCTTGCCGGCATCTATGCATTCTGGTTTCTAGCCTCCTCAATCACTCTCTCCATTACTGCTTAATTGCCAAACCTAATGGTCCCCCCCTCCCCTTCCGCCTACTTGTCCTCTTTATAGCCTTGATCACGACTGACAGCTTTTCCTCTTGGATACTCGTTCCTCTCTCATCTTCTTGTGGTGTTCTTTCTGAGTTTTCTTTCTACCTGGCATTCCTTCTCAGCCTTTACTCCTTTATCACCCATGTCCACTAGCTTTGGGTGTTCCCTAAGGATCTGGTCTAGGTTTTCTTTTCTTTTCTCTATAGACTTTCCTCCCTATTATTAGCTTTCATGAGTTCAATGATTACTTCTACAGAGATGACTTTGATATCTCCCTAACTCATTCTCCCTTACCTACTCCAGTCTCACATCACCAATCACCTACCTAATAGACATTTAACTATATTAGCCCTCCAGTAACCTCATATGCTATGTATAGACGTGGAACTCATTATCTTTTCCACAAAACCCATTCCTCTTCTGAACCTCTTCGAAGAGTTTGAGACCTTGCCATCATACCTGACTCCCCACTCTGGCTGACTTACTCCACAATATCAGTTAGTTGCCATATCCTGTTTCATTCCTTCCAGCATTTCTTAGATATATCTACCCTCCACTCACACAGCTGCCATCCAAGTTCAGACCTTAATCATCTTTTTTCTGAACTATTATAAGAGTTTCCCTGCCTGAAACCTCTTTTTACTTCACTCCTTCCTTCACACTGTTTCCAAATTGATTTTCCTATAGTACAGATCAGACCACAGCCCTCCCCCAACCCTGGATTGGAATCCAGTGGATCCCAATTACTTGGATAAGCAAAGTCAAGTCCTTCATTTGGCATTTGAATCTCTTCAAAATCTGAACCTTTCTTACTCCTCCAGTTTCTTTACATATCACTTCCTCCCACATACTCTGCTTTTTAGCCATATTAAAAATATTTACTACTCCTTATGAAAAATATGTTCACTTGCCTACCCTCATGACTTTGCATGGGCTATCCCTCATGTCTGAACTGCTCTCCCTTCTCACCTCTGGCTTTGCAGTCCTTGGCAGGCTTCCTTTAAGCCTCATCTCAAGTGCTACCATCGGCAAGAGACCATTCCTGGACCTGTTAGCTGTCAACGTTGCCTTCTACAAGTTTCCCTTCTGTTTGCTTTGTGTTTCTTTGAAATAACTACACTATACATGTTATTCCTCTCCCCGCACCCAAAAGAATGTAAGCTCTTCAAGGGCAGGTATTTTTTCATTTTTATTTTTTTATTTTGTATCCCCAATTTCTACACCAGACTTGGCACATAATAGTCATTTAGCAAATGCTCATTGATGGACTGATCCAGTCCAACTCCCTTATTTCACAGATTAAAAAACCGAATCCTAGAGAAGTGACTCTAAATGAGACAATAAATATAAAAAGCAATTTTTGAACTTTAAAGTGTTATGTAAATGGGAGCTGCTATTATGGTTTTCATCATCATCATCACCATCCAGAGATGTACAGATGAGAGAGGTGAGTGTCTGATTCCAAGTCCAACCCTTTTTGAGTATCCTATGTTGTCCGAACTGAAGCCTGTTAACCTCAGCCATCCCTCGGGGAACAATGAATGCACTGGGGTTTTCCCCTCCCTGCTTTCCACCCACTGATGATGAATGATAGTGGGCCATAAAACCAAAAGGAAAATTCCAGTTAGAGTGGAAACAGAAAAGATTTAAAGATAGATGGTCAGCTGCAGAATCCATAGGGAAGGACAAGTAAACTAAACCACCCAGATGCATTGGTTCTGACTATCACATATGGAAAGTGATACAGAGCAGCTGGGAATGTTAGGAAGCTGAGAGAGAGGCAGAGCCACAGAGAGAGACAGAGACAGAGAGACACACAGAAAGGGAGAGGGAGGGATGGGGTGGGGGGGAGAGAGAAGGGGAGCTGAGGCTCACACAGCTATATTATTCGTATTCAAATACAGAAATAGATCTATGACCACACCAATGTGCTATTCCTTCTCAAGACAGAGATAGATAACAATCTACCATCTAGTCTGACAACATGCTAACTGTCCTTATCAATTTCCCTTGATATCTTAAGTATGCCAGTAGAGCACATAGGCTGTCCCTCAGGCATTGCTCATGTAAGCCACATATCTACCCCATCTTTTTTATTCATATGTTTCCTTGAGGGCATCCCTTACTCCTTTTCTCCTATGTAATTCCTTATTTATAATTTAATACTAATGATAGCCAATGGTTAATATTTATATAGCACTTTAAGATTTGCAAAATACTTAACAAATGTTTTCTGAGTCAATCCTCACACAATTCTGGGAGGTAGATGCTGTTATTTTCCCCCATTTTATAGATGAGGAAGCAGGAACGGAGGTGAAGTGATTTACCCAGAGTCACACAGCCAGGAAGTATCTGAGGCTGGATTTGAACTCTGGTCTTCCTGAGTTCAGGTGCAGAGCTTTATCCGTTGTTCTTCCTAGCTGCAGTGTATTAATACCATCACGCAACTTTTTATTCCCCTTTGGATGGTCATCAATTTCCACTCTTGGGCAACTGCAACATTCCATCACTTGCAGATACATGACTTATGAAGAATGTTATAATTAAAAACTTAAGCCTTTGTTTCAGGGACAAGTCTGGGACCATTAAAGGAACTTAAAAAACAATATCCCAAAGGCAAGGCCTGCCCTACTTCAACTTTTCCGTGTCCTCACCCCAATCCAGCACTAAAGGTAATAAAAAAAACTCTGGGCTCTCCAGGAGCGGGCGTCCTATTTCTCCTTAAGCTGGCCTAGAATGTACTGCTTTGTGGCTGCCTCCCAAGATGACAGAAAGATTCCCTGGACTTGGAGTCAGGACAGTGGAGCCTGAGCCTTATTTCTCACCTTTTCTCTAGGTGTAACAGTGGGTCAGTCACTTCCTCAAATTTGAAATGGGAAAAGTCTATTAAGAAAATTTATTCCACAATTTTAAAATAGAGCATTGAGGTTTTTTGTTTTTGTTTTTTAGGGATTACTGCTTGTACCTTTAGTTACTTGAAAAAAATTTCCAGCTGCACAGATGCTCATTTTAACATCCAGTTGATATATCGCTGAATACACTACAAAATAAAAATATCTAGAGTGTACAAGTTAAGAAAATTAAATTCATATTGAAAATGTCATTGCTGAAAATCTATATAAACATACTATTGAATACAAATGTAAAGGATGGTAAATATACTATTGTGTACAATTATAAAAGATGATATCAAAATATTTTGAGAAATTCATGTACAGGCCCATCAACTTTATGAAAGTTTTAACTTCACACGGATAAAATGTTTTAATATGACCTTTAATAACTCTCCTTATTTTCAAGTTTTCTATCTTTATAGTAGGGTCTTACACTGGCGAGGTAACCCTTGCAGGCTGTGCCAGTGAAATTCAACCTCACCAGGTCCATCCAAAGTAAAAGGACTCTGAGTACAAGATAGGTAATGGGTTGTGTGCCAGTATTCCCAGGAACAACTTAGCTTGGTGCAGAGAGATGTATCACCAGAATCTGGCCAATGGGCCACAAACTCTTCAGCCATAGCATTTCAAGAAACACGGAAGGAATCCCATGGGTTTGAGGATTAGGTTGTGATTGATGCAGGTTAAGGGCCTACCTACACAGATGGAGTCAAAGCTTTGGGGCTGAAGGGTAGCTTTAATGATTATCTAGTACAATCCTCTTGTTTCCCATATGAGTAAACTGAGGCCTAGAGTGATTATGTAACTTGTTCGTGGTCACAGAATGATTAGATTTAAGACTTAGAGTTGGAGGGGGATTTAGAACACATCAAATCTACTTCTTCGTTTTATAGATGAGGAACTCAGGCCAAGAGAGTTGAAGTGACTGCCCAAGGTCACCCAAATTATATTTGTGGTAGGCCTTAAAGCTAGGTCTTCCTGATTTGAAGTTCAAAATCCTATCCCCTATACCATGCTGCCTGTCCTGGGCATTCAGTGAGTGCTAGGATTCAAACTCAGATCCTTTGAGTCCAGAGTCAGTTTCCTGCCCACTATACCACAATGACCTCTGAACGAAGGCTAATTGATCATTCATTATCTCCTTAAGCCTAGGATAGGTACCCTCAGACTTCTTCATTTGGGTCCAGAATTCAAAAAGCATTTATAAAACATCTCATGTTCAAGGCACTGTTAGCAAAGACAAAAACTGAAAGAATATTTAGATTATGAAAATGCTATAAAATATGGGCTGTTATTACTTAGATGTATATCAGGACGGTATCTAGAGCAACCAAAAATAAAATGCCTACTTGGCATATCCATGTGACTTCGTCCATAGAAATATGCAAATAGATCCATCTGCCCTACCCTTGCCCCCAACCCCAGACTGTTGCAAGAGTGCCATATCTGCCAACTTTCTACCAGGCCTTCTGGATGGGCCTGGCTATTCAAGAGAGATATACAAAAGAATCTTAGAGAAGCAATGGGCTTGACGACTGTAAGCACTTAATAAATGCCTCTTCATTCATTCATTTATTGGATCATTAATTCTCAGGACCTATTTATCACCCATAAATAAAAAATTTCTGGCCATGGCACTATTAGCCAAAGAGAAAATGAAGAAACTCCAGAATATCTTCAGTGGTTCATGAGATGAAACAATGATCCCCTGAAAAATGTCTTAATTTAAACCTTGGTGGACACTTTCTTTTCACTGAGTATAGTTTGGCCATCTACATGATCTGGAAAGTGAACAAAGAAGTTACTCTTCCATCCTTCCTTCCTTCCTTCCTTCCTTCCTCCCACCTCCCACATTCAACAAGGGAAGATTGGTGAAATATCCTGGCATGGAACTTCCAGAGGTTCAGGGGCTAATTCTCCTCTTCAGTTGGGTTAAGGAGAAAGTTCAGGTTGTCACAAATCAGGGCAAATGTTTCCTTGAGCGTGAAAGATCTGTGAATATGTCAGTCTTATTTATTGTGGTTCCTTGGAGACTCCTGGCTGGAAGGGACTGTCACACCCTTCAGAAAGAGGCCTAGGACCAGCAGAACTCGAGGCCCGCAATTACCTTTTGGGGACATATAGTAATCCTAGCGCCTCTCAGGGTAAGAGTTATTTGCCCATCATCTCCGATGTCACATTAGCAACTGTAAGAGTTTCATGCAATCATCAGTTTCCCATGATTAGAAAAACTCTGGGCTTTTTTAGAAGAACAAAATCTCAGTAATGTAGAGAAACTGTATTCAGGCCATTCGTTCCATGCCATTGTCAGGTCCCACCATGTTGTTTCTCAACATATTGCCTTTGTCACCTTGGGCTGGTCACATTACCTCCATGGGCTTCAATTTCTTCATGTGGAAGAGGACCAAATGACCTGTAGGTCCCTCTTGGCTCTAGGTCTGGGATTCATCCTACATCACTGAATGATGCTCCTTTTCACCTAAGACACAAATGCATTCTGATGGCTGTGTCAAGCATCCCCTCTTCACCTCTGGCTCTTGCAATCCCACTTTCTCCAAGTCTCAGTTTGGGTGCCATCCATAATGGTAGACCCTTCCTGATTCCTTTAGATGTATGCTACTTTCTCCTTAAAGTGGCACACACATACTTACTTATTTACAAGTAAGTAAGTAAAATGTAAGGTCCTTAAGAAGAAAGACTGAGTTTGTTTTGTTTGCTTGTTTGGGTTTTTTTGGTCTTTTATGGCATTTTATATTTTTATCCTCTGCCCCCATCACAGTGCCTGGCACAAATTGTGCATTTAAAGTAGGGGTTCTTAAACTGAATTCTCACACAGAGAATCCCTTTTCCCCACTAGCTGACATCGGTTTTGAGAGGCATTTTTCAATCCGGAGTGACCAGGGCACTCTTCTATTTCCAAGCAGCTCCTCTGTCCTACTTAGATGGGCACTTCTTGGGGAGGGTATGGGCAGATCAAGAGGCCAATAAATTTCTGTAAATACTCAGGTCATGGTGCTTTACAAAGATGAGGTCAGCCTGCTCCCATGAATCATTCACGACTCACAAACTGAGCCACCCCTTGGCTCTAGTAAATGTTACAAGATGACACATCTAAGCATTTCCTCCTGGATACTGGTTTCTTTTTTCAGTACATCAGTTCTTTTGTAGAGTTTTCTGACAGGCTCATGGTACCCAAAGAATCATACAGGATTTTCCCCGAGATCAGGGTTACTGAGATTTGCCAAGTTCGCTCATGCTTTGAAGAATTCAAAGGAACCAGATTCATGTGTGACTCATGGTCTCCTGATGTACTACACTGCTGGATACCTGGCACTGTCTACAGTAGTGCTCTATCTACAGTAGGTGCTTAATAAAAATGTGTTGAATGCAAACTCTTTGAGAGTGGAGATCATCTCTTTCTTTGTATTAGTATCCTCAATGCCTAACATAGGATCTGGCATATGCAGTAGCAGGTGTTTAATAAATATTTGTTGACTAATGAATGAACGGATGACTCAACACTCTGCCACCACTCTCTGCTTATTTAAATCTTAATTTTTCTTAATACGAAAAATGAGGCAGTATTTATATAGTGTTTTGCAGGCATTTGATTTGAATAACAACCCTGAGCAATTATCCCCATTTCAGAGACAAGAAAGGTTTAGAGAGATTGATTTGCTCAAAGTCACTTAGCTAGAAAATGTTGAGGAGAGATTTGAGACTAGGTTGTTCTGATTTCAAGTCCATCACTCTACCTACTATCCCACCCTACCCTTCCCTTGTAGGTCCTCCTAAGATTCCACTTTTTCTATGAATTCTTCCCCACTCACTTCAGGTCATAGTGATCACTCCTTTACAGTGATCAAAGGGGTCTATATACTCATTTAATACCTACAACATAGAATCTTAGACCCAGAGATGGAAGAGATCTTGGAACCCATCTTGTCCAAATGTTACCTGATGAAGAATATCCACTAAGACATCCCTGCCAAGTGGTTGGGACTAGCCTGCTTTCTTTTGTACTCATACGTCCTTAATAGTTATCTTTTCTATGCCACTTACTGCCCAGAAATTAGCACTGGTAACATACTGCATGACTTATGCCTACCATGTTTCTTTCTACTGCCTTTTGTGTTCACATAATTATACACACATAGTAGGTCCTCAGATATTTTATGATTAACCATTTTCCATTTACTTATGCTGGCCTTGAGTTGCCAATCGAGTCTTACTTTCCTACCATTTAGGTACACATTGTCTTTGAGGGCAGGGAATTGCCAGGCATTCCTTCTTAGCACCTTACACGTAATAGGTTCTCAGAAAATGCTGGATAACACTGTCTTCTAAATAGCTGGCACTTAAAATGTTTGTTGAATTGAAATGTTTTGCTGAAATGAATTATGATGGTACCTGCAGTTCTGAATCTAAGATGTGAAAGGCAGTGAGACAGGGAGAGAGTGGAGAGCTTTTCCAACATCTGGCAGACTTGTAGCTGCCAACCCTTGTGTACAGATAGAATTATTGCCAGTATAATATGTCTAACTGGGAAGGTTTCCATAATACCAGCCTTCGATTCTGTGCAGGTCATTGGTGAGCCAAATGTTTTTGGTAAGTAAAAGTGAAGCCTCTTCCTCTGACCTGTCAGTTCCTGGAACCCCCCTTTTAAGGAACGATTCAAGCCAACAATGTTCACTCCTTCATTTCACTCTGGGATCCATCCCTGACTCTCTGGATTTCACTTCTCACTTTCATCAGCTTCCTTTTACATGGCATCTTCTACTGTTAGATTATAAGCACCTTGAGGGCAGGGCTTGTTTTTTTTTTTTTTTTATGCTTCTCTTTGTATTCTTAGAATTTCTCACTATGCCTGGCACTCAGTAAGTGCTTAATAAATGTTTGATCATTTCTTATTGGAAATGAGAGAAAAGCAGCATTAGACATAGGTCCCTCTCAGCATCCCATGGAGGCATTTTGATGTCGTGGAAAGAACACTGTATTTGGAAACAGAGGACCTTGATTTCAGATTTGATTATAACACCGCCTGACTATATGACCTTGGCTAAGTCACTTACATTCTCTTGTAACCAGTTTCAATTTTATATGTATGTCCAATGTTTGGTGTGAACTCAAGCATCTCTGAAGTGCCTTCCAGCTCTAAAGCTTAT
Source organism: Potorous gilbertii (assembly GCA_028658325.1). Taxonomy (NCBI): domain Eukaryota; kingdom Metazoa; phylum Chordata; class Mammalia; order Diprotodontia; family Potoroidae; genus Potorous; species Potorous gilbertii. Next base: position 244,533,292 of record CM053772.1, on the reverse strand, counting down.
CATTCTTTGAAGGGACATGAACTCAGGATACTGAAGGATCCCTGAAAAGGTCCTGATCCTGGTAGCCTAACAGTCCAAAACAATGGATGGATTTATAAAATGTTAATTATAATTGTCAATAATCAAAATGGAAAGCAGATACATTATACCTATTTTCTTACACTTTGCAACATTGTTATTAATACTATTATTTTTATTGAGAGTAATAAATAAAATTAAAAGAAGGAAAGAAGAATTTAATTCAGCAGTTAGGAGAGACCTGGGTTCGAATTCTACCTCCAACGTTTAATAATAGCTGACATTTACATAATGCTTTCTACAGATTTAGGTAACACTTTATGCAGTACTTTCAGCTTTACGACATTGTTTACATATTTTGTCAAATCTGCACAAGGACTCTATAAGCAGGAAAGGAAGTAAATAAGCATTTTATGGTGCCTACTACATGCTGCACACGGTGCTAAGAGCTTTACAAATTTTATCTCATTTGATACAACAGCCCTGGGAGGGAGGGGCTATTATCTTCACCATTGTATAATTGAGGAAACTGAAGTAGACAGAGGTTAAGTGACTTGCCCAGGGTCACACAGCTAGTCTGAAGCCGGCTTGGACTCAGGTCTTGCTGACTTCAGGCCCTAGTTGGTTCTACAATTGTTATTAGCCCATTTTATTGAACTAAAAACAACCTGGTATTTTACTTAGGGGGCCTAGGAAGCCCTCTCTCACCAAGGGGCCCTAGCTTGGGCCCTGACCCTAAAGCCTTTGGGGAAATCATGGAAAATTTATGTATAGCTCACATCTAAGGTTTCCCAAAAAGGGCTGGGAAAGGCACTCAAAATACAATGTAGATCAGAGATAGGTCATCTATTTATTTTACATAAGAGATGATTAAAATACAAACACATAGTTGCGCATTAAAAACATAAACCCATGATTCCTAGGACACTCTCCTGACATACTTAAAGCATTAAAACACTTAGAAGGATTGCTGAACCACTATTTCACCTTCACCTCAACTCCACACTGTCCAAACAACTCCTTCAGAGTCCAGACCTTCTTGCAAGCCCATGCTTGGGATCATTCTTATGGCAGTGCGTACCTTCAGTGAGAAGTGTATAGTGATAGAAAGCTCCTCTTACTGCCAGTTAGCTCACCCAAGAACTCCTGAAAAGTCCATCCTTCATGATCAACGTTCAGGCACTTCTATAGCTGGGGAGGAGGAGAGAGAAAAGAAAACCTCTCCTCCTTACAGGAAGTCAAAAAGAGAGGAAGATGAAAAGGGAGAAGATGCCAAGGGGTAGAGTCACTCCTTTTAAGGTCTAATAATAGCAATTCTTTCTGGCTGGGTCACTAATCCTCTTTGATCTAGGGCCTCTTAGGAACCAGCTGAAACCTCTGCCTATCTTCTATGGGGCCAGTGAGATTCCCCCCCTCCATATTACAGAGATAAGTAAACTGAGGGGACTCAGGAATGGTGAAGAAACTAGAAATCCAGCTCTGTCTCTGGGACCCTGGGCTCTAAGGTGAACTTTTGCCTTATCTTCAGAATCATCCCACCCAGCTGTCCCCTGTCACTCCCTTTTCCAGCTCTTATTTTCCTTTTATGTATTTTCTTCCACATTAGAATCTAAGTCTCTTGAGGGCAGATACCATTTTATTTGCTTTTCTTTGTATCCCCAAGGATGCATTGTGCTGGCACAGGACAATGAATTAAATGTTTTTTTCTTTCATTCATTCATGACTTTCTCATGGTTACATCTGAAACAAAGCAAAGTCAGTTGAATTCACGGAAATCAAGTCTCTCCCAATAATCAGTCCAGGGTTCTTTCCATTACTACTTAATATAGCTTCTCCCTTATTATGGACATGACCACCAGCTGATCACTTAACCTTTAGGAAATTCATTTTCCTCATCTGAAAACAAGTGGGTTTTTATGAGAATGAAATAAGATAAGGCATGCCAAGCACTTTGCAAACCATAGCATATTAAATAAATATCGCTAACTTCTCTTCCTCCTTTTTCTTCTCCTCCTCGTCCACCTTCTCGTCTTCTTTTTTCTCCTTCTTGAGCTTATTGTAGCAAGGCATTGTGTTAACTCTGTGTATGCAAGATAAAAAGTATATATTCCCTCCATATTCCTTTCCCTGTCCCACACAGGGTATTTTAAAGTCTTAGTGCAGTTATTAGATTAAAACTCCACTGAGATTTTTGGGATACCCTGTATATGTATATATGTATATGTAATGTGTGTATAAATATACATATAGGTGTGTACACAGACACATGCATATATACACATGTATGTAATATGTAAGTATATGTAGTTTTAACTTTTTTTATCTCTATCAAATATCATTATGCATGCTTCATAGTTAAGAGATTAATAGATGCTTTTTGATGGAGAACAGATAGATGGAGGGATATAATCCCTAACCTCAAGAAATTTACTGAGGGGGGAATAATGAACATAAGCAAAGAAGCAAAATATAGGGTAGGAGACTGGTAGGGCAAAGGAGAGCTTTAGAAAATGCTCCAGAAGACTTCAGAATGCACTTCTGGCTAGGAGTCCTAGAAAAGGTTTCTGGGAACAAAACAATGGTTTTAGGGGTATGTCCAAATTTCAAGATGAGGAACCTTGAGACCTTATAGACCTAAACAGAAATGAGAGGAAACAGTAGCCTAACCGTCCTGGCCTACATTTCCCCACCAGTTATGGGTCTATAGCCTCCAGTTATTTTGCACCCACATGACTGTCTCCAGCCAGCATGTAACTGTTGATATTTAAAAGTGGAGTGAAAGAAAAAAAGGAAAAGAAAAACATACAGTCAGAGTGATTCAGGCTGAGTCTTTACTCAGAGTTACTGGAAACTCAGGGAAGCAGACAGAGTTAGTCACTAAAAAAAAAAAACCAAACTCAAAATACATACACACACACACACACACACACACACACACACACACACACACAGGCCAGGCCACTGACTCACTGACTATTGTAATGCTGCTAAGGAAATGAGCCAGGACATTTTAAAAATGCATAAAAGGGCAGTTAAGTGCTCAGGAAAGGTATTTCCCTTAGAGTTCAAAAAATAACTGCTGGGCTGGGTGGTGCAAGCAGGGGTTCAGAAAGGGGTGCCAACTGCTTAGCACTTGACTTGTCCAGCCAAGAAGCTGATTGCTTCTTAATGATTTATCATGGTAAGACCTTTTTCTGTTTATTTGTTTTAAGTTTTGCTTTTGGTAAAGGTAAGGATAGAACCTATCTATGAAAGGGCCTAGGGGAATTCCCATGGTCACACAGGTGATGATGTCACAGATGTGAATTCCTGAACTCCTACCAGCTTTCAGTAGTGACTTGCATCCTTCCCTTGGAAAGTCTTTTTTTTTTCCCTTTTTTTTTTTTAAACAACTTCTGCCTGAGAGGTATGGAGAAGTGAAAACAGCACCAGGATCTTGTTTCTGCTGCTTGGTACTTGTGTGACCTTGGGTAAGAAGCCTGTTTTCTCTGGACCTCCATTTCCTCACCTGTAAAACAGGTAGAATTCTTGCATTATCTACCTCATAGTATAATTGTGAGGAAGTATTTTGTAAATGGTAACGTGCCATCTAAATGTGAATCAGCTGCAAAATGGAGGGGTGGGATCAGATATTCTGAACTGGGCAGACTAAAACTTCATTCACAGGTTAACAGAATCGTAAGGGACCATCTAGTCTAATCCTTTTATAAGACACGAGCAAATTGAGCCCCAAGGACAGACAGATCCAGGGAAGTATACCCAGGTTCAGCCCTATTTTCCCTGACACAACACCAAGGCTCTCCCAGGAGTCAGAGCCCTGCCGAATGTGGGTCTCTGGAATGACAGCTTCTGCTCACTTAGGTTGAGACTCTCTTTTCTATGGAGGGGGATGTCCGCAGGTGTCAGTTCTGGTCCAGAAAAGCTTCGGTGGATTGGATCAGAGGCCATCACCTCAAGATTGGGATGTGTGTTGCCATTCAGTTTTTCAGTTAGATCTATCTCTTTTTGACCCCATTTGGGCTTTGTCTTGGCAAAGATCCTGGAGTGGTCTGCTGCTTCCTTCTTCCAGATTGAGATACATCCTGCTCAAAGACACATCCTCTGACTGGCTTTCCTATCATCAAGTATTATTGCTTGCTTTGTATAGAACTCCCTGGCCTTCTGCATCTTGATTGGCTGCCCTGCCAATTGTCCCAGACTGGGCAGTGATCCAGCAGGTATTGGAGGATGGGGAGGGGGCAACTCTCCTTTTTCCAGCTGCACTAGAAATCAATTGGATGTGCAGCCAACCTTCAGCTTTCATTACATCAGGCAAGCAGGGGCAGTTCCCTCTGCAGAGAGGCTGCTGAGTTAGGCGGGGAAATCCATTAGTAAAGAAAACTGGACCAAACTGCCCTGTGCTGCAGCAACCTTGCCGGGACATCTATCTCCCACCCTTCCTCCCCTGACTTTACTGGCTCTTTGTTTCTTGTTAGCCTTGTTCATGTTAGCGATTCTTTTCTTTGCTAGTCCTGCAGTTAAAAAGAAAATCACAGAGCTCATATCTCAGAGAGTATCCTTTACATCCTGGGGACCATTTAAAAGCTCTAAGCAAAGGAACAAAGCTTTTTGGTTCTGGATATAGTGCTTGTTTTATTGGCATTAAAAAAAGAACAGGGAGGTCTCTGTATTGATTGACTATGAGTCCAGCATTATTAGATCAAGGGGTTTAGCATCATGACAAATCCTGGATGTGGCCCAGCACCTATATTCACTGCCCCTGTGGGGATCAAGGGATGCTCAAGGAGTCATCTGATCTTATATTTAGAGTTGGAAGGGACATCAAAGATGGCCCTAGAGAAGATCCTTTGGCTATTTCACCTAATGTACTCTTGATGTCATTCTCTTCCCTAGAGCATTGGGATAACAAAGGCATCAGCCCACCACCATTGTACAGATGAGGAAGTCAGGAAACCAAGTTTCAGGAAGCTAATTACTGTACTTCTCTCTAGGGCAACACGTTGGAAATGGCAGTTAAAAAAAAATCTATTTTTCACAGAGACCAGAGGTAAGGAGGGGACAAAAATCAAGGGAAAGGCAAAGATGATAATTACCTTTTCTCCTGGCCTTTCCTTGCAGGAAACTTGCAGAAAAAAGTGGCAGAAATGTGAACATGTTCATGCATTCATTCAATCAATCAACAAATTTGTGCCTATTCTGTGCTGGGCACTGCATCAGGTTCTTGGAATACAATGACAAAAACCATCCCTGATCTCAAAAAATTTACCTTGGAGATAGAGGGAAGAGGTAAACAATACTTACATTTATAAATATATAAAAAAGAAATACATAAAAGATAATTTTGGAGAGGGGCAGGGAGGAAGCACTGATATGGAGGGGAAATCAGGAAATGCCTCATGTAACTGAAATGTGAAGGAATCTAGGCACTCTAAGAGGGAAGTATACTCCTGGCATAGGGGACAAGCCTATGGAAAAACATGGAGACCAGATATGGAGTGCTGGGTTAAGTAGCTACTACAAATTGTAAAATGGTCTGGTGGACAGAATTGTGTGCTTAGAAATTGGAAGACTTGGGTTCAAATCCCATTTTTGATATTTACTAGCTACCAGGCACTGGGCAAATGACAACCTTTGTTTACCTGAAGCATTACCCTTGGCTGGTAGAGGGAGTTACCAAGTTCTCTGTATCACAGATCTACCATGTAAAACACTTATAGCTTCTTTTTAGGCTTATAATAAGGGGGGAAAGGTAAGCAGAGCTGATCTGTGTCTGAATTTGGACTCACAAGCTACAATTTCACTTTATCTCTTTACATGAAACACAAGTTGTTAAAACCCACTCCATAGGTCACAAGATATAAATACAGAGTTAGAAGGGACTTAAGAAGTATTCTAGTTTAGCCTTCTCATTCTGTGGATGAGGAAACTGAGGCCTGAGGAAGAGATTTGTCTAAGGTCTACTGGTAGAAAGCATGAGAGATGGAAGCTGAATCCATGGTTCTCTCATTCTAGAGTCACTGTTTTTCCCACTCTGGATGACCGCAGACTTGAGCCTGAGACACTTTGTCTTCCATGTAGCCAGTGCCACAGTAAGGTGTGTAAAATAATATTTTTAACCACAGAGGAATGTTGTATTTTCTCACAGAGCTTCTGCTAATGGTACATAAAATCACACTCCCTTCCCGGCACAGACAACCTTCATCAGCTGTAATAAGAATCCAGTGCTGAGGCAAGGGCAACTGCAGGTCAGTAATCAGGTAGGTTTACTGTAGCTCAGTCAGACAACAACTCATCATTATTGACGGGAAGGGAAAGCCAGCGTGAGCTAAGGCGCTCCTGCAAGGGGCAGAGCGAGAGGTGGAGCTCCAGCTGGAATTTAAACCATGAGATGCTCACCTCTGACTTTCTCAGTAAAAGTCCCTGCTTTCCTTAGGAGGTAGGCTCTCTTGCCATATTCAAGTTGGAGACACAGCCAATTCCTGGGTAAAGACTAGCTGGTTTCCAAGGGCCCCTGAATTGCATTTTCTTAATTAGCTTCATGACCATAAAAGGCTAACACAGCTCAGACAAAGCTCCCTCCAGAGAAACTGCTAAATTAAGTGTAATCCAAATGTAGCATGTAAAATGATGAGCACAAACTCACCAAGTCTCTCTGTCAGTTCCTTTTACAACTATATGGACCCACCTTTGACCTGTCTAGGTCTTAAAAGACACACAGAGATAAATGCATTCCCCTCCACCAACCAGAGGGGAATGCTATCCATTCTTGTCATTCTAGGCAATCTGGTTAGGGCTTACCTGTCAGATGGGAGAACATCCAGAATGGACACTAACGAAAGCATACACATACCTTGACACTGTGTGTGTGTGTGCGCGCATGTGTGTGTGTCTTGTGTGTGTTGTGTGTGTGTATGTGTTTAAGACAAACAAACAAATCCTAACTTACCTCTACTGACAGGGAATCAAAGACTCCTAGGTCTGAATCCCATACTAATATGACCTTAGGCAAGTTGCTTAATTTTTTTGTGCCTTTGTTTCTTCATCTGTAAAATGAAAGGGGATACACTAGATGACCTTTCAGGTCCCATGTAGCTCTAAATCTATTATACTTGTCTGTCAAAGGATCAGAACTTCATAAATTTCAAATTAGAATGGATCTGAGAGGTCATTTAGACTACCTCTCTTGACCTCCTTTTAAGAAAAGAAAGCTGAAGCATCCATAGAGAGGTTAACCTTCTCGTATCTGTCAGAGGGCAAAAAGGTTTAAGGAATCTTCAAGGGGAATTCTATGATATGAATCTCAGAACTTCTAAAAAGCTGGCACCTCAACTTGTCTGGAACTCTTTGCTACTGAGGGTCTGAAGGAGATTATTTTCCACAGAGGAATGGAGGGGAGTGTAGACTGAGGACCAAGAACTGACTTCAAGTCCCAGCCTAACTTGAGTAAGCCATTTGAATTCTCTGGGTCTCAATTTCCTCATGTACAAAATGAAAGACTTAGAGTAAATCAGGGTTTTTAACCTTGGGGTCCATGGATCTTCCAAGAGATCCGTGGATAGATTTCAGGGGGTCTGTGAACTTGAGTGGGAAAAAAATCCACTTTTATTTTCACTAACCTTTGGCTTCCTTTCTATATGTTTTACTTTATGCCTTTAAACATATTATTCAAAGAAGAGATATATAGATTTTACTGGGTGTCAAAGCAGTCCATGACATTAAAAAGAAAAGGCAGATGACATAAAGGTCCCTTTCAGGTCTAAAATGCTACTTGGTATAGAAGCAAGATGTGGGGTGGAGCAGCCGCGCCAGGGGTGGAGTGAAAGAAGATGGAGTAGGCAGCTGGTCCTTTGTTTAGAAGCTTTTCTTTCTTTCACAAGTACCAGTCCCTTTTCCACACTTTGCTCCACTTCCTACAAAAGGGTATGGGGAAAAGGTTGTGGGACATAATCCATAAAAGCTGGCCTTATCCATGGTAGGAACAGGTGAGCTTTTAGAACTCTGACAAGTACCCCTGATCAAAAACATCTCCCTAACCTACACTCATGCCCATTAACATTTTTTTTAGGTTTAAGGTATGATGCTATGGGAAGAGGCAGGGGGCACATAAGTAGACATACTCCAAGGGTTTTATCTGAGATTCAAGCAAAGAGGGAATGGGACAAAGGAAGAGTTAAGTGTTTGTGGGAATATAAAAGAAAGGGAGGCCAGAATGCTGGGAATGCTGCCCAGGGCCAGGAAGATGCTTGTTGTGGGGCACCCCAGATAGACAGTGAAGACCATGGGCAGGCAGCAAAGGCAACCTTTGTCTACAGTTTTGATGAGGGTGGCCCTGTCATTCCTATTCTTGAGATCAGTCTAACTGAAGACGAGATGGGAGGGGTGTGAGGGAGTCTGTTTTTAAATTTTCAGTGTAAGCATTTACATTTCATATTGGAAAATGCTACAAATTAGGACTTGATTTACTTTTTTGCTGATTGACTAGACGTAGGGAAATGTTAATAATTCAAATTTAACTTAAAAGTGTGTCCTGCATTTTGGAGATACAGTTGTTAAACATTTACCAGGATACAACTGGATAAATAAGACGTTTAGTGATATAAAACTAATATAAGGTATGGTATGAAGAAGGCAAACAGTGCTCCAGGAATATATCTGAAGGAAAAGAGCACTCAGCTCAAGGGCTTGGAGCTTTCCAAGGAGAAGGAGGTGGCTCTTGAGCTGAGCCTTGAAGAGAAGAGAAGGTATTTAAGAAACGAGGAGATGCAAGGGGGTGCCTTGAAACCTTCAGTTTCCAGTTTTGACATTCCCTTAAATAGAAGGTCCTTTTTATTTTCAATTCAAGAAATAAGTATAAATCAAACACCAACTGGGGTCCAATGGGCTAGGGGCTGTGATATCTACAGAAGTATAACATGTGGTTCTTGCTCTTAAGGATCATAGGATCAGGAGATGGAGTTTATGGTCTAGTTGAGCAGACAGGACATACACATGGATGGCAGTATACAATTAAATGCCAACTTGTGTTATACAAATGTTGTATAGTATGATGATATAAGTATCATACAAAGTAACATATAATTAAATGTTCATTTGTGTTACCCAGATTTTAAGAGATTCTGCCATTGCTAAATTTCTCATTTAATTTCTTTCTTTGCCAATGCTATTGGCAAAGCCAGTATTAGGTGAAGCCCTAATACAGGTGGGCCTTTACTATCACCTATATGGATGGCTATTGTAGTAATCTTTTACCTGATCTCCTAATCCTTCAAACTATCCCTCACATTGCTGCCAGATTAATTGTCCATAAAGCAAAGATTAGAGAGAGACAGTGTATGGGAGAGAAGAAAGCCTGGGTTCAAGTTCTGCCCTTAACATACTAGCTTTATGATGCTGGGCAAACCACTTACCCTCCAAGTGCCCTAGGAAACTCTCTAATACAGACCAGGTGTATATCTGGGGCTTCCTCATTGGAATTCTTTTTATCAACAAAATTACAGTTTTAGTTCCCCTTGAAATGGAGAAATCTGACCATTACTGAAATTGCAATTTTAGTTCCCCCAGGAATGCAGAAATCTGACCATGTCATATCCTTCTTCACACTCATCATGGTTCTCTACTGCCAACCAACTGACTCCTTAGCCTGGCAGTCAAGGTCCTTCATAGTTCATGATGTTTTTTAACTCATACTCTGTTTTCCAGTCAAACAGGACCACTCAATGCTTCATATATAGATGTGTGTATATATATATATATATATATATATATATATATATATATATATATATATACGTATTTACATACATACACACATTACACACAAACACACACAAATATATATCCTACCTTTGTTCCCTTTGCTCAGTCTTTTCCCTATGTCTAATGTACCCATCTTCTATCTCAACTTCTTAAGATTTTGCCCATCCCTCAAGAGCTGGCATGCTATGATATTTCCCTGATATCAGTGCCTCATCAGGAATGATCTTTATCTCCTTGAAATTTAAAGAGAGCTTTGTTTAGACCTCCTTTGTGCTTCTTACTGCTTCATAAATCTTTGTTTACCACATTCTCCTTTGTATCTGTTTCTGTTCGTTATATCACTCAATCACTAAATATTTATGAAGTACCTACTACGGACCAGGCATTGGATAGACTTCTACTAGACGGGCTCAGCAAGGTGAGATGGATAGAACACCAGCTATGGAGTCAGAGAAGGCAGGATCAAATTTTGCCTTTAATGCTTACTTACCAAGGCAAACTTGGAAAGTGACTTCACCTCTTTGGGCCTCAGTTTCCCTATCTGTAAAATTAGAGGGGTTGAACTAGATAGTCTCTTTGGTTCCCTTCAGTTCTGTATCTAAGATCTATGAGGGCAGAGACCAGTTGTTATTTCATCTTCATAGCTCCCCAGAGTCTAATCCAGGACTCCTTAAATGGTAGGTGTTCAGTAAATGTTTGTTGAATTGGACTGAGTTCAAATCTCATAGAAGCAAAAGAGTCCTTTATAGAGGAGGAAGTTTTTAAAAGGATGGCTACTTGTCAACCACACCTAGGGCTTGTGCACAGATTAGAAATGATGTCTATAAAATGCTTATGACAGGCAAGTGGTGAATGCAAGGTATCATTATATATAAATACAAAGCATGCTGTGGTTGTTATTTCTTGATTAACAATTTCCTGTGTGCTTGGAGGTGGCTATAAATGCCGGCATCACCCCATCAGCTGTTCCTGTTCTCCCAGCAGCTCCTGCTTGATCTTCAAAGGCCCACGCTCTCTACTCGCAGAAGAACGGGACAATTAGCACTCAACTCAGCCCAGTGAGTCAGACCTGACCCTGTCCACAACTTGTCTCTTGGCAGGGTCCCTGAGGGCCTTTGACACCCAGTGAACACATTGAGTAAACAAGGGAGGCCAAGGGGAAACCTCAGCAGGGAATGGAATTTGAGGGATTGGTAGAGGCCAGCTCTTCCATTTTGGAACCAAGCTTTCTTCAAAAGTGCCATTTCTTTTTTTTAGTTAAAATTTATTTAAAAAACTTAACAAAAACCTATTTTGTCTGCCTCCTGCCTCCCATCCCCTTCTCTTTACAAAAGAAGAACTTTTTTTTAAACAAATATGCATAGCAAAACAAACTTCTGCATTGGCCGTGTCCAAAAAATGTCTTATTCTGTACCATAACATCCCAGAAGGAAGGTAGTGTATTATCAGTCTCCAGGTATTGTGTAATAGAAGTCAAGGCAGTGTCCATCAGCTGGGAAGTGACAAAGCAAAGTAAAGTATTTGAATGCAAAAGTATACTATTGTACCATAAGAAATTATAAAGGGGATGTCTCAGAGCAACTTGGGGGAGGAGTTTTATGCATAGGTGCTGACTGAGGTGAGCTAAGGAAGGCTATTTCTAGTTAACAGCAACATTGAAAATGTCCTGTTTCTTATGCAGTTTTGGTTTGGAAGAGAAAGGGAGAGAAAATGAGGAGAGGTTAAAAAGGGGGAAATGGGAGGAAAACAGGAGTTTTACAGTATATGATGGTGTCTTTAACTATCTCACATGATGTGGCAGAATTCTCAGAAAATCACCCCAAGTGAGAGTCATCTCTAGGGACGTGTAGTTAATGTGATTCCCCCACTACCACAAATTAATTTGTATCGGATCTTCTGCCTTTCTTAGTCTTACCGTGTCTAACGCTGGACAAATATTTGCCAAATGCAGAATAATTTTTTCCATAAAAAAGAGAGAGAATTCACCAAGTAAGTCTAACTAAAGTACTACTTCCTTTCTAGGGCCATATCCCCATTTTAAATGTCTTCTGCTTTCCTAACAGGTGGATGATATGAAACTAATCTCTAACCATATTTCAACACAACCATTTCTATTTTATATTCCCAGCCCTGGCACTCCTAGGAAGATGTACTATAACTAAAAAATTCTCAGAGTTGCAGTCCAGGGAGATTCTTGATGGAAATCAAATGTTAATCTCAGTTATATCTACCCAACAGAAGGTTAGTTGATATCTTGAGAGCTAAAGTCAGGAAGTGAAAACTGAGTTGCTTATGGGAATTACTGAATTTTCCCACTTCCCATATCCCATATCCTCCTCTTTGATTCTTCAACTGGGTCTGTTAATGGTGAGAATGGATCCAGCAGAGTATCTTTTCATATTCTACTGGACCTATGCTCTGGATGTCTTAACATCTCTGTTTTGGACCCATCATCTGTTATTCTATGATAAATTGTGAATTGTGAATAGGAGATCAATGTCTTACTTTTCTCAGGGGTTTATATTTAAAATTTGACTCTAAGAGAGGTTAAAAACAGTTCTAACAGAATGAACCTGTAATAGTGGAATTTGGGGGGAAAATCATTGCTTCTTTTTTTCTTACAACTTTATTACTTCCCAATTACCACCTCTCTACCACCACCCCCAACTCCCACCATCCCATGGAAACCTCCCCTGTATCAAATAAGTATAGTTAAGCAAAATATATAAATAGATTGACCATGTCTGAAAACGTGCCTCCTTCTACACCTGCTGTCTACCTCTTCTTTGCTAAGACACTGGAGGCATGTTTCCTTTCTAATGATGGAATTAGAGGCACCATATTTGACTAATGAAGCAGATATTTTAGAACAAGAGAATAGCAGTCTACAAACCATTCCTTATGGATGTCCTTACTCCATGTAGTATGCCTATGGTTGGTTATACACGTCTAATAAAAATATTACAGATATTCCCATACAAGAGATTCTTTTGATACTACTTTTTTAATATTTGAGAACTTGTATCATCTCCAAGGTAATGTCACCCTGCAGAAAGAGTGCTGACTTTGGAGTCAGAAAACCTGCGTTCCATTTCCAGTCTTATTTCTTACAAGGCTGTGTGCTACAATCACATAAGTCAGTAACTTCTCTAGACCTCAGATTATTTTTAATCTGTAAAATGAGATGATGAGACTGGAAGAGTTCTCCAGTCTCTTCTAGATCAAAATCTATGATACCCATTACAATAAAACTTGTACAAGAGTAAAATTTAGCTGTAGGGAAACAGTTTCTCGCTTTCTCTCAATGCTAATAGGGTGAGCAGACGTAGCTCTATTTTTCTCCTCATCTCAAATTCGGTTACAGAGGGAGCTGTCAGTGTTTTGGGAGCTGCTATGGTTTCAGAGGTGTAGCTGAAGGAATAACAGAAGGCACCAAACAGATGGTGCTGGGATGAGAAAAGCTGATACACAAGTTCAATAGCAAACTGGCAATTTGACAGCAATGACTATGTTCTCCAGCCCTCATCCCAACTCCACACTGCGACAGAAGAGGCCCGAGCAGGAGAGAAAGGTTAATGTCTTCTTCTTTTCAAAGAACCTGTTAGCCTGACATACATGACTATTTTATTTAGTGCCCAATTATGTCCTGATTACTGACCCATGAAGGATATGTTTTCAGATGGACCTGTCACAAACTTCTCAGCCACAAGCCATCAAAGGCATTTACCATTCACCTGTCAGGAGTAATGAATGAGCATCATTGACTTAATAGGGCCAAATATTAAAACCAGTTTTCTTAACAAAAGCTTCATCAGATATTATACGTTAGGCGTCTTATTGATGGGCTTTTCTTTCAAACAAATCACAAGATACGAGTAGGATATTTACAACTAATTAGAATCATAATTGGAGATTATTTCATAGCCACAGAACGAATGCTTTCAAACAATGAACACATTTCCACAGATTTTCCAAAAGAGTAGTCATGTGGATGAAAAATAATGAAAATTGGACACAGAGGTCAATCCACATTTCATCCTCATTTAGGATGGTCTTACTTACTGGAAAGGTGGTATGTATTCTATCCCAACACACTCAACAAAAATAAACAAACCAAAACCAAAACCTGTATAAACTCTGTTCCCCAAACAACCTGATTCCTTCATAGGCCCGTTATCATTAGCAATCAGCATCTCATCTTACTACTTGTGGAAAAGCACAAGGACTTCTCCCTGCTAGCTATAATCAAGGCTGATTTGGGATTTTGCATGAAGCACCAACCATGTGTTTGCTTTTTCTCCATTAGGAAGTGTAATTCTTTAATCATTTAACATTTTCTATTACTGTGTTGCTTTCATACCCCTTTACTAGGGTACAAGCTGCATGAGAGCAAGGCCAATGTTTTATTTAAATTTTGTATTTCTCACAGCATCTAGCACGATTTTTCGTAAGTAACATACTGAGGTCGTATCTGAATGGTCAGAGAATGCTTTGATGAGTCTTTTTCAGTCATGTCTGACTCTTCATGATCCCATCTAGGGTTTTCTTGGCAAAGATACTTGGCAAAGAGTGGTTTGCCATTTCCATGAGGAATGGAGGCAAACAGGGTTAAGTGACTGTCACAGGATCACACAGACAATAAGTATCTGAGGCCAGATTTGAACTCAGGAAGATAAGCCTTCTTGACTCCAGATCCCTCACTCTATCCACTGTGCCACCTACTGTCCAAAGAATAATTAGATAATATTTGAATTGGATAGCCACAGAATGATAGAGCTGAATGAAGGCTTGGAGATTCTCTATTCTAAGGTCTTCATTTTTGCAGGTGAGGAACCAGAAGCCCGGAGAGGTTTCAAGGTCACACAGCTAGTTAGTAGTAAAGCTAAGCAACAAATACAGGTTTCCGGAATCTGATGTCAGTATTCTTTTTATGGCATTAACTTTAAATCCAACCGAGGCAGTATACTGTCCTCCCAAAGAGAATGACTTCTGAGGGCTTCAAAAGAGAAAGGAAGAAATAAACTGGCTAAGAAGGTATAGAATCCAGAATAGGATTTGGATTCTGGACCAGAATTTACAACATATTAATGACATGGTCTTGTCTGGAGGCAGAATGCATCTAACAAGGTCCAGGTGTTTGAAGTCTTAAAATCTAATCAAAAGTTATTTAATCTGAAAAGGAAGGGGTATGGAGTGGGAGAATATTGCTTATATAAATCTACTGACCTAGATATTGCAAATAGTAGTACCCGTGTAGAAAGATCAGCCAAAGTGTCATCCAGAAATTCAGAGGAGACAAAAATCCAAGAAAGGAAGTTCAACTAGTAGCTTCAAAAGGTTTTGAAAAAATGGGCAAAGTGTAGGAAATAAGCAAGCTAAATCAGAGATCTCACACAGACACTTGATGAGGTGAGATCTATGACTAGAATACAGTTCATGGTAGACATGACTTTTTTCAAAATAAAGATACTGAGGTGTGTTGGACATGAAGTATGCTGTAGAATGAATAAATGAAAAAGTAAGATATATTAAAAAGATATACATCTGGGGGGCAGCTAGGGAGTACTATGGATAGAGTGCCAAGTCTGGAGTCAGGAACCTGAGTTCAAATCCAGTCTCAGACACTTCCTGTGTGTCCCTGGCTCTTGTGACCCTGGGCAAGTCACGTCACCTTTTTTGCCTCAGTTTTTTCATCTGTAAAATGAGCTGGAGAAGGAAATGGCAAACTACTCCAGTATGCTTGCCAAGAAAACCCAAAATAGGGTTACCAAGAGTTAGACGTAACTGAAACAACTTAGCAACAACAAACTTTTGTGAGGAAAGTCAGCAACCAGATGGGGGAAGCTTGGGAAAGAACATTTGGGTGAAGACCAGTATAGGTAAAAATGGAAATAATATTGTCCTCTTGGTTAACTACATGTCATTTAAATATGAAGAGGAAATAGATGAAGAGTTTAGAAATCATATCCCAGGTCTGGCATGGTGGCATAAAATAGGAATATTGAGACTTTTAATTATCCAGGCATTTACTAGAACTCTCTCTGTCTCTGTCTCTGTCTCTGTCTCTCTGTGTCTGTCTCTCTCTGACTCTGTCTCTCTCTCCAAAGCAAAAAAAAAAAGGCTAACAAATTCTTCATTTGCCTTAAACTAATTTGATCCTTAAAGAGATGAAGAAATTGCCCCTTAGAAGAGATGTGAGGATATCCCCCCTTTTTTCTTTGCAGAGGTGGAAGACGATGGGAGTCTTGGTCAATGTGTTGGTAGGTTTTGCTGATCTTTCCCCCTCTATTTAAAATTCTTTGCTACAAATGATAGGAGAGGGAGGAGGGATGGAATATGTGAGGAAGTGAAGGTGATGAAAATAAAACTTAAAATACAAGTGAAAAGAACAAAGAGAAATGAGGGAGCTAACAAAGGTTAACATATTCTGGGATTGATTCTCACCAACAAGAAGGAACTGCTTGGGGGGATATGAGTGATGGGAAGTGACCACTGCATCCTAAAATCTGTGATAGAGGAAAGTCTTACAGATATCCTAGAACATGGGGAAAGAGGGAGATTTCAGAGGTCAGTAAACTAGCATTTATTAAGCGTCTACTTTGTGCTGTGTCCTGTGCTAAGGACAGGAAGATTTTTAAGAAGGAAAAGTAGGAAATTCTCTATGTGGATTCAGTCTAAGAGCAGTGAACAGTTCTCAAGAATTAAATTTTGAAGATACAGAAAGAATTCTGATAAGAAGAAAAGGTAGAAAACCAAAGGGAGTGGTATGGATGGATGGAGTTTTTCAACCAACTGTAATTCTTAAAAGACACCTAGAGAAAATGAAATCAAGGGCAGATAACTGAGGATAAATACAAAAATGTGACACAGGTCTGTAAGAAGAGAGCGGTAAATAGTACTAATACAAAGAATGGATTGAGAATTGTGAGAAATGGTTACAGGGGTAGGGAACCCATGACCTTGAGGCTACCTGTGACCCTTTAAGTCTTCAAGTGCTGCCTTTTGACTTGATCCAAAGTTTGGATTAGGTTTAAGACAAGGAAAGCTAAGGACAAGTCAGCTTACTGTTTACTATAGTGGAGGGAATAAAAAATTACAGAAGGCATTGGATTACTTCTAAGGGTGAATGAGATAATAGTTTTAAAGCACAAATACAGGTAAAATGTTCACTACCACTACACTACTACTACTACTACTACTACCACTACTACTACTACTACTACTACTACTACTGTTGGTACTATGGCTACACTACTACTATAACTACAACATAGCATTTCTATAGAACTTTAAGATTTGCAGAGAAATTTACAAATATATCATTTTATCCTCAAAACCACTCTGAGATATAGGTGGTATAAGAATTCCCATTTTATAGATAAGGAAATGGAGGTAGACATAAGTTAAATGACTTTCCTAGGGTCACAAAGAAAGTAAATGAATTTGAACTCAAGTTTTCTGACTCCAGGTCCATCACTTTCTATATATCACTACTTAGCTAGTTTAAGGAATTTATCATCTAATAGGGAAAGGTAACCTATACAAGGGGGTTAGGAAGGGAGTGAGTAAAGATATCTGGGGACAGCATAGTGTGAAGATGTCTAGAAAGTGTAGTAGAGGCCTGGTTCCAGACAAGCTAAGGTGAAAACTTGCCTTTCAGAGCCAGGGACAGAGTCCTAGCTTGTAGTGTCGGACAAATGAGGATCAAATCACACCTTTTTAATGGCCCTCATTCCATTTGTGGGGTTAAGGTGCCCTGAAAAGAAGCCCTGGGTCCCAAAGAAACACCCAGAAATTCAAGTGTCTAGGAAGTATGGGAATTTGCTCTGTGTAGTTTATCTGTCCTCTGCAATTCTCCCGCCCCCAACCCAATGTCCTTCTTCATTATATCCTAGTGTACATGCCATGACAGTGGCTCCCTGACTGCCTATACACCAAAGGTGCCAGCATACAGCAGATAAACCACGTTCAAAACCAAGCCAAGTTCCATTCATAGGCTTCCTATCTTCCTATCAGCACAGGCTGAAGTGCGGATTCTGTCAGGGAACAACTTACCTCCCTTTGAAAGTTTGCTAGGGAAGCCTCCAACCCTTTGGCTTCTCTTGCCCAAACTACCAGCATTGTTTACAGCTCTAGGGGAGGTGAGACCCTCCCATTTTGGCTTGGACCAGCTGAATGCCACAATGCCACACAGTTCTGAATGAGTAGGGGGAAAGGTGGAGAACCCACCAGGAAGAATATGGTGGAAAAAAAAAAGAAAAGAGAATTATTTGTCTCTTTCCACAGAGGCACAGGGGAGTGACACCCATGGGTTAAAGAAAGGGGCATCCCAAAGGGAGAGCTGCCTTGCGGCAGAAGCCCTCAGCCAGGGGGGAAAAGCTGTGACAATAGAAAGCTGAAAAGATAAAAGGAACATAATGGGAAGTCATTTAATGGCTCCTTTGATGGAGCCAGCCTGCTGGGAGTGCACAGACATAAATCCAGCTGCTTGGAAACAAGGCATATTGGCTTCTCCATTGAATAGAAGCTGTACAGGCAAAATACAGCTCCGTGGTGTTACTGAGAAGTAAATACATGATAATTATCACCTCCTTCCTGAAGGAAACGCATTATTTAATTGTAGACATAGCATGCCTTGTCGTTCCACTGATACAGCACTCTGGAAAAGAGAGGACTTCATCTGAAAGCCCTGAAGGCTGATAACGCAGAGATTGCGCCAGAGCCTGGAGCCCTGAGCCCTCCTTGGGCAGCTTGTTAGACTTTGTTCTGCCTCATCATCTTCTGTAAATTCTGTTAGTGCTGACAGAAGCATTATGGCACAGGTTATGTATCAGTCGCAATCTCTCTTATCTGCTAGCGTATACATCAACCACTTTGAACTTAACGCCTTGCAAACTACAGCGTGTCATAGCTCCATTTTCTTCTTCTACTACTACTACTACTGCTACTGCTACTACTACTACTGCTGCTACTGCTACTACTATTCTAATGACCCTTTGGAGTGTTTTTTAAATTTTATAAAATGTTAAAAAGCCAATAAACCATGGAGAGAAACAAAAAAAGGAGTCATCAGACTTGAGTCCAAAGCACAGCTCCACTTTATTTCTCACTTAATCCTTTTATTTCTGTTTGTTTATTCACCTGCCAAATGGAGCTAATGCTACCTGTCTTTGTATAGACAGAATCTGCCAATAGATACTACAACATCACGTAGGCTGAAGTCATAGATACAAACGTGTTGTGAAAAGTTGAAAGGACTATGAAAGTGTAAGATATTATTGTAATAACTGGTTGTTGGACAACTGCTGGTTGGTCTCACTGCCTTGGCTTTCTCCACTCTCATCTGTCCTTCACTCAGCTGCCAGGGATCATAAAGATGTCTGACCATTTCTTCTCCTTATTTAATAACCTCCAGTGGGTTCTCTATTATCTCCAGGATTAAACCGGAAATTTTCTGTTTCTTTTTCATTTATTTGTCTTTCTGTTTGTCTTTTAAAGGTCCTTATGATCTGACCCTTTCTGGCCTTTCTGGTCTTCTTATATTCCCCCCCACCCCATGTATTCTTCCATCCAGCAACACTGGCCTTCCTGTTGATTCGTGAATGTGATGCCATCTCTCAACTCCATACCTTTTCACTGGATGTCTCTCATGCATGGAATGTTCTCCATCCTCATTTCTGCCTCCTAATTTCACTGGTTTCCTCCAAGACTCAGCTCAAATTCCACCTATTGCAAGAGACATTTCCTGGTCTCCCCCCTCATTCTTTTTGCTAAAGTTTTCCTTCTGAGATTGCCTCCCATTTACCCTCTATATATCTTGTATATACATAGCTGTTTGCATGTTGTCTCCCTTATTATAATGTGAGTTCCTTGAGGTCAAGCTTTGTTTTTTGCCTTCTTTTGTATTCCTAGAGCTTAGCACAGTCCCTGGCACATACTAGATGCTTAATAAAAGATTTGCTGATAGGGATGATGATGATGATATTAAATATTCTCTAATGCATTCAAATTCAGCTTCCATCTTGGTGGGATAGATGAGAAATACACTGTAAAGATTCAGGGACTGAGTCTTGTCTACTCAGTTCTTTTAAAAGGTGTGAATTCAGTTCCATTTAAAGTCTCTGCCACATGAAGAAGAAACTGCTTGGCAGGCTATTTTTAGATGCTCAAGTTGCTTAATCAATGCAAAACTGCTGATGATTGCCTATTTAAAGAACTTAACCACAGTATCACTCAGAGATTTGGGGGAGAAAAGATTTCTTGAGTAAAATGAATGAGTCAGGAAACCATCACTGAAAATGAGAACTATGACCTGATCTCCTCTCCTCTTGCCATCTCCAAATGCTGAGTCCAGGGGTCCAGGAAACTTCCTACATCTCAGGATTAGTTGGCTGCCAAAGACTCATCTGGGTTAGACAGCTATATCTATTAGGTCATACTGAAATTCAGACCTAAGAGGAAGACGTATCTCTCCTCCCATCCTGGACCCCTAGAAAAACACATCTTCTCCTGCCAGGCATAGGGATTCTATGGTCTTGAAGCCACATATAGCCCTCTAGGTCCTCAAGCGTGGCTCTTTGACTGAATCCAAATTTCACAGAACAAATTTCTTTAATAAAAGTATTTGTTCTGCAAAACCTGGACTCAGTCAAAAGGCTACACCCAAGAACTTAGAGGGTCACAGGTGGCCTTGAGGCCTCAGGTTCTCCATTCTTGAATCTAGTCAATTATCTCAATTTCCTGAACTGAAGTTTTTTATTTCCAAGGTTTATAATTCATCTGCTGAGACAGTCAGCTATTGGCATATATCTCACTACATTTTCTACACAGCCCAGCTATTTGACCTCTCTTCCACCCTGGCCCCCAGAAGTTCCCCACCAAGTAGCCATCTATGACACACTTCTAACGAGACTATTTCTGGCTATATGACGTTTCACACCATACATCAGAAGCCTTCCAAAAACATGGCTTGTGGGAAGACTGATGTGTGTTCCAAGGAGGAAACATTCTAGAAGTCGGAAGAGACCTTAGAAAGGATTTAGTCTAATCACTTCTTCCCACAGAGAAGGAAATAGCGGCCCAGAGAGGTTAAGAAGTTTTCCCAGGATCACCAAGGCAGAGCCGAGATTCAAGTCCAGATTTTAGGACTCCAAATAATTAGAACAATACTAGCCTTATATAGCACTTTAGGGTTGGCAAAGTGATTTACATATTCTATCTGATCTGATTCTCACGACAATCCTGGGAGGCAGGTGCTATTACCATACGCATTTTTCAGATGAAGAAATTGACAGGAATTATACTATGAAGACGGCTATGATAACATAGCATTTACATCGCACCTACTATGTTCCAAGCATTGTGCTAAGCACAATAAAGCTATTATTAGCTCCTTTTTACAGTTGAAGAAACTGAGGCCAACAGGGACAAGTGACTTGCCCAGGGTCACACAGCTAGTAACTGTCAGAGGCAAGATTTAAACTCAGGTCTTCTTGATTCCAAGCCCAGTGCTCTATTCACTGCTCCATCTAGATGCCTTAAATGACTGGTCCAGAGTCACACACCTAGTAAGTGCCTGAAGCAAGATTTGAACACACTTGTGCTGACTTCAAGCCTGGCATTCTCACCACTTATTACTCTACAAGCTTTATAGCAAAGGCACTAGGATAGTGAAGATAAACCATGTTCAAAATAAAGACAAGTTCCGCTCCTGTCATGCCTGTCTTCCCACCAGGTCTTTCACTTCTCTTGAACCTGCTCCTATATACTGAATAATTACCCGAGTAGGAACCCAGATATCACTATGGGGGTAAAAAGGAAAAGGAATATGAGATCCTTGATGGAAGGTGGAAAAGATACAGAAAAGAAGAGAAGAGACAGGTCAACAGTCAGGAAAAGAAAAGAATTGTGTCACAGGAGGCAAGAGGAGATAGTATTAAGAAGTAGGTCAAGCTATGTGGGAAGGGATTTTGTTTTTGACAATGAATAAGTCACTAGTGATCTTGAAAAAAAGGAGAAGAGTAGGGATAAAAATTAGGCTGCAGAGGAACGAGCAAGGGGTGAATGTGAGTTTGTCCTTCATTGCCGGAGAACACCATGCCATCAGAGAAATGATGACATGACTTGCCCTTGACTTTATTTTGAGTGAGAGAGGGCTGTGCAGGTCACCAGCCTCACTTCTCCTCCAGAGTCATCTGAATCCGGGGACCAGATATTCATCAGGATGACTGGAGATGACTCAGGATGAGGCAATTGCAGTTAAGTGACTTGCCCAAGGTCACACAGCTAGTGAGTGTCAAGTGTCTGAGGTGAGATTTGAACTCAGGTCCTCCTAACTCCTTTACTGGTGCTGTATCCACTGCACCACCTAGCTGCAGGGAGTAAATATGAGAATGTAAGCTCCTTGAGAGCAGAAGCTGTTTTTGCCTTTCTTTTGTATCCCCATTTCTTTTTTTTTATTAGTATTTATTGATGTTTAACATTCATTTACATTTCTTGAGCCCTGAATTCTTTCCTTCCTTCCCACAACTCCCTACTCATTGAGAAATCAGGAAATGTGATATCAATTGTACATATGAAATCATGCAAAACATATTTTCATATTATCCAGGTTGCAAAAAAAAGGAAGAAAAAAGAAAGCTAAAAAATATGTTTCAATCTACATTCAGACTTCATCAGCTGTCTCTCTGGAAGTGTATAACCTTTTTCATCAATAATCCTTTGGAATTGTCATGGATCATTGTATTGATCAGAGTAGCTAAGTCTTTCACAGTTTATTACAGTTAAGAGATTGCTGTTACAATATTCTGGTTCTGCTCATTTTCCTTTGCATCTGTTCACATAAGTCTTTCCAGGTTTTTCTGAAACCATTCTACTTGTCATTTTTTATAGCACAACAGTATTCCATCAGTCATATACCACAACTTGTTCAGTCATTTGTCAGTGGATGGGTACCCCCTCAATTTCCAATTCTTTGCCCTCACAAAAAGAGCTGCTATAAATAACTTTGTACGTATAGGTCCTTTTTATTTTTCTTTGATCTCTTTGGATGTATTGTCATCTCTTTGAAGGAGTTCCAGATACATAGTAAGTACTTTAGGAATGCTTATTCAATGATTGGTGAAACAACAGAGAGAATGAGTGTAGACTATTCTTTCTGAAAGTTTCAGAGTTGAGGGCAAAAACAATAGTTTGAAAGAACACCATGATCAAAAGAAAGCTACTTTAGGATATGGGAGACAAGCATGTTTTTAAGCCAAGGAGAAGGAGCAAGTGGAGGAGACTGACGATGAGTGAGGAATGATGTGTAGAGCAGCTGCAGAGATAATGGACCCAGGTAGAAAGATGGGTCATGGCCAGGAGGAGGACCACCTGTTCTGAGACCAAAAGGGAAAAGAAAAGGATGGAAGATAAAACAGAGAGGTTATGAAGTTTTCTTGCGTACTCTTTAAAAACCTCATTGAAAGTTTTGCTGTTCAGTCATGTCCAGTTCTTTGTGGCCTCATATAGAGTTTTCTTGGCAAAGATATTTGAGTGACTTGCCATTTGCTTCTTTAGCTCATTCTACAGATGAAGAAACTGGGGCAAACAGGGTTAAGTGACTGACTTAGAGTCACATAGCTGGCTAGTGTATGAAGCCAGATTTGAACTCATGAAGGAGTCTTCCTGATTCCAAACCAGTGCTCTATCCATTGTGCCATCTAGCTGCCCTCACTGACAGTAAGGACCATATTTATTTCTCTTCTCTCTTACATCACCAAACACATATCAGATATGCCTGTTGATTATTCTATCCATTTCCAGCAGCTGAGAGAGTCTATTCATTCTTCCCCAGCACTTGGGGATTACTTATTGTGTTCTATCAGTAGCTCAGAAATACAAAAGAATGTTAGTAGATCTGTTATGAATCAATAAGAATTTATTAAGTGCTTACTATGTGCCAGACCCTGTGGTGAGCACTGAAGATATAAAAATGTAAAAATATGTGATCCCTGTCCTCAAAGGGATTACATTCTAATGAAGAAGAGAACATGTAAACATGTATGATCAAACAAGATATATACAGTGTAATTGAGCGGTGATCCCAGACTGGGTGGAAGGAGGAACACCAAATAGGGCATTTTTAGTGGAAGGTGGGTTTAATCTGAGTTTTACAAGGAAGCTGGGAGGCAGAAATGAGAAGGGAGAGGGAGCATTTTAGGAATGGGGGACAGCCAGTTAAAAGGAACTGAGGCTGAAGTTGGAGCATTTGGACAGAGGAAGAGCAGGGAGGCCAACGTTGCTAGAGATGAAAGAGTATGTGGTAGGCAGTTAGGTGTGAGAAGACTGGAAAAGTAGGAAGGAGGCTGGCTGGGAAGGCTTTTAGAAGTTACCTGACTAACCAGCTCAATGGCATTTCTTTGCCTGCTCCTCTGAGTCCCCATTCCAACGCCACTATCTCTGCCTATTCCTTCAACTCCTTGGATACTATAGCTGTTCAAACTTTTCAAGACAACTTCAGCACAACTCTCTTTAACTGGTGTCACTGGGACAACCTGGTTAAAAAAGGAAGTGGTACTATACCATAACAATTTCAGCCTTTTACTCAAAAAATATAGATCATAAAAACAAACCTGATCCCTTGGGAGAGAAGCACTTACATTTTCTACCTATGGCAAGGAAAATGTTCTCAAACTCAGGAGTCAAGCTGAATTTTCTTATTGATGAATGTCAACACTGTTTCCCCAATCTTCCAGTTTTTTCACCGTTTTCCAGAGCTTCCCCAGGGATATTGAATGCCCTTAATGTGCCAGACAATCAAAGAGAGGGATAAAAGGCTGGTGAATGATGCAAGGGTCCTGCAAACAAGAGAACCCAAGAGCCAGAACCTAACATTTGTCTAATATGTTGCTGAGGCATCTATCCACCAAAGAGCACTAAACATGTTAATCTGGGTTGGGTAACAACTAGCGGCACATGCTCTTTATGTGGTCAGGATAAAGAGAGAACAAAATTCAAAGAACCCCTCTGTAAGTGTTTACTTCTGATTGGGAACAGCATTTGTTAGCCATTAGTTCTGCTGTCTGAATCAATATTTTCTGGCATTTCTAATGTATGTTTTCTTTGAATCTCTTGGTTCCACCAACATTGGACTGGATAACAGGACAAAAACAGCATGTAAGGGGAAAGCCTGTGGTCCTCTCTGGAACATTTTCTTTCCAAACAAGAAATGTTTAAGTTGCAACGACTCAGTCACCTAAGTGACGCATCAAAATAGCCAGCAGTGAAGCAGGGTCAAATGTGCACACTGGCAAACTAGCAGGAGAAGCAGAACTGCTTAGTTTTTACCTTCTCAGGAATGACAGGTCCCAAAGGCTGATACTTTTGATGAGTTGTTCATCAGCTTGAGGAAGCTGGGCTCTGTGGTGTGGTGCATTAATTTACATGCAAATGGCTGGGAAGTGGTTTCCCCATAGGCTTTCTAGCTAGAGGCGGACTGGAAAATTCAAAAGGGTAGTGGGAAATAAATAAGTCCCCTTTAGGCACAGCCCCCCACAACCAGACTGAGTTTTAAAAAATATCCACCAAATGGATTTCCAAACCTGCTACCATAGATCACACTCCCCCAAAAAAGGAGATTTGGGGAGGCATAGCTGTGTGTGTATGTGTATACATACACATGGGAACAATTAGAGAAGTATAAACTTCCTATATTGAAGTGAGACACACTAACACTCTTATGTATCTATTGAAATCTACCCTTTAATTAACAAGCATTAGTTAATGGTCTACTTACTCTGTGTCATACCGTACCTATTGTACCATACAACTAAAAAAGAGATGGTCTCTGTACTCAAGAAACTCACAAGCTACTGGGAGAAATAACAGATTCACAGATGAGAAAGTATACAAGATAGAGATTTATCTCCATCTATTAATATAGATATATTTTTTGTACTGCAAATATCCATAGATATATGTAAAATAGAGGTAAATACAGATATAAAAGGTGGATAGACATAGAAATAGAAACAAAGTGATTTGGAGAGAGAAACATTAACACTGGGGGAAATCAGGAAAGATTTCTTAAAGGAAGGGGCACCTGAACTGAGCCTAGAAGTGGAAGTGGGGAGGGAAAATATACCAGGTATGGGAGGACACTAAGTACAAAAGCCCAGAGCAGGAGATGGCAGGCCATACATGGGGAACAAATAGACCTTTTGTCTGGAATGGAAAATTGAATAAGTGACAAGGATATAATGTGAAATTGGCCTAAAAGAATAGGATGAAGTCATATTTTGAAGGACTTTAAATGATAGAGGAAATTGTATTTTATCCTAGATAAAAGGGGGACCTATTGAAACTACTTGAATAGGAGTACCATGATTTGTGTTTTAAAAATATTAGTTTGACAGATATTTGGAGGATGGATTAGAGAAGGAAGGGCTTGAGGCAGAGAAAAATTAAGGAGATGTTACCAGAGACCAGTTGATGAGAGGTTAATATTGTGTGATAACCATCTGAGTAGAGATAAGTGCTTGGATTCAAGAGCTGTTAATTGAGGGAGAATCTGAGATACATCCAATAATGAAATATCAAGGAAATTGGTGAGAATGAAGAGGAGAAGATGACTGTGAACCTGGGTGACTAAAAGAACAGTGGTGCCCTCAATGCCCTGCAAGGAAATTGTAAAAGTTAATAGGGGTAGGTTTGGGGGAAATTAATGAGTTCTGGTTTGGACATGTTGAATTCTTGATACTTTCTGGATATTCTGGTCCCAAAGCTTATATAAGAACAGGTTCTTATTGGCAATCAGGTGGTCTGGTGAATAAAATGCCTGACATGGAGTCAGAGACCTGACTTCAAATGTGACTTCACATACTTACTAGCTATGTGACCCTGGACAAGTCACAACCTTTGTCTGCCTCAGTTTCTTCATCTACCATAGGATAGCAATGGCACCTACCTCCCAGAGTGGCTGTAAGGATAAAATGAGATAACATGTGTAAAGGGCTTTGTAAATCCTTAAGTGTTAGATAAATGTTAGCTGTTACTGTTATTATATTGCTGCAGTAAAAAATAGGCTCTCCACTTTCATTTGAGAGCTATTCTCGTGGGAAATGGTGACATCCACATGGGCAGAAGCTAAAATTTTATTACCATTATATTATTATTTCTTCCACTGAAATCTTCCTTGTGATGACTCCTTATGGTACTAGATTCTGGAAGCGTAGGCCAGGCAGAGATTGGTTCCTGTCAGGTTCTAAACAAATCTGGAAAAAACCCAAAACTTTGAGTATGTCTATCTACCATCTGAGGACTGGCCTAACTACTTTTGGAGAGCCTCATCACCAGAAGGGCACGGATTTCTTTTTTTTTTCCAGCCATAACAACTCAAGAAGTCCATCTGCTAGGCTCATGAAAGGGGAGTGATTGGCAGACACACACACATACACGCACACACAAACACACACAATCACAGATCCTTTAAGAAGTATGTAATTTCTATTTGCCATTTGGAAAGAATCTGTGGCTGGAAGCTTAAGATTGAAAATATGTGATACAGGGAGCCTTGCCAATGCCATATATTTTAAAATGAAAAGGTCTTCATGAGGCAGATGCCCACCTCTCCCTGCTCCAAATGAAAATGACAGGAAAGGGCCCCACCTTTGAGGCTAAGGGGAATAAAGAAATGGCCTTCTCCTCCAGGAGGGTGGAGAAACAAAAAGGGAGGGGGAAAACCAATTTTTTATTTTTTTATTTTTATTTTGTAGGGCAATAATAGAAATGAGGGCATTTATTCTCTTTGTTTTACCCTTCTATTTTGTATCTGGCTGGAT
The DNA here is from genome assembly GCA_028658325.1 of Potorous gilbertii. Classification (NCBI taxonomy): domain Eukaryota; kingdom Metazoa; phylum Chordata; class Mammalia; order Diprotodontia; family Potoroidae; genus Potorous; species Potorous gilbertii. Next base: position 244,505,699 of record CM053772.1, on the reverse strand, counting down.
CATCCCATCCCTCCATCTATGGGACCAAGATTACCTCCTCTCAGTTTGCCTTGTGAATTAATGAACCCTTTTTTTTCTTCTGTAGCACTGAATAAATGAATATATTAAGGAAGTGAGGAGCAAATAAGGAGAGTGCCTGGGCTGGGTTAGCCTCCCTGTTGTACTAGCATCCATCATGAAGCATTAACCAGAGCACTTAGGGAAGGGTACCCACATCAGAAATAGAAAATGGCACTCCCGTCTCTGTGGTTTTCTTGCCAAGAGTGTCACATGCTATTAAGACTAAGGGCACAAGAGGCCAAGATAAGAGCAGGGAGACATGGCAATGGCATCAGGACGTCACTGGTCTATTAAAGGAACATGGTGAATTTCTGACAATTCCCAGGGCTTCCTGAGGGATATATCTGTTTCCTACCCCTGGGATGCTCCAGCAAATAAAAATCCACACACATCCCCCGCAGCCCGAGTCAAAGCCTCCCCACTCACAAAAGAAACTCCAGGCCCAAAGAAACGATTGATTCCTTAGGACAAATCACAAGTCATTAGAGTTATTCAGAAACCTGTGACCAGCTGTCAGGGTTCATTACTAAATTCACTCTGTCTCAAGCGGGCGTCATTTCAGAGTGACTGACAAGGCTCAGTTCCTTGGACAGATCTCCACTAGATACATCTTCCAGGTAATCCATGGAAACAAGAGCAGTACACCCTCTAAAGGTCAGCCCTAAGAATTCAGATTACAGTCAAACAACACAGAAGAGCACCACAGGAGGACCAGTCAACTCTCCTTTCCAGCCCCATTCCCATCAATACAACCTTCTAACAAGTGCCTACTATGTGCAGATTCAGATTCGCCATGGTCCCTTTCTCAGGCGAGTCAGCCTAAAAGACCTAGGATCATTACAGAGGCCTCCTGTATGGGAGGCAGGGTATGTTCCTTTGGGTAACTTTAACAGCTCAGTCAGTTAGAAAACACAGGAGAGAGAGGAAGTAGTCAGTGTCCACCCCATCCCCCACCCCATCTCTCTCTCTCATTCTCTCTCTCTCTCTCTCTCTCTCTCTCTCTCTCTCTCTCTCTCTCCCTCTCTCTCTCTCCCTCTCTCTCCTCTTCCTCCTCCTCCCCTCTTCCTTCTGCTTTGGAGAAGAAACTGTTTTTAGCCTTTCTTTTATCCCTAGGACTTAGCCCAGGATCCAGCTTAATAAATGCTTACTGACTTGACTTTCCTAAGCCCCTTAACTCCAGTTTCTTCCTTCTAAGATTATCCCTGATTTGTCTTGTATGTATCCTGTTTGTTCATAGCTGCTTTCATGGAGTCTCCCCACTGGATCATGAGTTTTTTGAGAACAGGAACTTCTTGCCTTTCTTTGTATCATCAGCATTTAATACATTCCCTGGCAAAGACTTGGCAACATCCCAGATGGACTGACTTGACCAAGGCAAGATTCACGCTTAGGTCTTCCCAACACCTACATCCAGCACTCTATCCTTTTTTATATGCTGCCATTTTGGAATGGGGAGGAAACAAAAAGCTTAGAGAAAATAAGGCTAAATTTCTCTTTACCATTCTTCCATATCCTTTCTTAAGATACTCCTTCACCTTTTCACTGCCCCTCAGACCTCCCATGTTACCTTCTGGCTGTTCAAAGGGCTACATTCATAGCAAGAGGAACTTAGTGTTGGTGTGATGGTCATTAAAGTAATTCTCAAGGAGAAAACCCAGAAGCCACCTCTTTCTTTACCTTGCTACCACCTCCTATCCCACGCTGGTCCAAGGGAAAGAACATTATTGGTGAGCCCAGCACTTGCCATTTCTCCTAGTCTTCAAGTCAAGGAACTGGGAAAGTCACCTGAAGATTCCACGTGGTAACAGCATTCCAGAAACTTCACTTCTGAATTAGTCTCATCCCTAGAAATATGTTCCAAGGAACTTTATCAGAATTTGATGCTAAGCCTTTTCACTTGATGGAGTCATAGGCTCAGATCACCCTAGAAAGCCAATCATCACACATATAATTTCCTGGCACACAGTGGTTGTCTAAGTGGTGAGGACATATGGTTGTTGGGAATCAAATAAAGAACATCAATAAGAAGAGCCACTCAGCCTCTCCACCCTGCACTCAGTATGAACCAGTAATCTATTAATGCAAAAGACTATATCTCATTACTCAAAGCCCCGCTTACGTAGTTTGTCTTCATTTATTTGACCTCTTTTGCCAGAACTTTATCTTCCAGGCCATGCAGCAAAGTGAAATGAAATGAGGTCATCTCATACCTGCATTATAAACACACTCTCACCTGCTGTTCGTGATAATGACATTCCCATCTCCCACGTCTGACCCAATGGTTATGGGATGGGCTGACCCAATATCTATAATTCTGCTTGTCCTCATCTCCACTGTTCAAAATCCCCAGCTTCTTCACAACTTAGATCAAACATGACTTCTTATTTTAGGCTCTTCAATGCTCAATGCTCAAATGCTAGTGTCTCCCCATGAAATCACTTTGTATGTCCCTGCTATATATTTTGTATCTACATATATCTAGCTATGTTGTTTTCTTCTGATACAATGTACATTCTTTGAGAGCAGGAGATTTTTTATCTTTATCTTTGTATCCCCAATATGATACACAGTGGCACCCAATCAATGTTTGCCAGTTGCAAATCTAAGACTTCCTTCCATGTTAAAAACTGGACAAAAAATATGGTATTCATTTTTGTTCTACATCCCATTCAAAGCAAGCAAGAATTTTTATGTTGAAACACATCTCAGACCTGGCACCTAGGGGGTGATCAACTTTCTTTCTATGTTGCTCCACAGCTCAGGAAGCAAAAGAAGCAACAGTCATAATTGAAAAGCAAACCACATTCTTATGGGGCGGCACTCTGCGAGGCAGGGTGTGCCTTTACTATGCTAGCTAGGGATATCATTAGCGTTTCTGCTGATGGGCCTGTGAAGGATCACACCATAGGTCATGGGCAATGCTGACCACAGCAGCTTCCCAGAGACTATTCCTTGGAACTAATCCAGGGACCTTTGCAATGACTAGCCTAGGGCTTATTTTTCCACAATCTATTCTAAACTTCATTGATCTCTGAATTCCCTCTTGAGGCCCTGAGCCTCCCAACTGTCTTGGTCCCTAGGGATGCTGGACTCCCTTGGTTCATATTTTGATATACCAAATCTCTAGTTATTTTCCCTTCTGCTGGTATGACCATGATCTTGGTTCCTGCTTCCAGTATCCTCTCCCTCTTTTCCTCATTGCACCTTTGTTGTCATACATTTCAGACCATAAGTACGTATCTCCTAGGGTTTATGGCGATGAGGTTATGCAAAGTCAGTATGAAGAAACATCAAGAAGAGGGCTAGAGGGGATCAAAATACATGTAAAAGAGCCTAGTGTAAATTGGAAAATTTTCATGATTCCCTAGACCTGGAGCCCCCACACACAGCTCAGACCCTCCTGGCATTCCATGAGAATGACATATCACGAGAACCCAGAGCATCATTGTACTTATTTGGGGATTCATCTATTTGGCTGTTCTGGATTGATGTCCTTATTGCCACTGAGTTCCTCCTTCATCCAAAAGGGAGAAGAGGAAAGAAGAGTTTTTAGTAGATAACATTAAAGTTGTTTCTATCACCTCAAAAAAAGAGAAAATTCAATTTGACAACAAATTCATTCTCAAAGTTTACAAAAGATGGCTTTATTTTCATCACAGGTTTAACCTCTGAGCAAGCCCTACAGTGCAACCCAAGAAAATATTTAAAAACTTTTCAGGGCTCCCCAGAAAAGAAATAATTATATGCCTAATTATCTCTCTGTCTATCTATCTGCATATATGTATATACATACATATACATATACATATAATTCAATATATTCAATAACGTATATTAAACACTGATCATATATGCAGTACAGTATCATTGTCAGTTCTAGCTACATAATTTTAAATGTTTACTCAGTGCCAAAATCTATGGTGGCTCTCTTTTCTCAAACTAGCCAAGAAAGATTACTTTTCCTCACCAGCAGGCTCAGACCTGCCCATACTCAAGGTTCAATCCCTTAATAATCACTCATGTAAGAGCCCTCTGACCCAACCAGACCTCCCCTCAGAATCTGATTACTATTCCAGTTCTCTGATACCTAGGACTCTGACCTGACTAATCGTGCCTGGAATTTGGACTTTTGCCAGCCTTGACCCTGATACCTGTGCCTTAATCTGTGGCTTACTTTCTTGGTTTCTTATCTTCTTGTTCCTCAAGAATAGTAGTAGCTTATATGTTCCTCAACACCTTCCTTGACCATGTGGCCTCCTAACCTCTGTTGGTAATTGTAAAGCATCGGCCTGATAGACACGGATGCCCATAGACCTTTTCGGACACTCTATTGGTATACACATGATATTTTTAACGAAAAGAGTGATTCAAGCCAGCCTAACTCCTGGCCTACTGAGTTAAGACACAGCCTCACTGTCTACCCTCACTGAAAAGACCGTGATGAAAGAATTTAATATTTGATGTATAAATTCATGCCCACAGCCGGCAAATGAACAAAGGCATCTTGTGGCAACACCATGTGGCTAAATGTGCTTCCTTCAAAGAAACAAAGAGTTCTGGATAAAGAGTTCCTTCTTCCACTTGTGAGTGGCAAGTCACTACAGACGACAGTCAGCCTCCACAAAGGACGTATATCCAAAGGGAAGAAATGATTTATAGTTCAAAGTGCCCTACATCCAAATGCCATTTCCTTGGCATCAGCTTTTGTAGTTAACTCCATGTAAACCCACATACACACACCATATACACATATGTGTCTTCTTAGCTCATTGCATCACTCTAAACCCCTGCTTCCCCCCCATACATACATACATACATATATATATATACATATTTATTTATTTATTCATTTATTTATATACATACAAGATGGGCACTCACACAGAGCTTAATAAAGCACACAATCCTATTTCTTAATAAGTCAGAAGAAAATAGAAACAAAAGAGTGTTGATTTGTTTCTTCAAATCTCTGTTCCCACCTGATTGAAGTTACTTTAAGTCTGGGAGCTGCCCACTCTCACAGAGGGAAGTCAATGGAAATAACTGGTTTGTGTGTGTTGATAGTATGGTAATTATTTTCAAGGGTATCTAATGTATCAACTTCAAAAAAGAAAAAGAAAAGGAAACAACAAAAGAAAATACTTCCTGCCTGTTTGCAGCTGTCTTCTTTACAACATGCTCAGGGTAATACTTTGTATTTCATTCTCTCTTGCTTGGCTGGGCAACATTATTCCGTGAATTGGCACAAATGTTGAAAGCAGTGATATGATTCAGAGATCTGTGATGGAGAGTACAGCTGCTTGATCAAAGCTGTTTAATCAAAGTACAGTTTCTTGGAACATCTACAGAGCACAGGTTGAAAGGGAGAAGTCAAAACCAATAGTTTATTAACACCCAAAAGACAAAGATCACCCAGTTAGTCATCTCTATTTTATGAAAAGGACAGAGATAGAGACGAACTTGGAGGTCATCTGAGCCTCCTGCCTGTCTGCCTGCCACAGGGCAGAGCCACCTAAACCAGTCCTAGAAACAGGAGGATCCATGCTATTTTTTTTTTAAAATCCTCCAGGGAAAATTTCATAATTAGCCTTAGTAACCCCAGAAAATCTGAGTTTGAAGCCAGTCTCAGACATTTACTAATTGTGAGACCCTGGGCAAGTCACAACCATTCCCAGCCTCAGTTTTCTCTCTATGAAATGGAGATAACTAGCACCAGCCTCTCAGGGAGGATGAGGTAAGATAGTACTTGAAAATCATTTCTTCACAATTAGAAGAGGTTTCTTATTCTTGCTGCAGTAAGTGAAGCCCATATGAACTGTAATTGCACATCCTCCTTCACCCAATTGGGGTTAAGAGGAAACAATAATTGTAGGCACAGGTCCATGTGGAATAAGGATGAGGGAAGGAGTACCAGGGCATCCCTTGCAAATGTATTTTTCTATTCTCCTACTACGGTATGAACTCTCCATCTCTAATACATTTATCTTTGTTTTCTTTTTAAGATACATAAAAGGACAATTCAAACACATGTGTTGATGTGACATAGAAAAAGCCAGAGCACCTGAGTTCAAATCCTACATATCCTACAAATCCTGTGTAACTTTTAGCAAGTTGTTGAACCTCACTAGGCTTCAGTTTGATCATCTGTAAGATGAAAAGGTTGAGCTTAGATAAGATCCCTTATAACTTTAAACCTATAATCTTATAATACACAAATATATACACACTATCATAATATAACACATATAATATACATACACATCCTAGAGTAGACATATACTAATACACATGCACACTGATGAACATTCTCTAACCAATAGGCAGCCCATCTCCTTTCCCATCCAAAATAAGGATCTCAGCCCACAATCTCCTACATAGGCTGCATCATCTTGGATACAGAGGAGTTGGCAACCTATTGTCTCCTCACCTTGGCTCTGCTGCCACACACATACACACATGCACATGCAATATTAAATAAGAAAGAGAAAACATGTGTGAAGGTTAGAAAAGAATTCATTAACTAGATCATTTAAATTTAAGAACAACATTGGCTTAAGTGGTCAGGTAATATCAGGCCAAACGGTGTTGGGACTATTTTTTCATTTTTTGGTGGTGGTTTGGGGGACGGGGATTTGAATTATCCATGTAATACTCTCTACACCCACTTAGTACATGTAGACTCAGTTTGTTTATGTACACAAATTAGTTTGGAAAATATCATACGGTTTATGAGGGGAAATCCAGACACTATTTTCCCACCCTGCTGACTTTAAACAAGCTGCCATTTTGAAAACAACCAGTTGAATACAGGCCAGTTTTTTAAAAATAGAATTTAAATGGCCCACTCCATCTAGATTATGGGGTGGTTCAAAGTGTGTTTTCATTTCCATTCCCTCCTGCTCATTCTTCAGTATTCCCTGGACATGGGGTATGCCCAGGAGGTATGGAACAAGAGCACCCAGTGTTGTTGGGGCAGTGTAGCCAGGCAAATTGGCATTTAGTCCTGGCTTAGTCACTGACTGATTGTGCAACTTGGGGAAATTCATTTCCCCTTGCAGGTGCTGAGTTCCTTATCAGTGAAATGCAGGGGATAGATAAGATGGTGTACAGGGTAGCTTTTAATTCCAGGTCACTATAATGACTACCTTCCCTTCAGCTGACCCTAGAAGAAAAAAAAGGAAATAAAAGATCCCTGTTCACTCTAAAAAGAAAGAAAGGCCAATCATTCCTCATGTCCGAAAGTTATTTTAATAAATCTTAAAAACCTATTGAATTCGACTTTGCTTGTTTATTAAATATCCAAAGAGCTGTTATGACTCAACTTGACTCTACCAAGACTGTAGTGCAGCTGCTCCAGAGGCAATGCCAGGGTAAGCTGGCTAGAGTCTCAGATTTTTACTTCCCTTTGCTTCTGTAGAGAAGCCATGTTTCCTTCTCATGTAATTTGTACATGGAATATTTCTGGATTCAAAATGTACTGATAGAAGCCATGATTGCTATTTATAGGTAGGGAATTGGGTGGTATTGAAGTCCCATGAGAAAAGACAGGAGATCAGGACATAAAGAAGCAAAATAAAGGATATTAAACCTATTTTAATACCCCCAAAACACAGTAATGTAGTATAACTACAGTAACAGAATCAGAGAGTTCTGGCGTTTGAAGATACCTTAAAAGGCATCTAGTCCTATCCAAAAGAAGATTCCCCTCCAAAGTATACTGGACAAGTGAACATCTATCCTCTGTCTCAAGATCACTTATATTAGGCACTCCAAATGAGCATTTTGACATGTACATAATGTCTTATTTAGTATTTTGGAAGGGAATATTTCACTAAGATGGAAATTTATAACACAAATCCCTTATTCAAATTATACTGGTCATTAGTTTTAGAAATGTTAGCATAGACATGGTTGGTATGAACCTCAAAATAAAAAACAATAGCTTTGAATCAAATTAGTACAATGAGAACTTAAAAGGTAATATTGGTCTAGTGGAGATGTGCTGGAGTCAGCTCAAACCAGCTTGTGAGAGCTGATGATTATATTTTTTCGATGTGAGCATTTATACCTCAGAAATTGGCAAATGTTTGATTTTCATTTTGTTGACTGCCTAGACTTAAGAAAATGAAAGGGAAAATATTAATAATTCATATTCAATTTAGAAGTAAGTGATACCTTTTTATTTTTCTCCCAGAATTGTTAATGTATATGTTTAACCAGAGCTATCCACTAAGCTACCTTATCAAGGCATCTAGAAATGGATGGACTAAATGTACATTTCTCCATGAAAATTCCCAAGTCTCTATCTTTCTTGTCAGCATCAGTGGGCATTGGTAGCAGTCATTAGCAAATTTGTTATATAATTAATTCACTAGCACTAGGGTTAACAGATAGAAACTCTTCGGTTAACATTAAAAGTAGGAGGAAGTAGGCTACCTATGTACAGATGGCTTACCTTGTTCTACAATTTTGGAAGTAGGGGAAGTAGGGAGAGAATTTGGAATTCAGATTTAAAATAAATGAATGTTTCAATTTTTTAAAATGTAATTGAGAAATATTTCATGAAATAAATTAAAGAAGTATATGAGGAAGGGAGCAAGAGTAGAGCACAAGTGATGATGCAGAGAGAGCCACTGCATTATCTCAGTTTTCAGAGAAGAAATTTCTCCAACAGTGCTGAATCTTGGAGTCTCTTTTCTCAAGCACTACTCAGTGGGGGAGAGGGGAGGAAATCAGGGCAGAGTATGGCTCTTTCTTTTATCAGTCAAACTCTTAGAAAAAGCTGTTTATACTCATTGCTTCCATCTTCTCTTCTCCCATTCATTCCTCTATCCTGTGCAAAATGGATTCTGACCTCATTACTCAACTAAAATTGTTCTCTCTTAAGTTGTCAGCCACTTGTTAATTATCAGATCCGATGATGTGTTAGGCAAAACCACAAGCCAAATACCAGGCAGGCACCTAAGCTAGTCAGGAAAGAGAGAATGAAAAAAATCAGAAGTTAGAGCAAGGAAGAAGAATCAGGACCCAATAAAAACCATCCATACAGCAGACATGCTTCACTTTGTGAGGAAGAAGAGTATGTCTTGACTTTGGCTGTTCTATTGATTGCATCCCGACTACTTTCTCTGCTATCTTGCCCTTCAATCATTCTTTTCATCATATCTTCACTCTTTTACTCTCTCCTGGAATCTTCCCCTTTGACTGCAATCACACTCAAGTCATAAGATCACAGGATCCAGATCTAGAAAGAACCTAAAGCCTAAGTAGTCCAACCTTGTCATTTTTTTAAAAGGTCAAGTATCCTTTACAAAAATCGACTCAACAATAAAATTTCCCTCCCCCTGCCATGTCATTTCTTCAAATGATGACCCTATTTTCTCCTACCAAACAGATTGAAAAATTGTCTCACAGTGGCCAAATTATGATCTATCTGAACCTCAGAGTTTTCTTCTGTAAAATGGAGACAGTAACCAACCAATCAATAGCATTTATTAAGCACCAGGCATCTAAGCACTAGAGACTAAAACACAAAAGTGAAGTAGTTCCTACACTTCTGGGAGCTTACATTCTAACAAGTGAAATAACATGCACCTATATGTATACAAAAATATATATACAAATAAACTCCAGGTGGTTTTGTTGGGGAGAGCCTAGCAGCTTGGAGGATCAGAAAAAAGCTCTATGGAGAAGTTAGTGCTAGAGCTGAATCTTGAAGGAAACAAAGAATTCATGGGGGTAGAGGTGATAGGGAGAATGGATCCGGCAATATACTCCACTGCCAAAGTTCATGATGGTTTAACAGTCAAAGGATATGAATAGAATTTTTCTAAAAGGTAAAAACAAATTGTTAAAATTCAAACAAATTCATCAAACAAACATATCAAACATCAAAAATATAAATTGTAATAAATGCTCAACCTCACTAAAATAAAGATTGAAATAAATTTGAGATACCAGTTCCTACTAAAAAAAGTTGACACAATGAAAATAAAAGATGGTGGGGTTGTGAAGAAACAGTTATAATGACATTTCTAATAGATTAAAAATAATAGAATATTTTAGTCACTACATAGTAAAAGTCATCAAAATATGAAATGGTCATGTGGACTATATGTGACTGATCTGTGGTAGCACCTTCTGAGCTCGCAATTGGCCTGATTCACCACAGTTGGACACACTGCACCTTGACTCCAATATAGTGATGTCATTTTGGCCTTCGTTGAGAATTAAGGGCAATAACCTATGAAAATATATCCTTTAACCAACATATTCAATTGCTGGGAATATTCCCTGAGGGGATTATCAAAACAAAACAATAAAAAGAATCTGCTCAAAGGTTTCCATAGTAGCATTACATGTGATTAAGAGGATGAGAAATAACCTACATATTCAATAATAGGGGAACGAGTATATAAATTGTGGTAGAATGATGGAATGGAATACTACAATGCCATTAAGACCATCATGTATGAATAATACAAAGGACAAGTCTTTATGAAATTATGCAAAGTGTAAAAAGCAAAATTAGGAGAATGCCATAAGTACTTGTACTATATAAGAGGAAAACTGAACGAAAATGAACAAAAAGCTCTGATACGGACTTGAGGGTGAGCCTGAAATTTATCATACTTTATGTCTTGAAATGAGATAATTTAAATATAAATAGTTACTAAACAGCTTTAATGGGTCATTAAGTATTAAGTTCTAATGAAATATTTGATTAAAATTCCTACCCATTCTTTAAAATTCAATCTGTGTGTTTCATCTTTCACGAAATCTTTTCTAATTCTCCTTGGAAGTAATGACCTCACCTCAAAGATGCCTAAATATGTTTGTTTGCAGCTTCTACCCATTACTACAGGTTCTGCCCTCTGGGGCCAAACAGTTTAATAATTCTTCCCCATGCCAGCCCTTAAAATTCTTGCAGACAGCCATCACGCCCCTCCCCCTGCCAATCTTTTCTTTTAAAGACTAAACACCACTAGTTCCAGCCATTTCCTTGCTCCCTCAGTTCTAGTGGGTCCCTGTTGCTCTGGTATTATATATAAATTACTCTGTTTGACATTTAAAGCCCTTCATGATTGGCCCAAGCCTATCTTTCCAGCTTTATTATTTCTTATTCCCCTTCACACATTCTATAATTCCACCAAAGTGCTCTCCTTTCTCTTTGGGACACAGTGTATTCTTCAGTCTCCTTGTCTTTGCTCAGGTTGTCTGTCCCTTGGAATGCTTTTTTCTCATCTTTGTCTTTTTGGATTCTTAATTTCTTCAAAGCTCATTTTTAGCCATCCCCTATAAGAAGCCTTTCCTGGTTTCTCTAGATTTTAGAGCCCACCATGCTAGGAGTTACTTTGTACATGCATATTTGTACATATTATTTCTCTTATAGAATGTAAACTAAGGGTTTACATGTAAGCTTGTAATATTATATAATGTAACATAAGCTTTCAATGTTGTTTCCCCTACAGAATGTAAGTTTGAAGACAGGAATTGTTTCATTAATGTTTTGTATTTTCACTGCCAAGCACAGCGCCTGCTGACCCACTTAGGAACTTGAAAAGTCTTGTTGAATGATCAATACGACATAATATCCTCCTTTGTCAATGCCTTTCTTAAACTGTAGCACTCAGAACCATGCTGACTTCTCCAGATGTGGTCTGACTTAGGGTACCTCCTTATTCCTGGAAACTGTGTGTTACTTAATGTAGTCCAAGATCAAATGACCTTGCTTCGGCTGCCACATCACACTGTTGACTCATTACCCATACAATTCTTAGATCTTAAGATAAACCACTGTCTATGTCTCCCCCTGACTCGATTCCCATCCTGTATTTGTGAAATTGACTTTTTAAACCCAAACATATGACTGAACATTGAAACTTCCTGTACTTGCCCCTGTATCTTCCAGTGCTATGAATATATGTATCTTATCCTTCAGTGAGACTAAGCACTAGGAAAACAGGAGCCCTATTATCTAAACTTTGTATCTCTACTGATAAGAGCACAGTGATGCTCATATAATACAATCATTGATTAGTGATTTTCTGAATTGAAGTTCTTATTACATAAAAAAACCATTTCCAACCTGTTCAAACTAACTTTTATCGAGAGCTTTTTGAGCTTTCTCTCCCACTAATTCCCGTGGATTACTTGATATTCCTCAAATGTACCAGACATTCCCCACACTGTTCCACTGCACATATCCTGTCACTATCTGTTATTCTCTCTCCCTTCATGATCATTGATTAAAATATTACCTTTGCTTTAAAGTTCAGCACAGATGCCACATTCTTTCTGCTTTTGCCCAACTGAATGCACTCATCTGAACACCCTTAGGACATTTTTGTGGTATCCTTATAATAGTTACATATTACAAAGAGTTAATATGATTACATATGTATTCTTCATTTTTTCCCCATTAGATTATAAGCTTTGTGAGGGTAGGACTTTGACTTGAAAACTGAATTCCAAAACAGAGTTTGAATTTGTGGGGCTAGCATGGTGTTATACTAATTTTAAATTCCCAAGAAATATCTATTAAATTAAATCAAATCAAATATGAGGCATTGGAGACAAGGAGACCTTGAAATTTAAACACTTCTTCTTTAACCAGAGAATCTTTTATGTGTATTTTGCCAATTTCAGTTTTCATGCCAAAACCAGATCCTAGACATGGTCATGAACTAGATCAAGCAAAGTCGGTTCACCTGGCTGTAGTGGAAAGTAGAAGGCCAAACCAAAACAGAACCAAACAACTGTATGGCACAGCATCACTAGTTAACCTTGGCTGGCTGCTTCTTAAAATTAGAGACTCTCAGACCCGCATGTGAGTTCAGAGGTCATCTCATCTCACCCTTAACAAAGGCATGGATTTCCTCTGCAAAATTCCTAAAATGGGAACATCTAGACGGCTCAAAAACCTTCAGTGATAGGGAACTCACTAGCTCTGTAGCAGATTATTAGAGTTTGGACGAGATTAAATGACTAGGAAGGTTTTCCTTAAATTGAACCTAAATTTAACTCTTTGTAACTTGTTACTCCTATGTCTAACCCCTTGTCCACATGAAGTTTTACATATATACATATATATTTACATACATATATACATACACACATATGTATGTGGATATAAACATACACAAGTGTGTGTCTATGTATACACATATATGTATGTATTTATATACATATATGTATGTGTGGATATATAAATATATATGTATATGTTTCCTTAACTATAAAATTAGTGGATTAGATTAGGTTACCTCTGAGGTTCCTCCCTGTTCTAGATCTATTCTCTTGCAGGGTTGGGGAAACTGCACGCTTGAAGTCACATGTGGCCCTCTAGGTCCTCAAGTGCAGCCCTTTGAGGGAATCCAAACTTCATAGAACAAAATCAAAAGGTCATACTTGAGGACCTAGAGGGCCATATGTGGCTTTGAGGTCACAGGTTCCCCACCCTTGTGACAGCCTATCATAATTATTTCTGGTTATCAATTCCCCAGTATCCACTCTATATCTTAGATCAAAAGTGGGCAAAATAAGACGCTGCTTTTGAATAGACCATGAACTAAGAATTATTTGTACACTTTATTTTAAAATGCAAAAACCATTCTTAGCCCAGAGGCCAGGTCAAACAGCAGGCAATGGGCCAGATTTGACCTCTGGTCCATAGTTTTGCCAATCCCTGCCTTAGATTATGAGTTTCTTCCAGTGTTTATGATCTGAGTTCTGACTGTCTTTGGCACAGTGATCTCCTGTAGTTTCCACTCACATAACTGGAAACCCCCTCACATTTCTCCCTAGATCTTTCTACAATGACAGTCCCTGAATCCTATTCATGTCCTGGTAGGGCTGTCTTCCCAGTCTACACACCAAGTAGACTTCCCAGTCTACTACCAGTCTACATAAGTTGATGCTGCATTATGCCATTCATTGAATTTTCTTTAGAATTTCAGCTGTCACAAACAAAACTTTGGGTTACTATAGCTGGTGCCTTTCCACTGCTCATCTACATAATCTAGAGAGTTTTGAGGTCACCATTGACCTTGGCAAGGGTCTCAGTGCCTGATACACAAGATTCCAAAGGCAGCACAGTGTGCCGAGGCTAGGGTGCTACCTTCCCTCTCTGACTGACTGAAATGGGCAGCCTCTTGAGCAATTGGGCCAGCTGCCAAAAGAGTTCTTTGTTGGGTCATGTTTTGGTGCCCCCAAGTTACAGACATGAAACATTCCTGACAGAGGGCCATCTTTGGTGAACGGAGGCATCAACAGGCCCACCACTGTTTCCAAGAATGAAACAATTTCTCCCTCTTCACTCCTCGCAAGTGCCTGAGGGCAATTTCAAGATTTTCCAGAGGGAGAGAAAAAAAGACACAGAGAAAAAGAAGCAAGGCAGACAGATGGATAGAAAAATCTAACTGATAAGTAACTCAGAAATCTGCATCTAATTTCCAAAGCAAGGCATCCATCAACCATTCTCCAAAGCAAGTATATTGAAGGGCTTGAGAAAACAGACTTCCCAGCCAAATTTCTGTTAGTCTATGTCTACAAAGTCAGACAGCACACATTGGCTAAGACTGAGAATATCTTCATCACTATTTATAATACAGGGGATAGTACTTCTTTACCTCAAATCTCCCTGCTTTTCTTCAGCTGAGTAATACTGGCTATTATTTATTATTCACCTATTTGCAAAACAAGATAGCTGTGGTTTGTTTTTTGGTGACACGTTGCACTCTGCCTTGCAAATGCACATCACTGCTGCAAGGGAGACCAAGTGAGGGAAGTGGATGAGTCAGTGCAACCCATTCCCATTTCTGGAAAAGGCAAGATGGATCGCATGCCCTATTGATGGCCTGTATAAAAGACAATATATTACAAAACAGGATAGTGTTATTCAGTTCCTCAGAGCTCAGGGATATTCTAAAAGGCATGTCATAGTTTATAATCATGAGGAGGCAGCCTGGCAAAGAGGAAGGAGCACTAAGTTTGAGTCTCAGCTCTGATGTTTATTGCCTGAGTGGCCCTGAGTGAGACAATGTATTCCTCCAGACTCGGTTGTCTCATCTGTAATATGAATGATCATAGAATGATAGATCTAGACTGGAAGGGACCATGGAAGTCATTTTTCAGATGGAAGATCACACAGAGTGCTAGGTGTCAGAGTCAGAATTTGAACTCAGATTTTATGGTTCCTAATTCAGCAGTCAAGCTCAATGCTCCTTTAACTGAATTACATCTTCTCCCCTAGGGAGAGGGTATAGGGGGAGAAGACTAGGTAGTTTCAAAGGTCCCTTTTTACTCTAAATTCTATGAACTATTCAAAGGTAAACTTTCACAGACAAAGGAAAGTAATGGGTAAAAATAAGTACCTGGATAATTAAATTTGAAAATTAATTCATCCAATCAGACATGGTCTATGGTCATCAGAAGAAACATTTTTCCCCTCTCAACAGTAGGAAGACTAAATATCTACAAGTGTCAGATTCAATTTCCCTGTCCCCACCAACTTGCTTGTCTGACTCTTCTTGACGTCATTTGGGTTTTTTTTTTTTGGCAGAGATATTGGAGTGGCTTGTCATTTCCTTCTCCAGCTTATTCTACAGTCACACAGTCAGTGAGTGAGGCCAGATTCAAACTCAGGAAGAAGAGTCTTCCTAGTTCCTAGGCTAGTGCTCTATCCACTGCCCTTCCTAGCTGCTCTAAGGTTTCTCATTCTCCTCAGCAAAAACTAGAAAGAATGTTTGTTTGCACAGCATCCCCAGTCATACTTATTGGCCTGGTTAAATGTACCTTTTCAATCTTACTATCTGTAACACCCCGAATTCAAACTCTTAGCTTTAGACTCGAGGTGAAGCTGAGAAATTCATCTTGTGTACATGAAATCCTAAGTGATATATACATGAATAAAAGCACTATGAGAGTCTGAAATAAAAAGAACTTTGAAGATTACCAATCTTCTCTTATATCAACAGACCTGCAAAAATTCAATTTAGCCTTTGAAAGTTACATGGATCTTTTTCACTGTTACTTATGCTGTATTTGCTAAATGATTTTTCATATATTTATAGGTCCTTTTATGTACATTTATCATTACTAGAATATAAACTTCTAGAGGTCAGATTGTCTTAATTTTGTATTTGTCTCGCTAGTGAATAGCAAGGGCCTAATAAATGTTTGTTGACTGATTCTCATTTCCATCCAATTTTTTCCCCTTGTCCCAGGGGATCATATTTCTTTGATAAACTAATAACCTAAATTATCCCTTTATTTCTACCTTCTGGAAGAAATTTTAGGGTTTGTCCCATCAAGATGTTCTAATTGGCTCTTTCCTCAGTACAGAATTCGTATGTTTAGAGCTTGAAAGGACCTTGAAAAAATAAATGAGAGGACTTAGATCTGGAATGGATCTTTGAGATCTATTTCAACCCATTCACTTGACAGATGAGGAAGCTGAGGTCAGAGAAGCTAAATGAATTGCCTATGGTCACAAATATAGTCTTGGCTTATCTGCCTTCATCGACATTTCTTAGGCTGGATGCAGGGACTCTGACACCCATAAGCTCATGAGATTCACTAGGCTGACATATCTAAAAATCTAGTAACCTTAGTGACTTGCCCCCTAGCAAGCTCATTCAGGATACCTCCTACAGAAGAAGCCCAAGGGAAGGGGAGAGAAAAGCTTATTAAGTTTCTCTGTGGTCCAAGGCCTGTCAGTCAGGAATGATTTTCAAGGCTACTTTAGACTATTCACAAGTAAGCATTCTACAGTCAGGTCAGGTTTTCCTCAGCGAAATCATGGCCAGAGCAGACAAATACTTTTCCAAAACCACAAGAACTGCTGACCAGCTCTGGTTGTTGGGCTCTGCCTTCTGCTGGCAAGAACAAAGGGGAAAGCAATTTGGCGGGCCTGTGTGTGCTACCACAGGCCTCTCTGGCAGGGCTCAGACCCTGGAGAACAAACGCCAATGACCTCTTCTCTTTGTCTGGAAAGACATAATCCAACATCCCCAGCCAGGAGCCCTGAAGGTTTAGTCAAGTCATCACTTGCCTCAAAAACAAGTCTGCCCTCCCTGCACAGGCCCAAGAATATACTTTGAAGAGAAAGCATCAGCCACCTTTTAGCTGCAGCTGGGAGAGGAGATGAGAAGAAAGATGGAGGTGAAGTGTGTGGGCCAGATTTAGTGATAGGACTGTGCAAAGGTATGGACACAGGTGTTGGTGGGAGGACTTTGTTTTTCTGAATATATTTTCCAGTTTACTTGAGGTGGCAAGTTTTTAGATCCAAGGGGCATCAGCAGGTCAATGTAGTATCCATAAGTCTCATTGACCCTTGGTGGTGGATCTAGGGCAAGGGTTCTTAACCTTATTTTTATCATAGACCCCTTTAGCAGACTGTAAAGCCTATAGAATTTTTTAAATGCATAAAACAAAATATATAAGATTATGAAGGGCACCAATCATACTGAAACAAAAGTATCTAAATATTAAAAAAAGTTCATGTACCCCAGGTGAAGAGCCTCTATGCTGGGGGCATAGGAATGTGAGAAGGAAAGAAAACAAAAGGAAAGACAGAAGTAAGAAGAGGAAGTGATACGACCCTTCTTTCCCTCTTCCCTGTTCGACTCTTCCTGGGGGTTCTCTTGGTAAAGTTATGGGAGTATCTTGCCATTTCCTTCTCCAGCTCATTTTACAGATGGGAAACTGAGGCAAATAGGGTCAAGTGACTTGCCCAGGGTCACACAGTAAGCATCTGAAATCAGATTTGAACTCAGGAATATAAATCTTCTTATTTCCAGTCCAGAGATCTATCCACTGAGCCACCTACCTGCACCTTGTTTCCCTTTTGCTTTATCCCAATCCCATCTTTCCTTCAAGATCCACTTGAATTTATCCCCTGGTTTCTCTAGCTCATGATGATCTTCCTCATCCAAGGATTTCTACAGTATATCTTTTCTGTAGCATTTCTGGGCAATTAATCATATTCTATATTGTGGTGCCCTCCACCCTTGAAATCCTGTGATTCCTCTTTCCTTTCACTGTTCCTGTACTAATTCCCAACTCTGGGTAACCTTCCTTGACAATTCCCCTAAGCCTCCATGTGATGCTAAAGAAATTCATAAGCCTAGGCTGGTTGGTCTCCTAAAAATTCAGTCTAACCACGGCCCACTCTCATGACTTCATGACCGGCCTTTTATTCATATCTGGCTGTAACTCATTACAAATGACAAATTGTGAAGTAGAGAAAAGGACATCATCAGAAAAATGCCCAACGTGGCAGGAAGATGGGTCAGTCACGTAGGAAGAGTAAGGGGTATGGCAGACCACACTTTCTTCTACTTTTTGACTTAGTTTTAATATTTCTCATGTTAATTTCTGTTTGGTCCATTCTAATTTCTAAGGGGTCAGTTTCTTGGGAAAGGTTTTGTACTTATAAGCTGTTAAATCTCCTTCAGTTGGTCAGGAAGGCTCCCAGAGTGTTGAGATAAGACAAGGACAAGGGTCAAACTGGAGAGGTGAAAATGGGGGACATATCTTCTTGCATCCTTGATGGAAGCAGTTAGATGAATGTGACCATAGAACCCCTGGAGGAGTTGAATATCTGAAGGGCCATTGCTGAGATTCTCATTATTATTGACAGTTACATCTGAATACTCCACCGCTGGGTTTAATTTATCACCTGCCATCTCCATCAAATGGTCCTTTCTAGGGCAAAAGTCCTCTAGAAATAGACATACTGTAATGAACCAAATATTAAGCAAATCTCCAATCACCATAAGGACATTGTGGCTTAATTTGCCATAAGTGGAAAGATCATTGGCATTTTTTTTCCTTTCCTAGTAACAGCTTATTTACAACATCCAGATGTCCTCTAATATTTGACTGCAAGCATGACTGCAATTTCATATATATTTTGCTTCCTGGGCACCATACTACTTTCTAGGAAAAAACAACTAAACATTTTGTCAGAAAATAATGGAGAAATCTACAGGAAGTCAAGTCCTCC
The DNA here is from genome assembly GCA_028658325.1 of Potorous gilbertii. Lineage (NCBI taxonomy): Eukaryota > Metazoa > Chordata > Mammalia > Diprotodontia > Potoroidae > Potorous > Potorous gilbertii. Next base: position 244,486,630 of record CM053772.1, on the reverse strand, counting down.
TCATTGTAGCAAACTGCTTCACTGTTCTCATTGTTCTAATGTGGACCAAGTATACAACCATGAGTTCTATCCACACTCTTTTTCTTTCACAGAACCATGGACTTTCAGAGCTAGAAGGGGAAATCAGCAGTCATCCAATCCAATGTATATGCAAAAAGAACATAGTATATTTAATATAACTACTATATACATAATAATTGATATGTTTAAAAGGAATAGCTAGTCATACATAAAAGATTTGCAGTTTCATGTACAATCATCTATTCTACTATATTATGGAAATGATTGTTTTATTTCTTAAGTTCAGAATAAAACAAATAGAAATATAATATAATAATAGAAATAATATAAATATAATGTAAATATATATAAAACATAAATATGTACATAAAAGAAAAGAACATATCTGATCAATGGTCACCTAGACTCTGTTTAAAGAATTCAGCGACAGGGGAGCCAACCACCTCTCAAGGTAGCCCAATATTCAACTTTAAGGCAACTCTAATCATTGGAAAGTTTTCTCTTATTTCAAGCCTAAATCTTCCTCTTTGTATCTTCAACCCATTTCTCCTGTCTCTATCCTCTGGAGCCAAATAAAGCAAATGTAGTCCCTTTTCCTCCTAACAGTCCTTCAAATACTGTCCATCTATTTGAGAGTTATCATCTTTCCCCTGAATCTTCCCTTCTCTGGGTTAAACAGTCGCAGAGTGTTCAATGGGTCCCAATATGGCACAGTTTTGAGGCCCTTTACTCTCCTAGCTGCATTCTTCTGGATGCTCTCCACCTTATCAATGCCCTTCTTAAACTGTGAAAAAGGAAAATAAGTAAAGAAAAAAAACCATAGTGAAGTGAACTTTTCTGGGGAGTGCCTTTCAAGTGACCGTTCTTTTGGCCCTGACATTCAAATAATTTTTAATCCATTATTGTGTTATCATCCAGTTCCTATCTTACTTTCTTTGCACAAGAATGGCATAAGATACCTTCTCAAATTCTTTGTTAAAATTCAGGTAAATGATAGTTACAGAATTTCCATTATTTGCAGTTTAGTGACCTTGTCAAGGCAGGAAATGAGGTACAATCAGCTCTTATAGACGTCATCTTGACCCTTTGTGATCACTGCTTCCTTTTTTAGACATTTATTTACCATTTCTTTAATTATATGCTCTAGAATTATTGCAAAAAGTGAAACCAACTTCATTGGCTCCAAATTTGCAAGCTCTGTTTGCCTACCTTTGAACCTCTAGTCATTCTTGGGCAAAACTTTTTACCCAGTAGTGGAAGAAACCAGAAAGCACAAAGGCAGAAAGTTAAGGCTCCGCCCTGGGTAACTGAAAAGTTGTTCATGAGAACCTGAACGACTAAGGGTAAACTCAATGAGCAGAAAACCATTTTCAAGTATTGAGGTCACCCATGTGACAAGTATTGAGACTAAAAGTCCATTCTCAGCTTGCCTATCACACATGTTTAGAAGGAAAAAAGACAGAAAACTATTATCTTTTAGTGGACATATACCCTGATAGATGAAAGCTCCAGGATGAGGAGGGGGAGGAAGAAAAAAAGGAGGAGGGATAGACCTAGTGTCAAAGCCTAAATTGAACATACTCTGAGTAAGATACATGATTACAATGGATCTTTCCCAGTGACAGATAGTATGTAAAGGATGGAAAAAAATTATGCAAGAAGATACCTAATTAGGAGTCTTACAGCACAAAAGTACTTTTATCTCTCAGAGATGTCTTCTCATAGATTGCAAAAACTAGACAAGACACAAATCAGAAAGTAAACTTTTGGCAGTGGCACTCACTAGACATCCAACTACAACCCTCTGTCACCGTATCTTTAGGGGCCCTGGCAACAGTGATGGTTTCCCCAACTTTTCCCCAACTTCTTGACAAAGGAACCATTACATCTTCCCCTGTCTTCCTGGTCTGAGCCCAGGAGCAGGAAAAAAAAAACATTTTACCAGCATACCTGGTTGTAAAGAGGCTATAACAGATGCAAATGATAGAACTTTCAATATTAGCACTCAGGTTCTTGAAATTACCCACTATTTATTTACCTGTCTGAATACATATCCCAGGAGAATTTAAGTTTCTTGAGGGCATAGACTTGTCCTTGTACCCACAACAGCTAGCACAGTACCTGTAACAAATGCTTTTTTAATTCATAAGATCAGAGATTTGGACTAGAAGGGACCTTGGAGTTTATCACAGAACTCTGTGAAGTTTGGATTCAGTCAAGGGGTCTCATTTAAGTATCTAGAAGGTCACATGTAGCCTTGAGGTCACAAGCTCCCACTCCCTGCAGCTTATTCCAATGGGAAAAAAATGAGCACATAGTCCTATGATCTAGAATTTTAACTTGGGGTCCATCAATTTAGTTTTTTTAAATATTTTATAATCATATTTCAATGTAGCTTCATTCATTTGTAATCTGTGTATTTTAGTTTATGTGTTTAAAAACATTACCCTGAGAAGGGATCCACAGGTTTCACCATAAAGGGTCCAGGAGCAATTCTTCACTGTCCAAGAGGGTTCAGAACCCCCACCTTATGTCAAAAGAGTGACTGTGGTCAAGCAAGAAATCACCCTGAAAAAACCAGAACTTTACATTCAAATGGGGACATGTAGAGCCAGCCTAGAAGGAGGTAAGGGAGGCAGCCACCTCTCTGCCAGGCCCCCTAAAACAACTACTTCTCCATTTTCAAGGCTGCCTTTTTGTACAGTCCAAGAAAAATACTTCGCTGCCTCTCCACATTGAGAGTATTTGATGTCCCACACCCTCCACCATCACTTCCTTCTTCCAGACTCCTTTTTTGGCTCCCTGTAACTGCACCCCTCCAAATACCCCACAAAGTTCCTCCTTTTTCAAATCTGACTCCAGTTTCTTTCCAATGACAATCTTGGGTTTTAGAGAAGAGGGAGAGAGAGAGAGAGAGGAATAGTGGCTTTGGGAAACGAATGCTCTACTTCCAGTTGGCCACAGGGTGAGGCCAACTGTGCCCGAGACTGTGCTGGACACCTCTAGTCCTATAGCTGTCTCTCTCATGATTTGTTTAAGACTCTCTCCTGGCAAAACTGAGCTTGTTTCCACTAGAAGCCTCCTGTCTCTGTGTGCACTGCTGTTTGCTGAGTGGGGAGTCTGAACACGGCCCAGATTCTAGTTCACAGAAAAGGAACATGTTGTCCCCTGGAAGCAGGTATGAAGAAAGGGCTCTCTGGGTGTCTTTTCCACCACAGGCCATGGAAGCAATTCCAAATAAACAGGACAAAGAGAACCAAAGAATCATATCTAGTAAAGGGAGGGAGAGGCTGTAGATTCCTTCCCTTGACCTGGCAAGCAAAGTGAATGAAAACATGGTCCTAATGAAGTCAAGGTTGAGTGTTTGATCCTTCCTGGATCAGGAAGCTTTGCACAGAGGAAAGCCCTGTTTCATAGTCCTAGGAACCTATGGAAAGGAAGCTATAGAGAAGGATTAGATTTAATCTGCTAACCCAAACAGAGACTGACCACCTAATCCCAGTCTGCCTTGAAAGTCTCCCCTGCCAATCTATCCCTTGTACTGATGCCAGACAATCCTTATAAAGGTCCCATTTCCTTCATGGTATAGTGTAAGGAATGCTGGATTTGGGTTGGAATAGATTGAGTGTTGGACTTGGAGTGAAGAATTTGAATCTTACCTAAGGCTCTCACTGTGCTACTTATTAGCTGTGTGACTTTGGATAATCTTTGGGCTCCAGTTTCCTCCCATGTAAAATGAGGAGGTTGGAATAGTTTTCTTCCAAGGTTTCTTCCAGCTCTAAATCTACAGTATCATTCCTCTGCTCAAAAGCCTTAGTGTCCACAAGATGAATTCCACACTCCCTAGTGTGATGTTAAAGCCCTCTATACTGGGGGCTCGATGTACTAATCCCATGTTTCTCCACATCATTCCCTGACCTAGTCCCAGGAGTCTCTTTCCTGTGGTGAATATAGACCAAGCTCATCAAGATGAAGATCCAGGACAGTTAAATGAGCTTACTCAAATCCCAGACTTCATCCATTCTTCCAAATGTCTATCTTTGGTGTAGCAGACAGAGCACTGTCCAGAGTCATGCGGAAGATGTCGTTCCAATTATTGCCTCTGACACTGACTGTATGACCCTGGGGAGAGTCATAAGCTCTCTGGGCCTCAGTTTTATCATTTGTAAAGGGAGACATTGAACTTAATGGGTTTTAAGGTCTCTTCCACCCCTAAATTTATGGTCCCATTTTCCTTTTTTCCTGCCTCTAAGGGGAAAAAAAGAGTACACCCTTTTCTCCAAGCTAAGCTCTGCATTTGCTATTGACCCAATCCTCTCCTCCCTCCTCCAAGATGTTGATTAGGCATCTTTCATTTCTCCTAGCCAGACTCTTTCTTGGTCACCTAAAAACTGCCCTGGATCTCTCACTACGAAATACAGCTTTCCCTGAACACTTAACCCCACTTGATATATGTTTCATATTCTCTATTTCATTGCTATCACCCCCATTTTACAGAAGATAAAACTGAGGCACAGAGAAGATGAGTGACTTGTTCATCTCATGCAACTAATCAGAGTCAGAAGCAGGTTTCAAGTTCATGTCTCTCCTAACTCCACCCAGTGATCCACACCACATGTTCTTTCTTCTTCAAAGAGTGGTTGGTGTCTCATTTCTTCAAAGAGCCATTGGTTTCTTTCCTTTCTCATCATCTCAACCCTCTTGAAATCAGACTTCCATCTCTACTTACCACTCTACTGAAGTTTCTCTCTCTAAGGTGGCCAATGATAGCATTATCACTAAATCCAGGGGTCCTTTCTCAGTTTTCATGCATTTTGACTTCTCTTTTGCACCTAGTGCAATTAGTTCTCCCTAGCCTCTCTGCTCTTGATCTTTCAAGTTACTACATTCACCTGGTTCTCCTCTTAGACCTACAAACTTTCCTCTCTTCTCCCCTTCTTCCCTGCTCCTTAATGATGTTTCTTAAATGTCTGCTTTTGGTCCCTTCCCCCCTGCCACTTTCTACCTTCTTCCTTGATAATTTCATTTACTCCCATGCCTTCAACTGCAAGTCTAGGTTGTTATTTTTGGTCAGTTGTTTCAGGCAAGTCCCATTCTTCCTGACCCCAGGGTTTTCTTGGAAAAGATACTGCAGTGCTTTTTCATTTCCTTCTCCAGCTCATTTTACAGATGAGGAAACTGATTTGTCCAGGGTCACACAACTAGCAAGTGTTTGAGGCCAGATCTGATCTCACAAAGATGTATCTTCTTGACTCCAGGCCAGGTACCACCTAGCTGCCTTAGGGCATGTCTAGATTACCCACTCTTAAATCTACATCAAGACCACTCATTTGGCCTATCATTCCAGCTTTTTGAGATCTTTTTGTATCCCAATTTTGTGTCCAATATATGGTTATGTCTCCCAGCTTTGTATCATCCACATATCATAACAGTACGCCATCAATACTTTCATTCAGGTCATTTACGAAAAATTGTGAGAGAAAAGAGCCAGTCAGAGGCTAGCAATATCAGCTTCAGATCTCCCCATCCATGTTAATATTGCCAGGGGGACCAGCAGACATAGTGCCAGATTTTGAGTTAGGAAGATCTGGATTCAAATTCTGTCTAAATCACTGACTAGCTGTGTGATCTTGGGCAAGTCACTTCACCTCTATTTGCCTCAATTCCCTCATCTGTAAAGTAGGAATAATAATACCACTAACCTCCAACAGTGAGAATTAATTGAGATAATATTTGCAAAGTGCTTAGCATAGGGTTTGGTACTTAACAGACTATAAAAATGTTAGATGTTACTACTGTTATCAATCATCTTTAAGTCACACAAAAGTCTCTCCTCTTCTCATCTATTCCAGCCCTCTGTGTATTCTAAAAGCGTAGTTTTATTCCTGGATATATGTAGTTATGCATTGATATCTAAACTGATCAGTCAATATCACGTTAGCACTCTCTCCTGAAATAGGGCATTTGCTAGGGTAAGGATAATGTCTTATACTTGACTAGAGCTGGGCATCTAGGGGGTGCTCAATAAATACTTGTTGATTTCACTTGTCTAATTGACAACACATGCCCATACTCACCCAAGAGATCCAATGAAAAGACAGATGGCTCAGAACCACAGAGTAAAACATAAAAACAAAACACATTCGTATACAAACTCTCCAAGCTTAGGCTGATGGTTTGCTTTGAATAATACCCAAAGGAATTTGTACAGACTCTTGTAATTTGTTGGAGTTTGATCTGTAGTAGTAGCAGGAAGGTGGTATAACAAGCGGATAGAATGGAGCTGAAATTTGAATCCTGCTTAAGACACACCTACCAGCTGACTAGTTGTGTGACCCTGGACAAATCACTTTACTGTCTCTTAAGCCTCAGTTTCCTCATCTGATGAATGGAATGATAGTATTAGCACCTATATTGAAGGATCATATGGACCAAATGACATAATATATGGAAACTTCACAAAGCTTAAAGAGTTACATAAAGGTTAGCTATCATTAATTAATAATTTTATTATCTCCACAAAGAAAAAACCAAACTCCAGATTCAAGATCTTCCAGGGGTGGTATGTCAATATCAGCTCTGTATTCTTTGAGCAGTGAATTATGTGTTTGTACCAAGCAGGCCAATAGATAACTTCTAACCTAGAGGTTATATGCAAATACTTGGGTTGATGTGAAAGACAAAGGACCAGAAGGCCTAGCTTCAAGTCTCAACTCTGTCATTTATGAGATTCAATAAGATAATGTAAAGGGTTTTGCAAATCTTAATTGTCTTTTTTAAAATATCAGCCTTTATTTGTTTATTTAGATCTAGTTCATCAGTAGAGATACTTTTCATGTTGTAGTTCCTCCTATCAATACGGATTGGCCACTCTGTAGTCTTCCAGAGTTTACTAGAGCATTGAAAACCAGTTAGTCAGCAAACATTTATTAAGTACCTACTATGTGCAAGCACTGGGGATACAAAAAGAGGAAAAAGACAGCCTGTCCCTTCAAGGAACTTATAATCTAACAGGGAAAACAACATGCAAATAACTGTCTAAGTAAGCTATCTACAGGCTAAATTGGAAGGAATAACAGAGAGGAAGCCCCAAATTAAATAACTTGCCCATGATCACTCAGCTGGTATTAGTCAGAAGCAGAAACTGAACTCGGGTTTTTCTGACTCCAAAACCAGACTGTCTATGGAGTACAGCAAGATGTCTAATTTATGATTATGGTTGTTGACCTTATTAATATCTTTATCTGGGTGATATTGAGCAGACCACTTAACCTATCTCAGTTTCAATTCCCTTCTCTCTAAAATTAAAGCATTGAATCAGATGATTTCATTGCCTTGGCTACTCAGGTAGTCCGGGGAAGACCTTGGGCTAGTCAATAGTTATGGGCTCGTGCTGTATTGATGGGTAGGGGTAAATGGACCACAACTGTCTTGTTCCTTCTGTTCATTTACCCCCATGATCACTCCCAACATGCACTTTATTCCTGATATAACAAAAGAAACTGACATTCTAAATTAATTTTTAAAATAGTCCAAAGGAATAGTTATAGTTTTTTTAAGTGCACTGGCATGATCAAAAGTAAACCATATCCTTTCCCTCTACGTAGGGCTGTTTTTTAAAAATAGGAATTCTATTCATCCCCCAGGCTAGCACAGTTTCTGGGTCTGCTAAATCAGAGAATTCTACAATGCTCTGAGACCCAGTTCATGAACTTCTGCAGTGTGACAGCTCTGATCTAGAAGAACCAAGGAGAGGGGAGGGAGAAAGAGTCATATTTTTTCCAAAACAACAGGAAACAATCTCGATCAAGGATGAAACGGGCTGAATGCCCAGAGCTAGAGGAGTCAGTCCATCTAACAGATAACTCCCTAACTAGGGTAGATGGTACAAGGCAGACCCAAGGCATGCTGGGAAATCTCTCTCTTTGTCAGTCAGAATGTGGCATACTCACTTGCAGAGCACAGCCAACGGTGACCTGGATGCTCCTAGCACCTAGGAGCCTACAGCTGCCCTATTCTAGACTAAACATTCCCTTTCCTTCTCCCTAAGGCCTCCAGTCCAAAATGTCCTTGGAAAGTCTCAACAGTTTAAGTGAAAAAAATGTAGAAGTGCTCTTTGAATGCTGATATGGGGAGGTGTGTTCACACACAGCCACAGCCATGCATTCACACTAGCTATATGCTCCTATGTTTTGGAAAGACTCTGCAGATGTTTCCACTGCATTTTTGCATGTAGAATGTTGCTCTCTGGAACAGTGTCAGTGTGTGTGGGCTGCCAGAATAAAGGTGAGAATTAAAGAAAAAAAATAAACATCATGGGGAGAACACTGAAGAGAGGCCAATGTTTTGGTTCTTCTTCATTCAGTGTTTATGTCTTCTTTGGGTTACAGTGAGGGAAAGAGGGAGAAATTCTGAATTGCTGACAAAATGACAGGTGGAACTCACTGCTGCTTTGTAGAGAGTGGCACAGGAACTTATTCAAAACCTTCAGAAATCCCCGAGAGATAAAGAGAGGAAGAGGAGAAGGCACTGCCTAACCACCTTTTGGTGTTTTCTAACTGCATTGGCTTTATTTCATTCATTTAAAAAAAAACTAATCTCTTTTTTTGTATCCTTAGGTTTTCTATTATCTTCAGTACTCAACATACACCTCCCTAGAGAGCCATTCCTCAGGAGAAAGAATAAAAAAGAAATCGGTTGAACAAAACTACACATCACATTGATAAAGTTCAGTATTACATAGACTTTTCCACATCCATAGTCCCAAAATACAATCTCCTTTCCTCTCCTTTGGGTAAATTGGGTTTGAGTGCCTTCAAGTACTTAAGGGATGGATATGCAAGGGAGCAGTCCTTGACTGGCCAGGAACTAATCAGAGAAAAGAAATCCAACCAAAAGATGTTTAACTGTAAGAGATGGATAATGCCAGGTGATCTTGTGAAGTAGGATTTAGTCCCTTGTGAATTAGACAGGAAGTCACTACCCTGGAATTAAGAATCCAGACCTTGGGATGACCCTTAAAGGACAGTTTACCGAGTGTAGGAAGGGAACTCCAAGATGAAGTCAAGTACTCATGGTACAAACAGAAGATGCATAGAGCTAAAATGGGAGAAAGCAACACATGGAACTTGGAGAACTTAACCACTGACATTTTCTAGTTGGGTTGTACTTATTGGGAATACAATTGAAAGATAGTAACTAAGAAGAAAACAGGCTTGCAAAAGAGAAAGAGAGAGATCTAAGGGTGATGTATTTTGCTGAAAGCACAGTCTCTGGAGGTTCAAAGCTAACAAAAAAGATGAATTATAGATTCTTTGAAAGTGTTATTAGTACTTTCCAGAATAGAGGAGGAGTGTTTATACTGAAAAACCCTTCTGGCAACAAGTTAGTAGTATAGGGAGGGGCATATAAGATTGTGCAGCCACTTTATCATCTTAATACTGTTGCATGTAACATTATTTACTCATTTTAAACGAAATACTCATTTTAAAATGTGAGTTTTAAAAGCACTTAGTTTTACAAAGTAATTTCCCTATACCAGCCTTATGAGTTATGCATGCATATGTTGGAGAACTCAAAGATTCTAGTATTTCAAAAGATCTTGTTTTGCCTTAGATTATAATTGACTGTGAGATTAAAAAAAAGTTTCCTCATTCATAAAATGAAGGATTTAGGCTTCTGAGGTATCTTTCAGCTCTTAGATCTGTGATATTGATACTGTGATAATGACCTCCACTTTTTTTCACTTGTTTGGCATTTAAAGCCCTTCACAACCTGTCTTCACCCATTTCCAGCCTGGATCACACATAGCTCCCACTCACATAATCTATAGTCCAGCCAAACCAGCCTTCTTGTCATTCCTCAAACATGGTACTCCATCTCCAGTAGCCATGCATTTGCTTGCGCTGACTGTCCTCCATACTTGGACTTCTTTCTTTTCTTCACCTTCACCTCTCAGAATATCCAGCTTCATTCAAAGCTTGTTTCAAGAACCACTTTCTGCATGAAACTTGTTTAGATTTTTATAATCGTTAGTGTCTTCCCTCTCAAAATATTAGGCATTAATTTTGTCTCTATTTTGTGTGTGCTTACATATATATATATATATACATATATATATGTATGTATAGTCTCTTCCTTGACAGTAAGGACTGTTTCATTTCTGTCTTTGTACTCCCTGTGTCTAACACTTTCCTTTTATAAGGTAGGGATTTGATAAGTACTTGTTGATCAATTGCTTAATTTGAAGTAGATTAGATAGGCTACAGGAGGAGTGAAAGGAGGTCTCTGTATTATTGCTGTGTTAGTCCTGGCCTTTCCCGTACAACTTTCCACAGGAAACACAAGAAAGTTCTTTTGATAGACCAGAAGCTCATTCCTCGCTGATGTTACTTGGTCTCAGGAGGAATCTTCCCTCTAAATTATGAAAGCAGCATGTATGGCACTGGCCAAGAAAGGAGCAACCCTTTTGTCCTTTGCCTCTGCTGGCCTGGTGTGCTTCAGAATTATCACTGAAGTGTAAGATCTTATCACAAACCCAAACCAATTCAGGTTGAAAAAAAGTGACGCTGGAGACTCTGTAAATAAGGCCACTCAGAGTGAATTAGCCTCAGTAAGTGAAGCAAATGCTTCTTGCAGAATGTCTTATAGCCCTCAGGGATGAGGCTTGATGGCTGACCCTGTTCATATTCAATATGGATGCCTAGCATCCTGTAAGTCAGGAAGGAATGTGTTTCACTGAGTACTCTTTCCTAAAGTAGATCAGAAGAACACAAGGAAATAGGAGATATCTTTGGCAGAAAATATGCATTGAATCATCCCAATTAGGTTTTCAGGATCCTCAGTTTTCTCATCAGTAAAATGAGGCATTGAAGTAAATTATCTTCATGGTTTCTTCTGGTTCAGAAATCTGTTAAATAATCACAATCACTGAGAACTGACTGTAGGATGGAGGAACTGCCATGCTTCTGCCAGAATACTGTTTTGTTTTTGCCTATGTATCTCTAGTGACCAGCACAGTGCCTGCAGGGCACACAGTAGGTACTTAGTAACTATTTGTTGAATAAATAAAGACTCCTGTAATTTTGTTCTAAGACCACCAGCATTCTTAGTCACATGCAGATTATGGACCGCGTGGAGAATCTAGATGAAAAGAATTTAGATGTAAAAATAGCAGTATTCATCAAAGACCAAGTAACTTTTGAATTAAACTTTGCTTACCCAAACCATGATCAGTCTCAATGCAGCATTGTAACCAAGCATACTTGTGTAATGGAAAGGCTAGGAATCAGAGGACCTGAGTTTTCATTCTGTTCTGCCACTCATTGACTATGAGACTCCCTGGACAACCATGTAGTCTCTCTGTGGTTCAGTTTCTCCATCAGTAAAGTGGGAGTAATATCATCTGCTCCTCTTGGTCCATTGATACTTGAAGGACATTTCATGGGAAAATCGGACAGGGCAATGAGGTCAATGGCACTAGGTCTTCATTATGACACATAAAAACCTCACACTAGGAAAAGTGCAAGGCCTAAAATAAAACACTAGGAGAAAGAAACATGGGAAAGGGGAGCATATATTTAACCAAAATGTATGTCCCATAGTGTTCCCTTATTGGTCTTAGTCCTTCCCTAGATCAAATTCCTTTTCCATATTGATGACTCTGTAAATATTTGTCAATAGCTAACATGTCTGCTCTCATACAGGTTAACACATAAGCAATCATCATGCAGCATTTTTCCAAAGTTAGTAGAACTAGGTAGACTATCCTTACAGCTCTAATTTATTTTCTTAAAAGAATTAAAAGACTTCATACCATTTAGTCTTATCTCATATGAAAAAATAAAGTGTAAAATTTTAAAAATATTTATAACATATTGAATTTTATTGAATATCTGCTTTAAAAGTTTCCCAAGTACTTGAGATAATTCAGCAGTTCAATTTAAAACTAGAAACATATCCCAGAGCATATGATTAGAGAACCAATGACTAATTTTCACTGTCTAGCATCTTTCCAAAGCCACCTGCCTGCTTTATGCTCCATCAACAGCATTTTTCAGCAGCCAACAGGCCAATTGCATATGTTAATTAATGTCCAGAAGACCAATAAGGGAGAAATGTTGGGAATGTATATGTAAGTAGAGAGATTGGGGATAAAGAGAAATGCCTACACACTCCCAAATGTTTGGAGGAAGGCGTTTGAAAGCTCCAACTGCTTGACCAACTTGTGACTTGATTATTGGTGATGTAAGCAGGACAAAGAGCCATCATCCTTGCTCCTAACAGTGCTGACAAATGCTTCTGCTTCTCTTCAGTGGTGAGGGAGGCTGGGAATTCTGGAAAAGAATAGCCCCAGCTTCCCATCACAGAAGAGTCACAAGTGTTAATTATTCAAGACAAGTCTCATTTATTCAAATGCAATGTAAATAAAGCTGGTTGATGGGCCAGGAAAGGAGATAAACGAGTGGGTCAAATGAGGTAAAACTATGAGTCATTCTTGTCTTCCTGGCAAATGAGGCTATCCGTTGACAAGGGTAGAAAAGTGGAGAATGAAGGCTTCTGTGGTAGTTTGTCTTAAGAATATATGAATTGACACATGAGTCACACTCCTGGTTTATCTGGCCCAAAGTTCTGTCTTTGATACACTGGGAAATGCCATGGTTTTCTTTCTGGATAAGAGCCTTGAAGGCGAGGGATATTTCTCCAGACATCCTATATTTCTACAGCAGAATCATGGGCATCCCTGATTTAGAGCTGAAAGAGGCATTAGAGGCCACCTGATCTTAGGGTCTCATTTTGTAGATGAGGAAACTGAGATCTAAGAAAATTAAATAACTTCCCCAAGCTCATATGGGTGGTAAGTAACAGAAGCAGGGGTTGAAACACAGGACCTATATAACTCGAAATTCAGTGGACTTTCCAATGTACCATGTTGACTCTCTGTCTAAACCCATAATTTTATAGGAATGGGGAAAATGAAGGTTAAAGAGGTTAAGGGAGTTGTTGAAAGTCATTTAAATTTGGTGTAAACTTAGAATCATGGGATTGCGGAACTGGAAACAATTTCTGATGTCAGCTAGTCCATAAAATACATGAAAAAAGGAATGGGTTCTACCATACTATGGGGCAGTTGAGTGATGAATTTGGAGTCAAAGAATCTGGGTTTGGAATCCAGCTTAGCCACGTAATATTTTAATTACCTTGAGCAAATCAAACTTAACTTCTCTGGCTTCAGTTTCCTTATCTATAATATGAGAAGATGAGATTAGATAACCTCATCTAACTCTAAATCTATAATACTATGACCCTCCCCAAGCAGCCATCAAGTCTCTACTTAGAGCCCTTAAGGAAGGGGTGATCATTTATCATCAAGGCAGTTTATTCCATTTTGGAGAAGCTGAAATTCTTTGGAAGTTTTTATCTGCCTATCTCTAAGTCATACTTGTTTTTTTTTTTTATTCTGTGGATATGCTGTACAGTTTTCCTTTGATAGAATGTAAGGTCCTTAAGGGCAAGATCAATTTCATTTTCATTTTTCTATCCACAGTGCTTCTGACAGTGTCTGGCATTAGTAAGCTTAATAAATATTTGATTGATTGATTATGAGTAGTTTCGTCCTCTGAGACCAAGTAGGATAGATCTATTATCCTCTGAATACTCAGGGGGTAGTGGTGCAGGAAAATGTAGAATCAAGGAAGATTTTGTGGTGTTACAGCCTGAACTGCGTCTTTGAAGAAAGAGAAGGATTTTTGATGGATGGAGATAAGGAGTACATTCTGGGTCTTTGCAAATGCGTAGCGATAGGAGAAGCATGATAAGTTTGAATCAATTATCTATTTCTAGCTAGTCAGCTAATACTTTGGTTTGACTGGAACACAGAATCCATTAAAAGTAAAGTTGGAAAAGGTAAGTTGGAACTGGGTTGTGGACTGCCTTACATGTCAGTTTAAGGCACTTGCAACCTCATGACAACCCTTCAAATATCTGGAGATGATTTTCCATAGCCCCTCTCCCCCAGTCTCTTGTCAGAACATCTCCAATCCCCTCTATGGTGTCTTTCTCCAAGTCTGCTTAGTTTTTCAATATCTTTTCTAAAACATGTCACTTAGAACTTGACTCTATCAGTCTTCAAGGGGTGACAGGGAGGCTTCCTCATTTTAATGGCAAAACAAGTCCATGTTCATCATATCTATAACCTCTGTGACCTTATGGGTTATCAATCAGACTTCACCTTTCCAGAATGAGGCCCCCTAATCTTTATACGCTTTTAACAACTACACTACCAACTTACATTTATAGAGTGCTTTTTATTGTTTACAAAGCTTTCCACATACCTTACCCAGTTTAATCTTCATAACAATCCTATAAGGTTGATAAAGCATGTCATATGGTCCCTATTTCACATATGAAGACTGGATCTCAAAGAGGTCAAAAGATTTCAAAAAGCTGCAAACTGAGATTGTACTGAAACTCAAGGTGGCTGACTCCAAGCCCAATGCTTCTTCCTACCTTCATATTATAATCCTTTGGTGACTTTGAAAACAGTTATAGGTTGCTGTAATTTCTCTATACCCACTGTAACTTTGTCTAGAGGGAATCAGGCTTTTTAAAATGGGCATGGGGAGGTACATAGAAGCACCCTAATGGGAAAATATTTGGAAGTTTCTCTGGTAGTTAAAGTCAACAGAAGGTATGCTGATAGCAAATAATAGTAACAGTAGAAGCCAACTTTGTCTAATACTTTAAAGTTTATGAAGCTCTGTCCATAAATTCTCATGAGAGCAAGGTTGACTAATATTCTTATACCCTCTACTACAATATCCCCATAGAAGACTCCAAAGCAACTAAAATTATTAATAGCTCTAATGAGTCATAGTTCATGAATCCCATTTTGTCAGTGACTGGTATTTCTAATTGTCAATCCATTCAATTTCAACTTGGAATTATGCTGATAAGATGATTAAAATGTCTGCATTCTCTGATCCAAACATACCACTTCTAAGTTCTAAGGAACTTAATGACAACAAGAAAGTACTAATACACTCCAAAAGATTTATAGCAGTACTTTTGTAGTAGCAAAGAATTGAAAACAACATAGGTGTCCACTGTTTTGAGGAAAAGTTAAACAAGTGTTGTTGTGTTAATGTAATGGAATGTTGTGCTGTAAGAAACACTGAACATGATGAGTACAGAGAAGGATGGAAAGACTTACATGAACTAATGGAAAGTAAAGAAAGAATAAGCAGAAAAACATTATATCCAATGAATATGTGCTGTGTGAATATAATGGAATTTTGCAAATTGCTTTTCAAAATGGTTAGAACAATTTATGGCTTCAACAGCAGCGCATTAATGGGTCCAACTTCCTGTGATTCCCTCCAAGATTGATTATTCCAATCTTTGTCATCTCTGACAGTTTACTGGGTAAATTTTCAGGCAAAACAGCAGAGTTGTTTCCAATTGCATCTCTATTATTAGTGAGTTGGAGCACTCTTTGAAATGGTTTTTAATAGTTTATATTTTTTGAGAACTTTGTTCATATCCTTTGACCACTTGTCTATTAGGGAATGGCATTAGATTTTATATGCTTCTGTTAGTTGCTTATATACCTTGCATGTTGTACTATTATCAGAAATAATTGTTGAAGAAAACCCTTTTTTCATTCAACTATTTCCCTTTTTATCCGAGATGTGTTCATTTTGTTCATATAAAAGCTTTTCAATTTCATATAATCAAATTTATCTACTTTATCTTTTATAATCTCTTCCACCCCCTGTTTAGCTAAGTATTCAGTCCCTTGCTTAGCCACAGCTGTGAAAAGTATTTGTTCTGGTTCTCTTCCATTTTTTGTATGATATTTAATATTGGAGTGGCATATCCAACTTGAGTTTATAACAGCAAAGGGTCTAAGATGTTGGAATAAACCTAATTTCTGTAAGGAAGCTTTCCAGTTTTCTTAGTAATTTTTATCAAATAGGAAGTCCTTTCTCAGATAAATTTTGTTTTTCAATTTATACTATCCTGGGTTATTAAGCTAATTTATTTCTGATTCTTTCTTACATATTCCATTTCATGGATCTACTTTTCCATTTTTTCACCAGTGCCAAATAGTTTTAGTGATTTCTGCTTTATAATATAATTTGTTTTCTGAAACTTCTAGTCTACTACTTTCAGAATGATTTCACTTGATATTTTAGATTTTCGTTCCTTTGAAGACTTTTGGAAAATAAAGTATTTGAATATGTGAGAAACATTAAAAGCACAGCTAGAAAAGAACTTCTCTCCACTGTATCTATGCAAAATTAAACATAATAATAGCTAGTGTTTATATAGTGCTTTAAGGTTTGTAAAATAAATATTATCTCATTTTTTTCCCTCACAACAATGCTGTGAAATAGCTGTTATTATTTTTTCATTGTACAAATAAGGAACCTGAGGCAGACAGGTTAAGCAACTTGCCCAAAGAAAACTTTCAATCATCAGATCAGAGTAAGGGATGGGTGCCCATTGCCTTCACTTCCCTTTCACATTATTTTCATATTCATGATTAAAGCAATAAATATGAGTAGTAGGTAGGCTTCTAAGGTTTGCAAGATGCTTTATATGAATTATATCATTTGGTAACACTAAAACTAACAGAAAAAAGAAACTGAGGGGAGAAAAGCAAAGACATGGTAAAATTATCCAGGGCTGCAGATCATCTGATTGCTTACTTAGAGACAGAGGATCCATGGAAAAATTAATAGAGACAATAATTTCAGTGAAGAAATAGGCACAAAATAAGTCCATAAAATCATCAGCCTTTCTGTCTTAGGAACAAAATGCAAGAGCAATATTCAGGAATAGAAACAGCATTTCAGAAAACAATATAATGTATTAAACATATAGGAATTAACTTACTAGGACAGTCACGAGACTTGTGGAAATATGACTACAAAAATTTTTACAGAAATAAAAGAATATAAAAATTGGAGAGAGATTCAATATTCAAAACTGAGTCATGTAATCTCAGTAAAAATGATGATGCTATCCAAAGTATTCTACAGATTAAGTGCTATTCCAGTAAAATTACCAATGGGATGGTTTATAAAATTACCCAATATGATAAAATAACTCATGTTAAGTGGAATAAAGGTCAAGAATATCAAGAAACATAGAAATGGAAGAAAGTAGCAAGAAGAGTGTCTTGGCATGATCAGATCTCAGATCATATCATGAAATAGTAATTATCAAAATTATTTTGTTTTGGATAAGAAAATAGAATGGATGATCAGAGGACTCTCCATCTAATCATCTTTTTTGCATGTAATAGTATTTTATTTTTCCCAATTACACACAGAGATAGTCTTCAAAATTCACTTTTACAAGATTTTGAGATCCATATTTTTCCCCTCCCTCTCCTTCCCCTTACCCAACACATCATGAAATCTGATATAAGCTATACAGGTATGATTGTACATGTCAATACTGAACATATTTCCACATTAGTCATGTTTTGAAAGAAGAATCGGAACAAAAGGGGAAAATCACAAGAAAGAAAAAAGGAACAATCAAAAAAGAGAAAATATTATGCTTTGATCTGCATTCAGATTTCATAGTTCTTTCTCTAGATGTGGATAGCATTTTCCATCACGAGTCCCTTGGAGTTATCTAAGATCAGTGCATTTCCTAAAAGATCGAAGTCTATCCGATTTGATCATTGCACGATGTTGCTGTTACTACGTACGATCTTCTCCTGGTTCTACTCACTTCATTCAGCATCATTTCATGCAAATCATTACCCGTTTTCCTGAAATTCACCTACTCATCATTTCTTATAGTATGATAGTTTTCCATTCCATTCATACACCACAACTTGTTCAGCCATTCCCCAACGGATGGGCATCCCCTCAATTTCTTATTCTGTGCCACCACAAAAAAATCTACTATAAATATTTTTGTACATGTGGGTCCTTTTCCCTTTTTTATGATCTCTGGGATACAGATTAGTATTTTTATTTCTGGATCAAAGGATGTGCAGTTTTATAGCCTTTTAGACAAAGTTCCAAATTGCTCCCAACATGTTTGGTCCAGTTCACAACTCCACTAACAATGTTGTTGTTACACCAACGTTCCAATTTATCCATATCTTCTCCAATATTTATGAGTTTTTCTTTTATTGTCATATTAGCCAATATAATATGTGTGAGGTAATACCTCAGAGTAAATTTGCATTTCTCTAATCAATTGTGATTTAGAGCATTTTTTCACATGACTACAGGTAGCTTTTCATCTGAAACTTGTCTGTTCCTATCCTTTAACCATTTATCAAATGCGGATACGTAGTCATCTTTGAAATAGATAGTGCATACTGGTATAGTCTGCAATGAACTTAAGAACACACACTATCTGGGGAAAAGACTTTATCCAACAAGTACTATGAAAACTGGAAAGCATATTGGTGAAAAAGTATATTTTAAGTATCTCATACTTCATTGTTGTTGTTTGTCATTTTTCAGTCGTCTGAGTCTTTGTGACTCCATCCGGGGTTTTCTTAGCAAAGATACTGGAGTAGTTTGCCATTTCCTTCTCCAGCTCATTTTTATAGATGGAGAAACTGAGGTAAACAAGGTTAAATGACTTGCCCAGGGTCACATAGTTCTTGAGTGTCTGAGGTCAGTTTTGAACCTAAGAAGATGAGTCTTTCTGACTCTGGGCTCAGCACTCTATCCATTGTACCATCTAGCTGCCATTATCTCATACTTTATGGCACAATAAATTTCAAATATCTGAATTATCAACATTTTAAAAGACTATAAATGTTAGAGAAGGATGGAAGCTTATATAAACTCACGGATAGGGAGTCATGGATAGGGAGTAAATTAATAAATTGACAAAGTCTAAACAAAATGGAAAAGCCTTGATTGTAAAAAATTTAGAAAAAAATTTTCTGCAAATAAAATGAATGTAACTAGAAAAAGATGGGAAGATACAGGGATATCTTTGCATCAATTATCTATTATAGAAGTCTAACATCTCAAACCTATAGGAAATCAACACCAATATATGATTAAGAGCTATTTCCCAAAAGATAAGTGGCCAAAAGACACAGAAGGTTTCCAAAGGAAGAACTATAAATTATTGATAACCATCTAAAATATTCAGAATAACTAATAATTAAAGAACCAAATTAATTCTCCTGAAGTACCACCTCATTCATATCAACTTATGAAAGTTACTAAAACATGGGGAAAATCATTGTTGGATGATCTGAAAGAAGGCAAGCATATTAATTTGCAGAAATTAGAATGATAAATTGAATTATTCTCTAAAATGATTTAAAATATATAAGAAAAATTAACAAATGGTTGATAATATTTTAACTTAAGTTTCCTGTAACTGGGACTATACTCTAAGGAGATTACAAACAGCAAGAAAAACCCGTTACAAAAATGTTAATTGCAACATTATTTAGAAGCAAAACATGTACCCAATAGTGGGGAGTGGCTGAACACATTATGCTATGTGAATGTATTGCAATATGACTGTGCCTTAAGGAATGACAAATATGAAGAATTCAGAGAAATATGGAATAATTTAAAGGAAATGAGGCAGAGGGGAGAAAGTTAAGGACAAAGAGTAATATACATAAAAGTAACACTAAATAAAGTCAGCATGGAGGGGATTAGAACTTCTGGGCAAATACATACTGCATTTAGTATGCAGTGTTAGTACCATCTGGCTAAACTTAAGGGACATATACCTCATTTCTATTAATAATTGATCACATAGCCATTCTGGAGGGAGAACAAAGAGCAAATGTGACAGGCTTGGAGAAGGCTAGCTTGTTCAAAGAAGCTAATTAGGATGCATGGGAAGCTTCTCAACCAACTGAGATTTTAGAAAGACACCAAGAAGATGGAGACATTGGCAGATAATAGAATATTAATTTTTTTAAAAAGTCCTGGCAGGATTCTGTAAATCTAGTGTTAAAATTAGTGAAGCTCACAACAAACTTTGACAAGCTGTGTGTTTCTGAGAGAGTCAAAAAGAAGTCTTATCAATATATTTTTGGTTAGAGTTTGACAGAATTTGACAGAGTTTGATATGTTAGTTCAAGAAAAACCGAAGTGGAAGTAAAATTTAAAAAAAAATGTTGACAGGAGTGTTCTGATGTAATCAGAGGGGGAGGAGTTAATGAAAGGGAGGAGATTTAAAGGGAGGTGATGGGTGAAACAAGTTCTTGGAAGAGCAAGGAAGTGACAGAATCCAAGACATGGGCTTAGCCTGGAAGGGAGGAGGGACCTCTTTTCATGAGCACATGAAAAGAAAAAGAAAAATGGGAAATAGAGGGAAGTCTTTAGCTATTATTATTTAGATATTTATTATTAACTATATAGTATTTTGATGAAGATTCAAAACTATGTAATTTAGATGACTTTGATTTTGATTTTTTTTTTCAGGAAAATAACAAGTGAAATACTTAGAGCAAATACTTAGAGTGGGTTAAAAGTGGGGTCCAGAAAGGAACAGAAAATATTTGGAATAAACTTGGTGGAATATAAGAAAGATACTAAAGAAAATAAAGGGAAAAGACTGCTAATCATCAGCTGAAGTTATTTAGCAATTTATTTATTTGTAGCAGATCCAGCTGACATAGTTTTGTGACTTTCTCCAACAATTTTCAACAACACAGGAGAGAGGAGGAAGATACTGGATGATGGAGGTGACCCAGGGTTGGGAATTGGGATGATGGGATCAGTAGGCTAAGAGATTTTAATGAGAATAGACTGGCCCATCAACTCTATGAATCACCTAACATTCTGACCTCTGTTATCACATCCCAGGCTCTTTTGTCTAGAAGCATGTGTCAGCTATGATGTATCACTCATGGTGCAGCCCCCATCTGCTGGCCCCTCCTATTCTTTCCAGATCCTAATATCATTTAGTGATGCCTCAATAGACATGATGAAACAAATAATTTAATTAATTTAGAAAAGGCATAGTAAAACTCAAAAGCAATAGATGCATTTCATAAAACAGGATTCTACTCGACACTTCCCCTCTTCCCCTTTAAGGGAGAAATATCATTCCAAGTGAAGGTCTTTCAGTTTCCAAAAGAGAACAAGAGATAATAGTAAAGTCACATGCTCAGTATTCATTTTCTGTCTCTACCATTGTGGGGAAATGATAACCTTCTCCCATGATACTTACCGGGAAAATAAGCATAATAATCACTAACATTTATTTAAGGTTTTTCATGAGTCATGGTATTTCATTGATATAGAGAGATCCCAGGAAGGAACTTCCTCTAACTTAGCACCTTCAACACTGCAAAATACTTTGGGGAGGTAACACAGCACACAGGAAAGGGTACCGATTCCCTGATCCTTACCACCTGCATGATCTTGGTAAAGTCACAACCTCCATGATCATCTCTAAAACGAGAGCATTAGACCAGCCTATGATAGTGTTGGAAAGGCTGCAGAAAAAGGGAAGATTATCTGTATTTGCAAACAATTTGATGGTTTCCCTTAGAGAAGCCAGGATAGTTGCAACATTTCCCCTCTGGCAGTGAGGAAAACACTGAACTGGGCTCTGAGTTTCTCTGCCAGGGTTGCTGTATCCCTGGACACTGGAAAAATCAGTATTGCTGACTTCAGGGTCCCTGGCTCTGCTACCAATTGCATTGACCAGCTTTGGTAGGTAAGAAGCAAAGTAGCCAGAGGACACAGAAGGTAGAAAGGAAAACCTTCAAACACCTAGCTGCCGTGTTAATAAGTTGACTCTACAAGCAATAGTTCTGGCTTCCTCAGCAGTCCTGATTACCATTTTCTCTCCCTTTCTTGACTTCAATGTCCAGGGTCCACTCCTGTGTCTGATGTCAAGTCCACAATCCAATTTGTGCTGGTGAGAAATCTAAGCAGAAAATTTCTAGGTCCCTATTGTCCTGCTGAAAGCACTTTACTCAGTCTATACTTTCCTTACATAACTATAGGTTGTGAAAAACTATATTTCATTACAACATTTTTTAAATAAATTTATTTATTTAACTTTTTACATTCATTTTCACAAGATTTGGGGTTCCAAAATTTTCTCCCCATTTGT
>CM053772.1:244415595-244464023 GCA_028658325.1 Potorous gilbertii | reverse complement strand
ATGTCTTTACCTGATGATAAGCAGTTTTCTTCTTCGTCAGAGAGGAATGACGCAATCATCTGTTCCCCAAGAAAATAACCTTCTATGGTCTTATTTTTTTTTCCCTTTTCTGGGCATTTTCCCAGCCAGTTACTTGACTTCTGAGAGTCCTCTGCACCCCCGGCCGAGGTCAAGCTAGTGGTTGGGGTCTGAGATTCGAATGCTGCTCCCCAGCCTCAGGGCTTTCAGCAGCAGGCCTGGCTGCTATTCAATGGGAGCTTAATTTCTGGTGCTCAGGTGGGGACAGGGCCGCCTCCCAGGCTCAGTTCCCTCAGGGGGTTTATGCAGAGACCTTTTGTAATGGAGCTGCTACTGAGCTCCTGCCTGATCCTGGAGCCTCTGGCCGCCTGCTGCCTCTGCCACTGCCTCTGCTGCTGCCTCCCGAGGGGGCCTGAGTCCTGGAGACACCCTGCTCCCCTCTCAGCCCATCTCTCTCTCTCACTGACCTGTGAGTCTGTGGGTGGAGGGACCTTCGCGGCCACTGGAGATTCCATCCCTGAAGCCTGCTCGGATCTGCTCGCTCCTCTCAGTGCTGTGTGGCCAGGGCAGGGGAGGGCTCTGCTCCCGTGCAGGGTGCAATGGACCTGTGGGATCGGTTTTTTAGGGCTCTCTGGAACGGAAATCTCCTTCACTGTGTTGCTGTGTGGCTTCCACTGTTCCAGAATTTGTTTGGAGTTCTTTTTAGAGGAAATCCATGGGCTGTGGGTTCGGAGCTAGCATATGTGAGTCTTTCTACTCCACCATCTTGGCTCCGCCTCCATTCATTACAACATTTGTTCTTTTCACTAATAAAGACTGGTATCCTCCTCTTTTAATCTTAATTAGTCTATCAAAATGTTTCCCCAATTTATTTGACAAATATAACAGTTACCCTTTCAACAAATTTTCCTTCCTTCTCTTCCTTTCCTTCTTTCTTTTTCCTCTTTCTTCTCTTCTTTTATTCTTTCTCTTTCCTTTCCCTCTTTCTCTCCCTCTTCTTTCTTCCTTCCTTCTCTTACCAGCCTAGGAGTGTAGTAGCCACTGACAGGGTTTTATCTGATCAGCAGAGAAGTTTTAACCTACTCTGTTGCTCTTTCCTATGATAGTTTGACCCTTCTTAGGCAGCCTGGTGGCTCTCCACTCCTAGAGTGTCACCATTTTGATGTCAGACTTAGTATGGGCACTGGATCAGCTTTAGCCCCCCAATGCAGCTCAGGACTCCTGAACTCAAGCAATCCACCATCCTCATCCTCCCAAGCAGCAAGGCCTACAAGATATGTGTTACCACTCCTGGCTCATCAATTTAACATGATACAGCAATCTGAAAAAGGCATCGAATTCTTAGATAATTTTTCAAAAGCACATATCCCATTCTAGGGTCTTGCCACAGGTCTTAAAATTCATGTTGGCTTCTGTGTTAGAATGTGTTAAAACCACTAGGACTTGGTGCCTGCTAGATGCCAGAACTTGAGGATGAAGACAAGGCTTTAAGATGAATAATAACCTCCAACGGAAGAAAGCAAACATACCAGGTGCTAAAGACACAACTTCAGTGAAGAGCTGCTCTATTTAACATTTATATAAGAAGCAAGATCCCATGTTTACATAGTTTCGGCTACACAAACCACAATCACCCCTCACCTTCTCTCTCTCTCTCCCTTCCAGAGCTCATTAGAAGCTGGAAACGAGCTGCCTAATCTAAACAGCAGCCAGGGCATCCAACATTGGAAAAGAAGTTTCATTAATATTTAGAAAAGCTTTGGGGCCATGAAAATTAAACATTTCCTGGAAGGAATTCTTTTTATACGGTGTGGGATGAAACAGACAGAAACAAACCCAGCAGTTAGCAAACAGAATGAGAAGAAATGATAAATAAACTCAGGGTCAGAGGACCATGTACAAAAGGTTTGTTTCCTCCTCTTCCTTAGAAAGGGTTTTTATTTTTTTGGCCTCAGTGATGTTGTCTAGAAAAGGAATTCAAGGTCTGTAGAGCAAAGGCTTCTAATAAGACCAATAGAAGCAAAGATTCATAGATCATAGATTTTGAGGCAGAAGGAAGCTTGGATGTTCCTCATTTACAAATGAGGAAACTGAGGCACAAGGAGGTTAGGTAGCTTAATTAAGGTCACATGATTAGAAATAATCAGAGGCAGACTTTGCCAGGTCCTCTGACTCAAGGTTCAGTACTCGCTCCATTGCACTATGTTGTCTCCCTAATTTCACTACGAAATCCAGAGGCAAATATCTGGGGTTGAGTTTTCACATATATGAAGTGGGAATTCTTTTTTCTTAAGGCAGGTAGGTGTAGTAACAAACTGGATGCTAGACTTGAAGTCAAGGATACAGGAGTTCAAATTGTCTTCAGATGTCTAATTACTTAGCTGTGTGACCTTAGGCAAGTCATTTAATTTCTCTCTGTTTTCTCCTCATTCAAAAAACAGGGGCAATAATAGGACCTCCCTGCCACCCCCAAGTTTGTTGTGAAGATAGAATGAGATAACACGTAAAATGTGTCACAAACCTTAAAGCACCATAAAAAGGTAACTATGGTTAAAGGATATTTTATTATATGAAATATACATAAAAGAACTTTAGAAATGACCAAAGCATTATCAAGACAGAAGGCATTAATATTGTTGTTTTAGAATGGCAGTGAGTGAAATTCTGAGGAAGAGGGGTGACTCTGGATGTGAAGATATTGACTCTGTCATACAGAAGTTCCATATTGTTGGATTTGTCTCAACACAATAAGGTCCATTTGTAAAGCATAAAATCTGGATGAATAGAGAACATATTCCCTGGGTCACCAGAACCAAAGAGGGAACTGCTATTTTAGATATGATTCTCACTAACAAGAGAGAATTAGTTGCTAGAGGTTGAAATAACGGGAACCTTGGGAGGAAGTGACCACTGTACCAGAGGATTTGTGATAGAGAAGGAAAGGAAATGTGGGCTCGGTCAGATCTTTACACTTCATTTTGAGAGACAAAGTTCAAAGGGTTCAAAGAAAGGATAGGTCAGATCTCATAGACTAAAATTATACGGAAGGAAAGGTTGGGTAGAGTAATGGGTTGGGTTTGTGATCAGGACAACCTGGGTTCAAAACCCACTTTTGACACATGGTAGCTGTTCGGTCCTGACCAAGTCATAACTTCTCAGCATCTCAGGCAACTCTTTGACACTGTAAGGTACAAAGTAGGTGCTGTTCTGTATTGTTTCCTTTTTTAACTTAAATTTTATTTTTATTCCCAGTTCCACATGCTCTCTCTCCCTCCACCCCCTCTCAACCATTAAGAAAGCAAAAACTGTGATACCCATTAAACATATACAGTCATCTGCATTGTTGCCTTACAGAAAATTCCCTATTCCAATGAAGTCACAAATACAGTACCCTTGTACCTCCATGCCTTATCCCTCACTGCAAAAGGAAAAAAAAAACTGTACAGGAACTCAACAAAAAGAATGGGAAGCTTTTTAGAAAGCCATTTTGATAAGGTGTGGTGGTGCATGCCTGTAGTCCCAGCTACTTGGAAGCCTGAGACTAGTGGATCTCTTGAGCCCCGCAGTCCTCTGAGCTGCAGTGTGCTATAGGAATCAAAAATCCAAAATACATTTGGCATTGAAATGGTGAGCCCTCTGGGAATGACGGTGACCAGGTTACCTAAAGAGGGAAGAGTCAATCCAGATTGGAAACAGAACAAGTCAAATTTCCTGAGCTTATTCGTAATGAGACTGGGCCCGTAATAGCCCCTGTACTCTTAGGTTGGGTGAGATAGGGAGATACAGTTGAAAAGGAAAGGAAGGGATGAAGGGGAGGGGAGAGGAGAGGATATTTCGAAGAGAAACAGTTTTGATTAGAAGGAAAATGTTAAGTAGCTAAAGATAGCAATATGGATGCACAGGAGGCTCATCAACTAACTTAGATTTTTAAAAGACAAAGACAGAAAATGGAAGGAAATGGAGGATGACTATCAAGGAGAAACATGACCTTCTAAGTATAGTGTTAGAATATTAAAATCCAGAACAAACCGAGAAAGTTGAAAAACTAAGGGAAAAAAAAGTTTTAAATCCTGAATGGGGTAAGAGAAGAAAATCCATAAGACATCAAAAGAGATGCTTCTTCATATGGATGAAAAATTCTATAGAGAAAAGGCTGATCTGCTTAGCTTTCTTTTTGTGTCTGTTCTCCATCTACACTCCCAAAGGAGATGCTTCGGGACTGGAAAGAATATAACAAAATGACTCATGGAAAGTTGAAGGCCAAGGTAAATAAGAGAGTAAGAGAACACCTAGCTTCTTATGAGTTCAAGTCACCAAGTCAGATGAACTATACTCTAAGTCAATGAAAGGATGTGATTACTAAGCTACTATTAGTGACCGATCAACAAGTATTAATCAGCTGCCATACCATGTGACAGGCATGCTGAGAATGCAAAGACAAAAAAGAAACAATTCCTTCCCTCAAAGAATTTACATTCTGCTAGGGGAGACAACAAAAACACAGACAAGAATTCAAATGGATCTGTGATCTCACCAATTTGGGAGGTCCTCGAATGACACAGATCTGAATTCATCCATGTCTTCCCAAAAGTTGGAAGCAACACACAATGTGCTGGAGGCCTTCCTTCACCTTCTGCCATCATCTCAAGGGTACCACTGGAGAACTCTGGCTGTCTACTTGTCACCCCATGTTCTTGACATGCAACTGGCCCATCTTCTGTTACTTAATGGCATCCTTTACTCCTCTTTTGTGTGGTTCTTTGGTTATCTGTTGCATCCTGATCACCCCTACCACTGGACTCTACAGTGTCCTTTGTGTGATTTTCCTTTTTAGATCTTCAGGGAAATAGTATACACACACACATACACACATACACACACATATGCAGGTATGTATAAACAATTGCCATGGAGAATAGGAGAGATACTGTAGCATTGGGGAAGGGCAGATGTTGCTCTAATTTAAGGAACAAATAAATCAGGGAAGTGAATGAAGTCTGCAAATTAGAAGCTAAGGAGGGAAGAACCAGTTCAGGTTCAAAACAGAACAGGTCAAAATTCTCCTGCTCATCAGTAATGTTTTGTTCATCCTTCATTGCCAAAGAAGACCATGCCATTGGAGAAATGATGACATGACTTGCACTTGACTTTGTTTGGAGTGAGGGAGGGCTGTGCAGGTCACCAGCCTCATTTCTCCTCCAGAGCCATCTGAATCCAGAGACCAGATATTCATCAGGATGACTGGAAATGATGACTATGAGTCGATAATAGCCCCTGCACACCCAGACTGGATAAGGTAGAGAGATCCAGTAGAGAAGGAAAGAAAGGAAGGGAGGAGATGTTGATTACTGACAAAATTCTATTATGTATTATTAAAGAGATGGTTAGAGCACAATAAAAAGGAGATGATGACAGGGAGCCAGCATGGCTTTATCAAGAACAGGTGATGACCACCTAACCTCATTTCTTCATTTGACAAGGTTACTTTACCACAGGTCAGAGGAATACTGGAGACATAACTTAACTAGATTTCAACAAAGCAAAGTCTCTCATGTTATTCTTAAGAGCAAGACAGATGTGGCCTGGATGACAGAACAAAGAGAGAGGTACAGATCTGGTTGAATGACTAAACCTAAAATGTGGCTTTCATGGTTCTATGTTGATTGGAACTGAGGTCCTCATTAGAGAGCCTCTGGGATCTGGCTTCATTTCCAAGCTGCTTAATGTGGGTTTTTTGGTTGTTGTTCTAGTTATTTTTATCATAGCTAGAATAAAATCAGAGATGGCATACTTATATAATTTGCATATGACATAAAGCTAGCTAAAACAGTAGATGATAGAAAGCCAAAAAAGATCTTTCCAGACTAGAATGTTGTCCTGAATTTAATAAAAGTCCTTATACTTGGGTTCAAAATCAATTTTACAAATTTAAGATATAGAAGGTATGTCAAGATAGGAGTTCACTAGAAAAAAAAATCTAGGCGTTTTGGAGGACTGTCAACTCAATATAATACAACAGTATAATATGGCAGCCAAAAAGATATGATGTGATCTTAGGCTTTGTTAAGAGAGGTGCAGCATTCAGAACGAGGGAATTGATGTTGTTACTATACTTACTCAGATCAGACCAGACAATATTTAGAATTTTGCATTCTGATCTAGATACTATGTTTTCGGAAGGACATTAATAAACTGAACAATGTTCAAATGAGGGCAACCAGAAGGAAAAGAACCTCAAGGAAACGTCACAGGAATATTACTGAAAGAAATGGAATATTTAATCTAGAGAAAGGGGAAGGCAGTGAGTTGGGGCATGGTCATGGTCTTCAAGGGTTGGAGCTGCCAAATGGAAAGGGGAATTAATTTGTTTCCTTTGGCTCTAAAAGGCATAAGGAGGAGCCATGGGGATAAGTCACAAAGAAGTAAATCTAAAGCTTGATTTTGGGAGAAAGTTTCAATTACATCTATCCAACAATTACAGCTATCCGCAACTGGAATGGATGTATCTCCAGAGGTACTGGGCTCATCTTCTCTTGGAGGTGTTCAAAAGAAGGTAGCAGGAGCAGTATTTACATAGGGCTTTAAGGTTTGCAAAGTGCTTTACATATGTTAATTTTGTTAAGAGAGAGGTGTTTTTTTTTTCAGGTACAATTTGGACTAGGTGGTCTCTGGGATTCTTTCCAAATCTGAAATCCTATGAATATGTGACATTCTAAGGATGAAAGAAAAGACACTTGTAAAGACATCTCATAAATGCTTAACTGAAATGGTAATCAATTACACAGCCATTTAAGTATACAGGGACTTGAGCAAGATTTCTCACAACACTTCTCTGAGGTAGCTAATGTATTATTGCCCCTATTTTACAGATAACTAAACTGAGGCTTAAAATAGGATGATTCCTCTTCCAAGTTTACATGGATAATACATATCTAAGCCAGATTTCAAAACTAACTTCAAATTCACTATGCCATGCATAGTGTACTTATTAAAAAGATGAGATAGGGCTAGATAATTTGATTTAAACCATTAGCCAATATTTAGACTGAAAAGCAGGTAGAACAGCTATGTTGCTTTTAACCTTATTAGGCTCTTATAAAAATACTACTTATTTTTTTTCTAGTAGGAAAGAGTTATTCTATTGTATTATATAGTACAAGGCAATTTATGAGTCTCGCCAGTGTTTATGTTAATTCTGAACTGCCAAAATAGCAGCAATTAATATCTCTAATTCCTTCAAAAGTATATTTTATTTCACACAAAGTAGAATAGTTAATAATGTAATGTGGAAAAAACAATCCATATATGGTGCAATTATTACATTTTGCAGCATAATCTCATCTTTACTGTTAGTCATCAGTATGCCATCATTAAACAATGGGGCTTTTATAAGAAAACTTCATTGTGGAGAAACACTAATAAACCATGGGGATAAATCCATTCCTGTCATACAGCTAAAATAACATTTCTCTGATCTAATTCAAAATAATCTTATTGTTCTATGAAGACAGAACAATATTAGGACAATTTTATCCCCTTGGGCAGTAAATGTACCAGAATATTATAAAGAACCGTAAAACTGGAATGGTCCTTTGTTTCATCAAGTCCAACTGTCCCATTTTACAGAGGAGAAAATTGAGACTCAGAGAGTGAAAGTGATTTGTCTAGGCTATGTAACTACTTGGTGCCAAATCTGGGGATAGGTTTCTTAACTCCTTAACTTGTGATTCTTTCCACTGCCTCACCCCACTATGAAGAATGTGGGATTAGGACACAATTTTAATTATACAAAAAGCAAAATCTATTTATTTCTCTCAGATACTTAGCAGCCGTGTGATCCTGGGCAAGTCACTTAGCCTCTGTCTGCCACGATTTCTTCAACTGTAAAATAACACCTAGCTCTCAGAATTATGAAGATGAAATGAGATAATATGTATCAGACACTTAGCACATTACCAGGCACATAGTACATACTATATAAATGCTTATTTCCTCACTTCCCTCTCCCCATCAAAAGTCAGATCTTTAGAGCTATCATCCTCCATCCTGACTGGCTATGTCTTTAAAAAAATAAAGGACTGTGGTCCTGATAAGGAGGCAGAGCAATTTTTCTGCCCAAAGTCTGCCTCTCATTCTGTAGGAACAAGGAGAGTCCATGTCCAGAAGAATATGGCAAGGGACTGTGATCCAGAAGAGTCAGAACTGATGAACTTATTTAAATTTTTAAAAGCATTTAGATGAGTTGACACTATGAAAAACCTAAATTGTATAATAATAGGGGAATGTCCCAAAGTCATTCATTGCCATTGAGGGTGGGAAGCTCCTGATAAAATATAAACATTAAAGACGATTTCCAGACATCATTATAGTAGCAAAGATGGGCAGGCTCACTTTGTTTTTCATGCAGAGATGACACAAATGTTCAAACTTTGTTGCATGATCCTTCCTCCCTTTTATTTTGCATTTGCCACTTCCGGTCCACCCTTTTCTCTAGACCAGAACTTCTCAAACTTTTTCCACTCACAACCCCTTCAGCACTTATTAGACAAACTATATGTCAAATTCCCTCTTCCTACCATGTACCACCCCCCATCCCAGGAAGAAGATGGAACAGGCTGATCCTAGACTGGAGCAGCATCCCAGCTGCTACATTATTGCCCTGTCTTACTCCTCATTCATTCCTGTCTCTTCTCGAAAGACATTGTTTTTCTCATTTTTTCCCATCCTTCATCCCATCATCCTGGCAGTCAATTTTCTTATGATGATTGATTGAGAGATGGGAGAGACTTCGGAGATTTTCTAGTTCAATCCCCTCATTTTGCTACTGAGAAGAAATGGAAGCTAACTGGGTGGGCTTGCAACCACCCTAGAGGCCATCAAATCACCTTATAAATGCACAGCTCACCATCATGGAAGCCCTGAACTAACCTTGTACATTGGAAACTGGGTTTGAATGTCAACCATGTACTTTGTACTAGTCTCCAAGAAGTTAAGTTACAGAATTACATCAAACAATCAATAAACTTTTATTAAGCTTCTGGGTAGCTAGATGGCACAGAGCACCCGACTTGGAGTCAGGAAAACTTGAGTTCAAATTTGGACTCATATACTAACTAAGTGTGTGACCTTAGATAAATCATTGAATCCTGTTTGCCTGAATTTCTCATCTTTAAAATTAGCTGGAGAAGGAATGGTAAACCAGTACAGTATTTTTTTTGACAAGAAAACCCCAAATTGGATCACAAAAAGTCAGATGTGATTGAAACGAGTAAAAAACAAAAAATGCATCTACTCTGTGCCAAGCACTGTGCTAGGTCCAAGAGATAAAAATATAGGGTATCTCAAAAATCTTAGTGAATTTTTAGGATGAACTAAGACTTTGCAGACACCCTGTACAAAAAAAAAATGAATCAATCCCTGAACTCAATGAAATACCAGAATTACGAGGAGCAGAGGTCACATTGTCAACATCCTACAGAAAACAAGAATCCTCCTCTACCTCATTCTAGAGAAGCCCAGTCTCCATCTGAAGGCCACCAGTGATAAGAAACTCATGGGAACAGATAATGTAGTTAAGTGGTGTTCAAACTGAGGGGTGGGGTGGGGAACAGAGACTTGGAGTCAAAGAGGTGATGAAAGGGATCATGACCTCTACATATTCACCAAGCATTGTCATTTAATTATCTACTAATTATCTAAAATATCCTGCATCTTGGCATAAAAAAATAAGCAAAAACATAACTTTTGTAGAAAGAGCATCTTGCTTTATTGTTACAGTGTGCATAGATGCTCTTTTTATTAATAAAATTAAAATTCATTTAGAAGTGTTATTGTATTGAGAGTAGTGTTTAGGTCATGCATTTTCTCAATAACAAGATACTAAAAGAAAAAAAGATACCATCATGCGCAGTGGAAACAGCACTGGGTCAAAGGATCTGGTTCTGAATATTGGCTCTGCCACTTACTACATGTGTAAGTTTGGGCAAGTAATTTAAGCTCAATGGGCTTCGGTTTCTTAATATATATATATATATAAATAAGTATGCTAGTAATACAGGGAACTGTGTACCTTGAAGAGTTATGGGAAGGAATAGATTTGGGTACTATGTAATTGTGGGTAATATTATCATGTCCCAATGTAGTTTATTTTCACTTGGGGCAATTATAATTATCAGTAAGTTTTCCTTAGATCTATTCAAAACCTCTCTCCCTACAATTTCCACCTATTGCTCCTTGCCCTGCTTTGTGGAACTAAGTGAAACATCTCTTCAAAAACCTGACTATGGCTCCCTAAACATCCTCAGTTATTTCAACAGCTCCTTGGTTGGCATCATTTCAAGCGCCCTTATTGTCCTAGTTGCCCTCTCCAGAGCACACTTCAGATTATCTTGCCCAAAATGTGGCATTCCAAGCTGAACTCAATTCTCCAGACATAGCCTGACCAAAGCAAAATGCAGTTGGACTAAATACTGCTTTGTGACAGAATCTGGGCTTCTATTCGTGAGGCATTAGATTGTATTAGGACACATTGACCTCAGAGTTCACTAAAAGCCTTAGGTCTTTTCCCTACATAACCAGGCTTATTTTCACGTGAATTGTTGTCTAGCTACACATCCCCCATCTTGCATTTTTGAGGTTGATTTTTTGAACCCAAGCACAGGTATGCTTGATATCATCCGTCCCTCCACCAATTCAGAGAACAGTACATCCATTCCTTCTCCTTGTGTGTAATTTATCATGTCCTGGACCTAGCTGGGCTCTCTTTCCAGTTGAAAATCTGAACTCAGTCGCACTGATTCAGGCAGCTATCTGACCATTCTATAATATCATAGGAGTTGAAAGGTATGCTAGAGATAATTTCATCTAACCACTTTATTTCATAGATAAGGCCCAAAGGGATTGTTACCTACTTAAAGTCACATAAATCCTAAGTAAAAAGACTGGAATTAGAAACCAGGAAATACAACTATAATCCTCCCTGGATCACTGCCTTGTCAAAGTGTAGGGGCTTGTGTAACTCAGTGAAACCATGATGCCATGCAGGGTTACTCAAGATGCACAGGTCATAGTAGAAAGTTCTGACAAAAGTTGATCCACTGGAGAAGGAAATGGCAAACCACTCTGGGACCTTTGCTAAGAAAACCCAACGGACCAAAGACTGAGGAGTCACAGGGTCGGACACAACTGAAAGACTGAATAACCACCACCACATCAATGCAACTACAAATGCTGAGTTCTTTCTATTATTACTTCTGCTGCTACCTCCCCCATCTACAGCCTATAATGACCAGATTCTGCCATGTCTGCACTTTAAGACCCTGCCCTTCAGTTTTGCTACTGACCTACAAAACCAGTACCTTCTGTCCACCCCCAGACACCTCAGGATGGGGTAGAACCCTTCCCAGTGGAACTTAACAAACATACGCCCACCTATGTTGGAATATGTGTATTTAAGTCCTGGCTGAAATACTACCCAGGGGTGTGATCCTGACAAATCACCTAATAATTTTGAGCCTCAGCTCCCTCATTTTGAAGATGAGGGGATTGGTTTTTCTCATAGAATTGTTTTGAGGATCAAATGTATCTAAATTAGACAAATGTCAAATTTTATTATTTATGCAGTCTCTTTCCTAATATGCTTAGGAAGCAAAGTACTAAGGCTTGTTATAAAACACATGTTACATGGGAGTCAACACAGCACCTAATGAGGTAGCAAGGGCCTTTTCTATAGAGTATAAATTTCTACTTTGGGGAAGGATCTTTGAGAAAGCTGTTTGGAGATTCAAGGGCAGCTAGTGGGTAGTGGATAGAGCTTGGAGTTAAGAAGACCTGAGTTCAAAGCCAGTCTCAGAAATTTACTAGCTATGTGACCATGGACAAGTCACTTAACTTTGTTTGCCTCAGTTTCCTTGTCTATAAAATGAGCTGGAGAAGGAAATGGCAAACCACTCCAGCATCTTTGCCAAGAAAATCCCAAATGGAGTAACAAAGAGTTGGACACAGCTGAAATGATTGAACATCAAAAAAACTGGAGAATCAGAGACCTTTTCCCTTTACTTTTAGAAGGCTGACCTTGACTTCTTCCTAAGTGGGATGTTTACATATATTTCACTGACTTAAACACTCCACTGGGGATTATTCAATGGATAACAGTTTAGTATTTCTTAATTTTAAAAAAGGAGAAGGAATGGTCCTGAAAATGACAGAGATGTGTGCCAAGTTCCTAGAGATGAGCACATCCAGGAATAATTAATCCAAAAAATCGATATGAACGTACTCTGAAGTAGATATAACTCCTCCATTAGAATGCAAGGGCAGAGATGTGCCCAGCACTTTTGTCTGGCACATAGTGAGTGATCAATAAATGTTTGAAAATTGAATATAGGGTATAATATTAAAATGGTATCCATTATCCTCCAGGTCCAAGCAGAATGGTAGGGGGATGGGAATAAAGGAAAAGGAGAGAGACAGACACTGAGATTGAAACAAAGAGAGAATGAGACAGAAAGAAAGAGATTGAGAGACAGGGGTAGAGAAACAGACTGTGGCTTAGTAGAGAGAATGCTGGAAAATTAATATCAGAAAACCTGGATTCAAATCCCAACTATACCTCTATGGGCCTCAGTTTCTTCATCTATAAAATTAGAGGATTAGACTCTATGTCTTCAAGGATCCTTTCCAGTTTTTAATCTATCATCCTATGATCCTTGGTATTTGGAACATCTGAATGGAGCACAGACAGAGCCCAATTACTAGTTTATGGAAGTGGGACAAGTTTTGACTGGGCTGACAGTGACAAGGAAATTAAAAAAAATTAGTGAAGGGAGTAGAGAGTAAAGGAATAGGCCAGAAAAGGAAAGAAATAGAGGCCTTATTATAATTCCTTGTGAACTCAGCACAAATGAACAATATTCATTTATTCAAGGCTATTAGAGCCACATAGAAATGTTGGGAACATAGCCAAGCCTAGAAAGAGGCTATAACCTCGTGCTGGAGAAGTTTCTGCTGGATGACGTTGATACTTCAGACTAGACTTGTGTCCAAGTTATATTCATCCTTCATAAAGGCACCAGGCCATAATATACTGGTTACCAAATGGCATCTTTCATTTTTTTAAACCTTTCTTATTTTCTCCCAGTGCCTTGATAATGACCTTCTAACATGCTGCCTCTTGGAAGTATATTATTTTGTGAAGCATATGTCCTGTGCACATCTCATAAACATTAAAATATAAAGGAGGAAATTTTTTCCCTCGGGGGATGACTTAGATGCTGCAGATAAGAGCAAAGTTTTCATGTACTCCATAAACACAGAAGGTATCTCAAGACCAGCAAGATTTTGCTAAAGTTGACTGAACAACAAATGAGGAAATGGAGGTACCAAGGAAAGGAATGTTAGTTTTTCTTTTAGCAACCATTATACCATCAGTGGTGAACACTTTGAATAGTGTTCTGCCACTTGGAGATCCTAGAAAAATCAGTCAGTCATCAAGTATTAATTGACTGGACACTGAAAGTCACTTTGTCTCATAGAGCTTCAGTTTTCCCATCAGTAGAAATGGGATGAAAATGCTCAAATGGGTTTTCTCACAAGGCTGGAGAGCTCCAGTGAGATAGTGCTTGCAGAGGACTTTCCCCCTATAAAGCACTGCATACATGTGAGATACAGCCATTGCTATTATAAATGAGAAATTTAAGATACCACCCTTGTTCTCAAGGAAATGACCATCTAGTTCCAGAGAAAAGAATAGATACACTTATTAAAAATAATACAGTATATGGTCAAGCGTCAAAGTACTGAAGAGTTCTAGGGAAAGACTAATGAGGATGAGCATATTCAGAATCCTGCAAAATAAAAGGAGTTGGGTTTGGAATCAGGCTTGAGGCTTGGTTCAAATACTCGAATAACACAGTAAGACCATTAAGCAGATCTCAGTTCTTCTATAAAATGAGGGGGCTGG
This sequence comes from Potorous gilbertii, assembly GCA_028658325.1. NCBI lineage: Eukaryota > Metazoa > Chordata > Mammalia > Diprotodontia > Potoroidae > Potorous > Potorous gilbertii. Next base: position 244,450,045 of record CM053772.1, on the reverse strand, counting down.
ACTAGCCTACAAGTGAGGTCTCTTCCAGTTCTAAATCTATATGATCCTATGATAACAAGGCAATATTTCACAGATGGAGATGGGACTTGAGCTATGCCTTCACATGAAAAGGTAGAAAGGAAAGGGGAGGGAATTCTGGGAGAGAGTAACACAAAGAGAGACCCAGAAAAGAATAAATTCAATAATAACGGTTGACATTTTGGTAGCAATCTAGTGCTGACAAAACAATTCATGCATATTTTTTATCCTTACTGTTTTCTTGGTCGGGTTCTATCTTTGACCTTTCAGGGGTCTGTGCCAACCAAAATACTTCTCAGTCAAAGGGTATGAGCATCTTGGGCACTTTCTTAACATAAATCCAAACAGTTTTCCAGAATGGTTGAACCAATTCACAGCTGCACCAACAGTCAACAAGAGATTTTAGTGGAGAATATCTGTCTTTGCTATTTGTATCAGGGATGTTACAATACATTCCTTGAAACTCTAAGAAATACAAGCATAATAAATAAGTCTAAGCTTCGCTTGTCAAAATAAATTGAGGCACAGCTCCACTCCTTTCTCGGTTCCCTTTATACTACCTTGTTTGCTTACTTGCTTAATCTAAAGATGTACAAACGTTCAATGGACCCTTTTGTCTCAGGGATGAAATAGAGTGTCCCTGCCCTAGGGATACAATTGTGTTCTGAATGAACTTCAAAATACAGATGAACACAGATTTTAAAAAGCTTCACCATCAGAATGGATGAAAGGAACATGAAGGAAGAAGGAAAGCAAGGGAGTAGATATAGTTTCATCAGCTTCAGCTGACTAAGCAGTTGCAGATTTCATTGAAAAGATTGAAAATTATAAGAAAGGAAATGAAGTAATGACTGATGGAGCAAAGGTTGTTTGGGCCAAGGATCATCTTCCCTTGACAAGTCAACCATGAGAAAAATATAAGGGGATTAGCTGAAAAGGACCGGACAGAGCTGAATGAAATGCTATTTAAGAAGGCTTTGTTACTTAGAAGTTAAGTGTTGCAGTGATTCAAAACCTCCCCTGCCTCTCCTGCCCTGGAATGTTTATGGAGTTTCCCATCTCTCTCCACTACCCTGGAGACAGAGAAACTGAAATCTAAGTTTGTGGGACTCTAATTCATTTGCTCTGTAATATTGTTGTAGGTCAATTAGGATAGGACAGAGAAGTGATTATGTCAGACTACATAAGGATTTCTCATGCTTTATATGTAATTGATACAGATAGAGGAGTTTTTGCATAAACTGTCCTCCATGTATAAAATGCAATTCCTCTTCATTTTTGTCTCCTAGACTTCCTTGTTTCCCTCAAAGCTGTCTTCCACAGGAAGCCTTTTTCCTGATCTCCATAGCTAATGGAATTCCCTACTCCCAAAGCACCTTTTATTTATTTTATACAGTTTTGCTTGTGTATGCATATGCTGTCTCCTCTGATAGAGTGTAAGGAGAGACCTTGAACATTAGGTAATCTAATTTGCCATTTTATAGATGAGGAAACTGAGGCCCAAAGAGGTTATGTAATTTTTCCCAAGGTGACAGAATGAGTAAGAAACAGTCATGACTCCATCTTCTGAATCCAAATTCAGTATACTTTCTGCTCTGCTAGGTGGTATTTCATGACTCTAAGATCCTGGAGCACATTTCCAAAGATTATGTGATGCTGGCCTTATTAGCAAGTATTGGATTATATATATAGCTCACAGTCCTTCATAGGAAAGGTACCTCTAACACTCTGGGATTCAGGATTTTTGTAGAAAGGTCTGAGCATATCTGCCACTCAGAAATACAGCCAAAGATGATCCCTGGATTCATAATGCCACCAAAAAGGGAAAGAAAAGCTAAGCCAAATAGTAGAGATTTAGGTCAAGCAATGTTCCCTATCAGCAATTGCAGCTTGAGGTGGGGTTCTCTGATATTGTACCCAGTGGTCTTACGCAGGTTTATCAAGGCAGTGAAAGGAAATGCCATCTTGGGCATGACTACTTCACACACTTTATCAACACAGGGGATTTGGGCACAGCGGAAATCCAACAACTTCAAATGTCAGTTGTTATCATGCTTTGCAGCAGGAAGTCCTTGGAGACAAGGTGGTAAAAAGCTGCCCAGCTTCACAGCTCAGTCAGCATCAAGATTTTAAAATTAAGAAGTCATAAATTTAAAATAAGGACCTTGGAAGTCACCAGATCAATCCCATTTCACATAAGGAAACTTAAGTCTAGGGTATTCCATTTTTGCAAAATGTCCAGTGGTTAAAAGTAAAAACAGTACTATCTGTGGTCCAGGGGTGGGGGACCTGCCACAGGTTCCCCACCCCTGGATACCTTACTCCTTCTTTTATGAGCCCTCAAACAGATAAAACTAGAGCCCAAATAAACCCACTCTTAATCAACTATTTCAATTACCCTAACATGTTGCTGGGGTAAGTACTCTCTGCCCCTATGTGGATTGGAACCCAAGACTTGGTAGTTTCTAAGAACTTTTTGTGGACAAAATAATATATTATCCTACAGCTAACCTGGTGATGAGCCCCCTTAAATTTGGCTAGACCAATCCTTAAACAATAAGTCTTCAGTTAATTATTTATTGGGGCTCATCCTTCTAGATTAGGAAGGGCTGCCAACGCTGACAGGTAACCTGTTGTTGGATGTTCTCTTCAAGAACTTGGGTCATCTTCATACTTCTTCAACTTAAAGGCAGGTGAAAAATTCCAGGAAAAAGTAAAATAAAAAGTTATTTTCTTATATTTCTTATATTACATTTCAAGTAAAATGTTACTTCTCATAAAAAACAAGGTAATTTTCATTTCAATTCTTCTACCTTGAGATCTCTATTACATGGAAAATTTCAATGGCTGTGTGAATTGGTATTGGTAGAAGTAATTTCCTCCCCAGGAGAGTCTCCTACTAACATGATCCCAGGACTTATTCAAAATAGACAAAGAACAACATCCCTGACAAAATTAGAATCCAAATTAAAATGAAAAGAAAGATAAAACTCCAATATCAATAAAACATCCCATTGGGACTCACTGTTAACCAGAGAACTCGGTGGCAGGGAGAAATTAAGTTATAGGTGGCAAGGATTTCAGGACTGGGCTGCTACAAATGCTGAATCTGCACCATGCCCACTACAGGCAGAGGAAATAGCAAGTGATTCTTTATGATTCGCCAAGAAATATTTGTCGTGTTTGAGATTTCTGCCTGGGTAAATCACTGAAGGCAGTTAGTGATGGGTTGTCGGATCAAGACAATGCACAAGTGTTTCCTTTCTTTTATGAGTACAGGGAGTGGGCCAATTCAATGGTGAGTTTATGTTATGGAGGAGAATTATTAAGTTGCCATCTCAAATGCTTCCTAAAGACCAAATGGATGCCCATAGAATTACAGATTTAAAGATAAGAGGAACAATAAGGATCATATTTTCAGATTTCTATATTTTGCAAAGAAATTAAGCCCCAGAAAGTTTAGGTAATTTGCCCAAAGTCAGAGAGATAAAAAATAGATTTGAATCACAAGTGTGCTAGAGCCAGCTTGCAAGATCCAATTGTTAAATTCTCAGTGCGAGCATTTACACTACACATCAGGACCTAACACTGTTTTATTGATCACCTAGACATAAGAAAGTGATTGAGAAAATGTCGATAATGAAGATTAAATTTTAATATCTTATATACATTTTTTGTCAGAGAGCTGATGGTTAAACGTTTATCAGCACCCCCCTGATTTGAACCCAAATTTTTTGACTCCAAAGCCTGTTGAGATGCATGGGAGAAATTTTTTATATCCAGAAATAATTATTCATATTTATATAGTCCTCTAAAATTTACAAAATTCTTTTCTCACCACAAGCCTATGGGGTCTAGTATTATCCACTGAGGAAATGGAGAAACAGAAGCTTCAGACTGCCCCAGTCATGCAATTACAAAGTGTCAGACAGGACTTAAAGCCAGATATTTTGATTTCATGCCCTGTTCTTTGCCTTTCCTGGCTCAGCTAAGGTGTGAAAATTAAAATACTGGTAGCCTGTCAAGATTGGATATCTGGAAAAAATAGATATTTCACTTTGAACTTTTTTGTAGAAGAAGGATATATCATTTCTAGATTCTGATATTACTGCAGAATGAAGGCAGGAAGTATGGGTCACATCCTTTCATTAAAAAAAGAGAGACTCTCAGTTATTAATAAGATACTCTGTAATAGGTCAGAGATTGAATGTTGTAGCACAGATGGAATTCATTTCCAGAGAAACTGAAATTAGATTCATTTAAAAACAGCTTCAGAAAAGGCTTACATATAAACTGTCTTTGTTCCCAAGCTGCAATGGGGCAAAGCAGTAGGAAATAGCAGGCTTGCTCGAAAGCCTCTGTAGTAACCTCAATGGCCACAGGAAAAATAAATTATCATATAGATTCTAGGATATTAAAGTTGGAAAAGACCTCAGAGATTATCTACCTCTACCCCTTCATTTTCCAGATGAGGAAACATGGGCACCATGAGGAAACCTGACTGGTCCAAGGTCACATTCATAAGTTAGGTGGTCCAGAAAGAATTAATTCCATATCCGAGACTGTTGGAGAACAGCCTGACTCCTGATTTGTTTGTAAAATTTACTTGACTCACCAACTTGTAATGAGTGATACAGCTCTATCCTGGTGAAGGGAATAAAGCAGGGTGGTGCAGAAGTGAAGTGAGAGTCAGAATGTTCATGTTCCTGTTCCACTGCTACCATTTTACTGACTGAGATCCATTTTCCACAGGTTTTTTTTTAAAGGACTTTGATTTATAGGAAAGATCCAGCTCCACTGTTGTCACTTAGACAATGTCAAGAGAACAGGGAGGGAGGGGACACATGCATCTATTAAGTGCCTACTATGTGCCTTTGCAAATATTACCTCCTTCAGAGAGGTAAAGGAAAGTCCACAACAATGTTAGTACCTCCCAAATGCAGGATTTACATAAAGGAGGCCAGGAACAAGAGGCACAAGAGGAGGGATCCATCTGTTGGAGGGCATAAGTCCATCATGAGATCCATCAGTCAGTCATTAACAAACATTTATTAAGTACTATTTGACAAGCACCCCCTAAGCTCTCTCAAGAAATAAAAGAATTAGCTTAGGGATCTGGGTGAAAAGGGGCTTCTCAATTCACTTCAAACATTTCTCAAGCACCTACAATGTCTTAGGCCCTGGGGACACAAATATAATATGAATCCTTGTTTTTAAGGACTTCCAGTGGGGAAGACAGCATACATAACTGCAAAAAAAAAATACATAGTATTTTTTAATGAGGGAGAGAGACAGACCACTGATAACCGTGGGAATCAGGAAAGGCCTCTTGGGAGAGATGGGACTTCAGCTGAATCATTGAGCAATCTAGGCATTTCAAAATACAAAGTTTAGGAGAGAGAGCATGCAGACACAAGAAATATCCTGTGTGAAGAAACCAAGGTGGCCTCTGGAAATCAAACTGCTAGGTGTTGCCATAGAGATCCAGGTCTGGAGTCAGGAAGACCTGAGTTCAAACCCAGCCTCAGACATTTAGCAGCAGTGTGACCTTGAGCAAGTCACTTAACCTATTTTCCTCAGTTCCCTAGTCTAAAAATGGAGAGGATAATAGCACCTCCCTCTCAGGGTTGTGGTGTGGATGACAATTACACGGAGACTGGTATATAGGAATTAATAAATAAATATTAACCATTATTTTTATTTTCTATCACAGTAGGTCAATTTGACTAGCATTCATGGGAAAGGTTATTATATGGAGAACTCACATGGGCAGGCAATGACATGGTGGTCAGAAGAAGTGACACAAGGATAGTCTCAAGGTCTCTCTCCAGAACTTTGGATTTGGTTGTGGGACCAAGGAGACACTGGCACAAGACTGCTCAGCATGGCGTGTCCACATCAGAAAGGGGGTGCTCTGTGAGCAAAGCAGAATTGAAACAGCACAAAGCAAACGTAGGATGCTCAAGTTTGGAGTAACCATCCCACATGTTCACTACCTGCAGACTCTCTGTGCCCAATCAGCCACAGTCTGACACGTTGAAACTTGACTTTATCTTGGTGATGCCATTTTGGTCCTTTTCCAGAACAAAGGACAACAGTCAACCAAGCATTAACTGTTATTTTTATTCTTCTCACCGTAAGTCAGTTTGACTGGAACTCATGGGAATGGTAATAAAATCAATTTCAACCCCTGTCAATAGGTGACTAACTCCACTAAGAACGATTTTCGTCTGTATCAGAAGCCAAGATTGGTCCTATACATGTTCCTAACTGTGGGAAAGAGCCACCTCTATAATGTGACCTGTGAAACCTCTTCCCCGCTCCTTTAGCACAGAAATCTCTCCTTCACTGGCCTGCTGGATGTCTGAAATTCAATCATTGTTCCTTCATTTGAGTTGTTGCACTGAAGGTCAAGGATAAGTGCAAGTATGTTACTTGGAGAGGAAAGCACCAAATCTGAACAGCACTTAAAGCTTAGCACATGTTAGCTTACTCTCTTAGTTTTAATCATTGACAAGGAAAAACGGCACAGGACAGGGAAGATTCAGGGGAAGGTAAGAGGGTACAACACACCTAAAGAGGAAGCCTCTGTTTCTCAGGACCTTGCTAACCAATTGAATATTCTGGAATGTTTCATTACTTATCTCAGATGTATTACATATATAGATACACCCTTCTGAAAAGATTAGCAGGTTAACAATTTGGATTCTAATTCTAGCTGCAATTTAAAATGCTGATACATTTCATGAAAAACTTCTTATGTTATGTAAAGTGTTTTATCTATAATGCAGTATGATATGACTGATCTTGATTTGTGCCGATGATCTGTTGTACATAAATAATAAAAAACTGCGATAATCAACCCAGTTTGGTGACAGAGAAGCACCTCTCTTCTTGTTTCCACCCCACCTACGAGCAAGACCCTTCAATAATACACTGCATTTAAAATCTTCTCAACCATAAGTAAACAACGGAGAATCCTGGGATCCAGGGGACCAGAGAGTTGAGTCATGATGTCTTCTCAGACATTTACTGCACTCCCTTTCATTAAGCAATGTTTTCTTTCTTTTTCCCTTCTGGAAAAAATGGATTTCATTGTAGAATGTGATTTCCCCTTGAAGACCATATCTCTACCCCTTATCGATAAATCAATCAACAAGCATGAATTAAGAATCTTCTTTGTGCCAGGTACTATGCTAGAGGCTAGGGATAAAAAGACAAAAATCCAAAACAAACCCAAACTAAATAACAACAACAAAAAACCCCAACAACACCCAACTGCCTTTACCTCCTCCTATCACTGAGGTTAGCTAGATTTATGACCTCGACCAATGGAAGGAACACTGGATTTGGAGTCAGAGAATCTAGTTCAAATCCTCTCTCAGCCACTTATTACCTATGTCTTTGGGGAAGGCACTTTAGTGTTCTAGGACTCACTTTCTTTATTTGTTAAAAAAAAAATGAAGGGGTTAAGTAAATGACCAACAAAGTCTTCATTTTTCTATCCAAAATGCTCTGTCTTTATCCGGCTTTCTATAACAAGCCCTTCAGCCCCTCCCAAAGTGGCCCAATCTTCTGTGGTCTGGAGGTCATATCAGCTGCAAACTTTGGAGAAAAGCCAAGCCCCAGGGATCCCACTGGTCTGCCCCTACTGCCAGCCTCTGCTCAACCACAACTTTTGCTCTCACACTCTGATCATCGATTGTTTGTCCGCCTTTCCCAGGCTCCTTAGCCTTGTGATAATGCCAAATGTGAACAAGGTTTCTTTTGACAGATACACTGGTGTACTGGCATAAGACAAATCAAAGGCAGTCAGATGATCACAGACTGAGCTAGAAGAGACTTTGGAGGTCATGGAATCTAATCCCTTCATTTCAAAGATGAGAAAACTGAAGCCCAGAAAGGGTGACTTGCCCAGGTTCACACAACTCAATAAATGTGTAAGGCAGGGGTTCAACCTAGATGTTCCTGACTTTAATTCTAGTGTTCTACATTATATGCTTATAAAACTCATTTTAATGAAAAGTGGATAAGGGCTGAAATTTTCTTTAAATGGCTTCAAGGCAGTATAAAGCGGCAACTGGAAGGCTGGCCTTTGGGTCAATACGATCTGAGTTCCAGCCCTGCCTCTGACATTTACTCTCTTATCTGGACAAGGTACTTCACCTGAGCCTCAGTTTCCTGGTCTGTAAAAGGGAACAATAATCTTTGTGAGATCTACCTCACATGTTTGAGGAACCTCAAAAAGAGACTAACACTAAATATTAGTATGAATTCAAAATATTACTATTTTATATTATATTGGTTATTAATATTTGCTAATGATTAATATTACTATTAAAATGATACTAATACTAAACTCCCCCCCCCCCAACAACCTGTGGAATCCCTGCCAGAAGCACTGGATGGATCACTATTCTAATTCTGTGGCAAGAAAACCATTTATTTTACATAGGCTAGGATGGTTTTCTTTTAAGGAGACAAGGATGCAGTGTGCTAGACCTGGCCTGGAATAGACCCAGTGTGGCAACAGCTGATGTTGTTATGACCATTCTCCAGCCCTTTTTTCTTTTTGCTCTGTCTTTCTTGGCATTCTCAACAGCTTTATCAATGGTAAAAACTAACTGGTGTAACTCCGTTTACCTAAATTCATCCCAGTTTGCTTGTGCTGAACATAGATCTCCGAGGCCTTGATTGAGCAAATGCCTTTGGACTATGATACAGAAACACAAGTTCTATAGACTAAAGAACTAGGGATCCTGGGTGTAGTTAGGTAGCGCAGTAGCTAGAGCGAGGGTCCTGGAGGTAGGAAGACTCATCTTCCTGAATTCAAATTTGACCTCAGACACTTACTATCTGTGTGATTCTGGGCAAGTCACTTAATCCCAATTGCCTCAGTTTTCTTATTTGTAAAATAAGCTAGAAAAGGAAATAGCCAACCACTCCAGTATCTTTGCCAAAAATACTCCAAATAGGAGTACTAAAAAAATGAAAACCAAAAACTACTGAACAGTAACAGGGGGATCATCTGTCATGTATGTAGACATGCGGCAGCTGAGTGCTTCAGGATAGAGTCCATGTGCCTGGGTCTGGATCAGGAGGACCTGAGTTCAAATCTGGCCTCAGGCCCTGTTTGATCCAGGCAAGTCTCTTAACCCTCTACAATCTTTGCCAGGAGAACCTCAAATTAGGTCACAAAAAGTTGGACACGATGGAAAAGACAGAACAGCAAAAATCACAATACAGTGCACTTAGTCATGTAACACCTGACCTGACCACAATACAAATGACAACAAAAGATCTGCTTTGACCAATTCAGAATAAAAACAATCATAGCCAATTGCGCAGATTTAATTCCTCCTTCTAAATCTTCATAAGGAGAGAGCGTGGCATAATGCATACAGAGATGGCCTTCAAGCCAAGAAGACCTGGTCCCATGTCCCTTCTCTAATACAGAATGCCTCTGTGATCCTGAGCAAGTTTCATAACCTCTTATGTCTCTAGACAACTTTCTTAGATTATAAATTACAGAGAATGTACACTGATACATAGCTACACAATTTATGGGGAGAAGGGGGTGAGTTTCTTTACCTGGGAGTTCCCTATTCCAATGAAATCACAGGTTCAATGGGGGCCATCTCCAGTCGTCCTGATCAATATCTGGCCACTGGACTCAGATGACTCCTGAGGAGAAAGTAAGGCTGGTGACCTTGCACAACTCTGCCTCACTTAAATCCAATTCCCTTGCAAGTCATGGCATCATCTTCCTGTTATCACGGTCCTCTTGGAGAACAAAACCCAAACACCAACAGGTTCAATTCTCATCCCCATATCTTCTATTAGGATTGCTTCAAAGTTGGTCCTGTCTGTCCCAGATAGATTTCTGGAGCCTACTGACCCTTCAAAAAGAGCAGGGCAGTTTGCCAATTTTGAAGTCTCTCTCTGGTGAGACCTTTATTCTTGAAAGGTACTTGTAACTGTACTTACTGGTCATATGGAAACCCCACCCCATTCCTCAGGAAGTAAAGTCAAGAGAGACTGGTAAGAGGTTACTTCATGTTCCAAAGCTGTTTCAGCACCTGTAGAATTTCATTCATTCATTCACTTACTCATTTATTTGTTTGTTTGCTCATTTATTTATTTATAAAAGTCAGGTCTATGTGACCACTTGAATTATAGCAGTTATACAACTCTGAGCCCAGGAAGTTCAGCATCTCAAACCCAGATGAAGGGATTGGGGATGTTTCCATAGCTAGAGATGGCAGTGACCAGGGTATTGATGTCACCAGACTGGCTTGGGCAGTCACCTCTTGTACCAAGGTGTTATAGGGCCTTGAGTGGCAAACTATGATGTGGGGGCGGTCACCGTAGGAAGCCTCCATACCTAGAATAACTAGCAACCATGGAATCCTCAGAAACTTCCTTCTCTGTCTCATTCCTTTCTCTTCCATATTCCCTACCCTGCCCCCATGCTAACCATCTGCTTGGTCACTCAGGACAGAAAAGGAACTCATGCACCTAGGCTAGAGATAAATTGGGAAAAACAAACAAATGAAGAAAATAAGCGCATTCTCTTTCTACTAAATCAACAATTAATTCAGGTGATGAGATTCTTAGAATTAGGTAAGATTATCTTAGATTTAAATTTTCTTTCTTGACATGTCAGTCAATAAATAAGCATTTATCGAATACCTACTAGATGCTGGACAATGGAGATATAAAGAGAACTCCAAACTTAACTGTTCTCTCTATGACAATCCTATTTACTGATTAATTCCCAGACTTCATATTTTTTTTCCAGCTGTATTTCTATTTTCTAAGAGAATTTCACAGTTGATCTTGTTCTCTCCTTTTAACTGGTCCATTGCTGTTTTGAGGGAAAGCATGTCTTTACTTCACCTGCTTTAATTCCTCCCATTTATGAATCCCCATGCCTCACTCCACTGGCAAACATTCAGGAGATTAAGGCAATTTCTGGTCCCAAAATCTAAGAGTTTCACTTTCTGTGTGGTCTCCATTGGCTTGCCTGAAAATCTAGTCCCTTTAATCAATGATCTGGAATGATAGGAATAATTCACTGTAGCCACAACTGGTCAAAATAGCCTGGGGCTTTTTCTAGAGATAAAGCCACTAAAAGAACTGGATTAGCCAGATTTTTGTGTGCTTAATCTTTGATCAGAGACTTTGGCCCCTAGATTTTCTCCCTTGCTCCTTCTCATTTTCCAGCCCCAACCCCCAGTCTCTCCTTCAGGATGCATGGTATGTGAGGTTACACAGTATTGTCTTGTGTCATTTTTGAATCAAAAGGCTTTTAATTGTTTATTTTATACATATACCAATATAATATTACATATATATTGTGTATATATATCTGATTCTTTGCAGAACTGGCTATGTCCTATACACATAGAAATACAGACGGAAAGATAGGTCTCAGAAATTCAACTGAGAAATGTTCTCAGAATATATTTTCTCAAGTGTGTGAGTAAACTGAAGCTCACAAAGCATTAATAGGAACTTGTTTGGGCCTGGGATCAGTCACATAATGGACAAGTCAGGGACAATGTCTTCTATGTGTCCTGTCGTTGAAAACAATAGCATAGAAGGTACTGGTCTAACAGTCCATAGAAGTCTGAGTCACAACTCCACTACTCACTAATTGTGTGACCCTGGACAAATCATTTCCTCCCACTGAACCTGAAGTTTTCTCATCTACAAAATGAGGGAATGCACTGGAATCTAATCCCTAGATGTTGCCTAAGCTGCCATAACATTCTGGGATCCTGTACACAAAAAACACAACATAATGGCTGTCTGTCTACCAGAGGACTGCTGAATAAGCTGAAGATGGAAAGTATTCTTATGTACATTCATAACCCCATAGTTTTCTTACTTTATTTTTTTCCCAGTTACATGTCAAGAAAATTTTTAGCATTTATTTGAACAAGATTCTGAGTTCCAAATAACCCTGTAGTTTTCTGATGTGACATCAGTGACATCAACATTGATACCCAGATTACCCAGGTGCTCTGTTAACTGGCAACTCAGACTCAGAGGGGTTTACTCTAGTCTAATGGTCCAGTTGGAGATGTCCTACAATCAGACGCTTGGGTTAACAGCCCTTTCAGTACTGGTCAGCCATAGCTAACCACTTCAAAAAAAGAGGCAGACTTGGAGCTATTTCTTAGAAGTAATTTTATAGTTCACCATTTCCCTTTCTCGGACTCTCAATTCCTATAGGTATTCTGACCTAGGCTAGGTAATAAGCTTAATAAGTTCTCCTTGATTCTAACACTGACCCTTCCTTAGGCATCCCCAACAAGGGTTCTCAGTAATATGGCCAGCCTTTTCAGGGGCTTCTTGAGTCAAAAATATTTTCATATTAATACTAAGACATTGGTAAATGTTGATAGCTATAACCCAGATAAACGAAAGCTCTTTGGAGGCCTCAATAATTTTTTAGACCATAAAAGGGATCCTGATACCATATGGTTTGAGAACTGCAGCTCTAAATAGCACTTCTATCTCAGTCTAAGTCAATCTGGACATTCACAAGAATTTTCTCCTCACACATACAGCTTTTTTTTTTATATCTCCCATGCTTGGTCTCACACAATTCTTGACTTTGGCTGCCTCCTTCCTACATCTGTACTTTCCTTTGGTTTAGATGGACTATATGATACCTGCACACCATTACCTGGGGCTGACATTTCTACCATTCCCTCCATGAGAGGCTACTTCACAACTGACTCTGACTTTCAAGTCACCACTCTCATATATTGACCTGTGGTGTAGTAAAATCACCTTTATACTTCTACCCACCTTTATACCTCTGCCACAAAGACTTCTCTGATGTTTTGAGCTGATATAGATCTTGCTCCTTCCTCACATCCCATATTACCTAATATATGTAACATATATATTTAAGGATTTAATTGTTATCTACTATGCTTCTATTATTTCATTTATATAATTCTTATCTCCTTAGTTTGATTATAAAATTTTTAAAGGAATAGCCTTGTATTTAAAGTTGGGAATGAAGTAGGCATGCAATTTTTGATTTTTGATAGTTTGAAATGAATTTTTTAAAATGTAATCTTTTTTTATTATACTACATTATAGAAATACTTTGTTTTGTTCTATAGATTAAATATATATATATATATATATATATGTACACATACACACACATATATACACACACGGGCGGAGATGGGAAAGTGGCATCATGTTGCATAAAACTTGCATTTTTTTTAGAGTTTTAGTAAAATTAGCTAATGTCAACATCAAGAAAGAACAGACAATAAATTCATATGCTGTGCCTCTATTTACACTTTAGTACACAAGATTACATACCTATCCACTTAATTACAAGAAGACTGTAAGTTGTTATTGAGTCATTTAAGTTATGTCCAACTCTCCAGGACCCCATTTGGAGTTTTCTTAGCAAAGATATTGGAGTGTTTTGCCATTTTCCTTCTCCAGCTCATTTTACAGATGAGGAAACTAAGGCAAACAGAATTACGTGACTTACCTGGGTTGACACAACTAGAAAGTGTCTAGTAAGCTCGTAAGAGTCACACAGCTAGGAAGCTGAACTGCAGAACCAGAACTGGAGCAGAACCAGGACTGGAGCTCTATTCACTGCGATACCTAACTGCCCAAGGTTAGTAAACAACATTGAAAAAATAAACAATTTTGAAAGACTAAAGCATTCTAATCAATACGGTGACCAGCCATAATTTTAGAGGATCCATGATGAAGAATGCTAACCACCTCCTGACAGAGAGGTAATGGACAACATATGCAGATGAGACTCATTTTTGGATGTGCATAACATGAAAATTTGTGTTATCTGACTATGCCAACTTGTTACAAGGCTTTTGTTTTCACTTTTTCAGTGGGAGGGGGAAGTGAGGAGAGAAAATGCTTGATAATTGAAAAAATAATTAAAATGCTGTCTGAATTAATAAATGTGAACCCAGAGAAGTGTTTGGTTAGCTTGTTTCCCCCGAATATAATGGAAATTCAAACATACATATAGAAATGTATACATACACTAGCCTTGTGAACAGAATTGTAAAGAGAAACAATGTCAACACCCAGTTAACTGTTCTTCCTAGTTGTCAACGTTAGTTTCTTAACTAGTATAACCTTGATATATGTGTGTAAACATACCTGTATATACACTCCCATTTACATGTATACATACATGTACACACTTATAGACACACATATGCGTATATGTCTATCCCAACATATACATTTAAATCAAGTTCTCCCACTTCCTTAGGAGACAAAAGGTAACAATCCATGAGACACCGGCCAAGCAAATGCCAATGTGAAAAAAGTCCCAGACTCAGATTCTGAAGATATGAATTTCAGTCTCTCCTAGGTCACATATTAGTAATATGATCAAGAATAGTTCAATGCTCTGTGCCTCAGTTTCCTCATCTGTAAAAAGAGAGTAACAGTACTTGTTGTACCTACTCATAGGCTTATTGCCAGGAAGGTCCTTTGTAAATTACAAAGTTCTATATAAATGTAAGTTATTGTTATTCCTTAAGAACGTGTAGTCTGCTTAGGAAATGAGAACCAATCCCAGTACTTGGCTTAAGTAGGCATCTATTTTTTTTAAAAATGGCGACTTTTAACATCAACTAGTTCCAGATTGCTAAGGAAGCAAAATAACAACCACCCAGTAAGGAAAAATCCCCAAGTAATGGAAACTCAGCTCTACCACCGTGTCCACAGCCTGAATCTGTGCCACAGAAATAAATCACCCTCATTCATAAATTGCACCCGTTTTTAAGAGCTTCCAAGTAATAGAGTGTAAGAAAAACCAAGAGACCTAACAACATTCCAATTAGAGGTTTGACGTATTTTTCCAAAATTACTATTTGTTCCTCAAACATGAATTGTTTGCCAAACTGACTCAGCATGTTGGTCCCTTGAGTTTCATGGGCTATTCATTCTTATTTAAACAATATATTTGAATTTGGAAGGCAAGGAAAAGAGAGAAAGGATGTATGGATTCCCAAACAAGTTCACCAACCACGATAATAGGAATTGTGCCCAAAATTGGCCCTAGGAGATGATGAAAAGTAGCTATTTTAACAAAATCCTAAGATTTTAAATTAAAAGAGAGCTTAGAGGTCATCTAAAGCAACTATTTCATTTTACATATAAGAAAACTGACAGAGAAAGAGAGAGAGAGAGAGAGAGAGAGAGAGAGAGAGAACTCAAGCAAAAGTCAAAATATAGTCAGTTTCAGTTATCTATGTATACAATATCATATGGCATCTATTCCATTCATTAGCCATTGGGCAACGACTTATGGTCATTGATAGTGATCGACCAATTCACCAGCATTACTTAAGTATCTATTATATATCAAGTACTGTGCTAGCTGCTTGAGTTGCAAAGACAAAAATGAAATAACTCTTATTTTAGAGCAGTTTACAACATAATCACATACAGGTCTATACAACAGAGACAGGATCATTTGCAGGGGGAGGGGCCCTAGCAGCTGGAAGGACTCAAACTTTAGGCAGAAGATGGAGCTAGAGCTGAACACGAAGGATTAAGGAAAAGGTACAGAGGAATTTTGTCTAGCATATGTATGTGCCTGACTTTATCTTGCAGTTCACATGATCCTATTTTGCATTACTGGATTTCATCCTGCTCTACTATGGGACTAGAAAGACTTCTTTAAGAAAAGGTGGATTTTTCCCCAATGGGAATCAAGTAACCTAGCTTCTATTTCTAGTTTTGCCATTAACAAATAATGTAGCTTTGGGCAAGTCACTTTCTGAACCAGATGAAGGTATTGAACTAAATGATCTCTGAAGTTCCTTCCAGTGCCAACACTACAATTTATACATTTATAAAGTTCCAGAACTGAAAGGAGCCTCAATATCCATCTAGCCCAAACTGTGTCTGAAAATACTACTTTTTATAAGTTACTTCATAAATGGCATCCAGACTCTGTTTGAAGGCACTTGATAAGGGGTAAACCTTATATAGCACAGAGGATGGTATGTTATTTGTCTTTGAGTAAAGAAGACCAGGGTTCACATCTGACCTCAGACATTCATGTATAAGCTCTGTGACCCTGGACAAGTCACTTAATGTCTTTTGTTCTCAGTTCCTCACCTGTAAGTTAAGATGATTGGTTCAATGTTTTCTAAGATCCTTTCCATCTCTATGATCAAATACCTTCTGGGGACTGCTAGTTAAGCTTTTGGTCAGCTGTAATTGTTAATAAGTTTTTCAAAGAGTAAAATTCTTATTCTCCAAAATTTCTGCCTTTTGGATCAAGATAGCAAAAATCTAACCTTTCTTCTTCAAAGGGAACAGTCTAACACTTAAAAAAGGTTTGCTACTGAAAATGTTATATTATATTGCAATTTTTTTTACTTACTGCCAGCGATATCAAAACTTGTTATCCTCAAGACTGATGTCTGAGAAAATCTGCAGGCTTTTTAAAAAAGATCTTTTACTATTTTAGGTTCAGGGAACAGATTAGAGTTAGTAGATATAATACTGTCCCTCTTTACCAGAAATCTCTATTAACTGGAATTTGTTTCATAATAGGATTTTTTATATTTCAAAGGAATAGCAAGTTGTACATAATAGATTTGCAGTTTTGTATGTAATCATTCTTTTTGTTATATTTTCTTATGGAAATGTTTGTTTTAGTTCATAAATTAAAAATAAAACAATTTTTTAAAAAACAGGATTTTTTTAAAGGCAAAAGACAAGGCAAATACTTGTCTCAATGACCCAAACAAGTACTCAATGCCACAATCAACCCTCTAAAGGTTCCAACTGATGACCTTGGAGGATTTCCAAATTTTATTAGCTATCTCAGAAAGCTATTATGAAATATTGTGAAAACATTAAAATACTATATATAATGTTTACATACATACATATATATGAGTGTATATATATATACATATATATATATATATATATATAGATATAGATATAGATATAGATAGATAGATAGAGAGAGAGAGAGAGAGAGAGAGAGTTATCCTTATTAATTCTGGACAATATTCTAGAAAATGGAAATTCTAGATTCACCATCTAAAGTTTGAGTTCTTTTTCACCTAGGAACACATAGGCGTCTTGAGGATATTTTCAACAATAAGGGTTGAAACAAAAGGTGGTTTCAGGTAACTTGAAAATTTCCTTAATGAGAACAGACCATTCCTTGGACATTATGAAGCACCTTCTGCAATGTCTTGCTGCCCCTCACCTACTCTTCTTTTCCCTGAGGTCAGCTGTCTTCCCAGTGCAGCCAACAATTGAATTTCTCTCCTGGCAAGCATTTTCTACAATCCCCATCCCTGCACAAGCAATTCCTTGACTCCTGATTCAATTCTTGTTCCTGAGGGATTTCACTTCTGCCACTGTTGCCAAGATGCTAGCAACTCTTAGAAGGGTACAGAAGCACGTAAACTGTTTGTGGTACAAATTTGGGGGGATGTATTTTAGTCCCCGCCCTTGATTTTTAAGTTTTATTGACAGCTTGTTTTTATATTGCACTTATTTCCAAATAAACTCTCCTTCCCTCATCCAATAAGCCTTCCTTTGCAACAATGTTTTGTTTTTTAAATGTGCATATTCAGAGGAAGACAGTGAGGTTAAAAAAAAAGGCAACTCCTGCCCTAAACAGTAACATCAATTGGTCACAAGATCACAAAAGAAATCTTAGAAGAACTTAAAAAGAAATTTAAAAAATCAAATGAGAGAGGATGAGGAAAAACTAGAAAAAAATTAATTCAAAAAAATTAGAAAAAGAAAGTTAATGAATTGGAAAAAAGATAGAAAGTCATGGAAGAAAATGAAAAGGAATTCAAAAATTAAATAAGAGAAAACTAGGAAAAATCAGATGTAATATTTTCACACCCATAGTCCCCCAACTCTTCAAGCAGTCATTAAAATTATAAAAATTTTAGTTTTGTTTTACTGTTTTCCATTTCCATTTGTAGCACACATAGGCTCTGGAAGTCATCCCAACTCACACTCACACTAACAAATATGGTTTCTAGGACTCCACTACATTTCCCTCAGGCTTCTAAGGGTTTTTGAGGGCCTGGAGAACATCTTTCTAATGTTATCACTGACAAGTCCCCACAAGTGTGCTTAGCAACATGATTATAGGTTTGATATCAATTAGCCAGCCATACTTAATTAGTTTTTAAAAATGGGTATTTACTATGGTGGTATAATTTGTATAAAAGAATCCCACAAAAGTCATTGACATACTTTCCCTCAAGTAAATACAGAGTCCAGGGAAAGCAGGCTCAACTTACAGAGAATATGTGCAAAGCATAGCTCAGCTCCTAGAAGTTCTTTTGTTGGAGTCATCATGATATTTCCCTTAGGCAGCTAGAAGGTACAGTAAATAGAATGCTGGACCTGGAGTCAGGAAGACATGTGTTCAAATTCAGCCTTAGACCCTTACTAGCTGTGTGACCTTTGTCAAGTCACTTAACCTCTGCCTGCCTCAGTTTCCTCACCTGTAAGATGATGGATGATAACAGTACTTACTTCCCAGAGTACTTGTGAGGGTCAGATGATATAGTATTTGTAAAATGCTTTGCTGTGCTTAAAGAGCTATATAAATGAAAGCTATGATCATAAGAGGACAGCTAAGTGGTGAAGCATATAAAGCACCAGGCCTAGAGTCAGGAACACTGGAGTTTAAATCTGGCCTCAGATACTTCCTAGCTGTGTGACCTTGGGCAAGTCACTTCACCCTGTTTGCCTCAGTTTCCTCATCTGTAAAATGACCTGGAGAAGGAAATGACAAATCACTCCAATATCTTTGCCAAGAAAACTCCAAAAGGAATTACAGAGAATTGGACATGACTGAAACAACTCAAAAAACCACAAATTTTCATAATTGTCATTATCATCCATGATGTAGCCTTAAATCTTCCTTTCCTCAATGAATCCAGTCTGTTTTTGGTTTCTGCTGCCAGCCATCTCCCCCTCCTTCCTCATTCCCCCTCCCCAAGCAATTCCTTTTCAGGACTTTAGCTTTCCACTGCTAAGCTGCTAGAAACTCTGTCTTCAATTACAGATTAATTTACTAGTTTTATATGGCTCATAACGTGTGACCAAGCCCCCCAGCACTACAAATATATTTCATGTTGTACCAGGTTGAAATACCTGAAGTGGATGGTAATGGCCATGCCTTGTTCACCATACCTTGAAGAGATTGATTCAACTGAGATGTGTTCTCATCTGATAAAGGTCTAAGGGCAAAGACTCTTGTTGCTTACTTTAAACAGGGTGGAATAATTTGATTAATTTCAACTAGCCCCTACTCTTACACATTGTCATAGTCATTTGATCTATTATATTGTTTTCCTCGTTCTGTTTGCTTCAATTTGCTTATTTGACATTCTTCATATGAGTATAGCTATCTATATAATGTTCTATCTCTATCTACATATACACACATATATATATACATGTTTACACACACATATATGTATATATATGTAGCTATACACATGCATATATAAAATTCTCATATGCATTGTTCCTTAGTAGCACCCATCCCATTACAATAACACACGATCATTGCTTAGCCATTTCCAAAAGCAATGCACAACCACTTTATTTCCTATTCTTTGCCACTACAAAAGTGATGCTATGAATATTTCTATGTATATTTCCATTTCTTTCTGCCCTTTTATCTTCCCATTTATCTGTGGGACCTCTAGGACAACAGGTATGGACATTTTTCATTTATTTAAAATAAAACTCCAAATAATTTTCCAGAATGATTGCACCAATTCACAACTCTAATAGAGTATCAACATACCATACCTCCTCTATCCTACTCTCATCCCATTAACAATACTCTAGCCACAAGACAAATGAGAGAAGCTAAGTCACATATAACCAAGACCTGGACGACTCTGTAGCCTGTTAAAACAGCAAAGCTCATGAGAGTTTCAAATATTGAATGATTGAGTAAGTTGCCATAATAAAGAATCTAAGAATAGATATAATCGAATGTGACACTATCAAACCAGGAAATCTCGGAATTAGAAAGAACTTTAGAGGTCATCCAGCTTATCAAGTGCTCAAACTGTAATTTCTTTCCTGAGTGCCCACCCTGCCTCCCTTTGAAAATTTCCTATGATGGGGAACCAATTTTACCCCAGTGCAGCTCATTGTGCTTCTGGATAGATCTAACTGTTAGAAAGCTTTTCCTTGTATAATCTGAAATCGGCTCCCTCAATCCTGTCCTTCCCACCCACCCCCCATCCTATTATTTACACTCATTACCACTAGTTTTATCTTCTGGGAATAAACAAAATAAGCCTTTTTATTTTAAAATAAAGCCTTATTATTTAAAATAAACCCCTTTCATTATGACAACCCTTTCAATACCTATAGGAACCTGTCTCATGTCCCTAAGTCTTTGCTTCTACCATTCTTTCCATTCATCCTCACATAACAGTGTCCAGATAACTCATCATCCCAGTTGGCCCACCTCTGAAATACTTTACCTTGTTAGTGACCTCTCTATAATATGATAATTATAAATAAACACAGTACTCCAGATGTGGTATGCCTAAGACCGAGTAATGAGGTTTTTTTTCTCCTACCATGTCACACTTTTGACTCATATTTAGCTTGTGGTCCACTGACACTGCCAGGTCCTTTTCATACAAGCTGTTGCCTAGCCACTCTGTTCTCATCTTCTTATGTATCATGGTCCTCTTGGAGAATGAAGGAAAAACAAAAATAATAAAGAGATCAATAAACAATCTCTTTAATAAACAGATTAACCAACTCTATTTAATCATCATCTAAAGAATTTTGCCAGGGATGCCATCAATCCCTCATTTTACAGATGAGGAAGTCACATGGTCACAGACATCAAGTTGGAAAGGGATGTCAGGGGACATCTGATTCACTCTCCTTGTTTCTTCCATTCTCTCTGCTCTGCTCCTGACTCTTCATATTTCTCTGTTCCCCAGCTACCTTCTCACTCTTGAAGATGCCTTCACCCCTTGTAACCTCATTCTCTGAATGGCAAGTTCTTCCCAGAATCTCCATTTTGAGGAATTGTCTGTGCCAGGTATGCTAAGTCAAAATTCGATTCAGCCCAGGATTCTTTGGGTTACTTAACGTTCCTGCCAGGTGGGTGCCTCTACCTACCCACTGGAGGGTTTCAGTTACCTTTTGACATGTTGTCTAACCCATTACAATGTAAGCTTTTTGAAGGGAGGACTTTCTTTTGTCTTGTATCTCATCACTTAGCACAATACTTGGCATATGGTAAGCACATAATAAAGGTTTGATGACTTGTTAACTTTACTGATCATGAAACTGAGGCCCAGAGAGGGGAAATGACTTGTCGTAGTTCACACAGATCTTATGGCAAGATTGGAGCCTAGGTTCTTTGAAGCCTCCAGTCATTGCTTCTTCTACTGAGCCACACTGCCTCCCTTGACATTAAGCGACACAGACCAAGATCACCTTATGGCACAGATCAGACTGGAACCAAATCTACTGCCTGCCTGGCCAACAGCTTTGGACAGTATCACATTGTCTTTCCTAAATATTCCAAGAACTGCTCTCAAAACTAAAGAAGCCTCTGAGACCTGCTAGAAAAAAGGCTTCCATCCATCTGCGAACAAGGCAGAATTCCTGCAAAAGCCCGGTTCATTCCTCCTATCAGAGTGCATTCTAGAGGCAAACCATTGGCTTGTTTCTCTTTTAGCAGTGACTGGTCTTTCTGACAGCTTTATGTAAAGCCACTGTAGCAGCTGCAGCAACTCACCGCTAATTTATTAAAATCTCAGCTTGTTAAAACCAACCTTTAAGGCAGAATACAGAGAGGAAGAGAAACTCTGCAGTTGGAAATGCTCCCCCCCACCCCAATTCCTTTTTGTAGATTCAAAAGGAAATTCCATAGAGAGCTTTAGAAAAGGGGGTAATCTGGGAGGGAGGGGGGTGCTGTTTGATTTTACAGTGAGAATTTATGTCATTTGTCTTTTTTGAAAAGAACTTACACATTAAGATGTAGGAAATGCATTTGTATTCTTTTTGGCCACTGTAGGCATGAACAACTTGGGGGAAAAAATAAAAGATGTTGATTTCATCTATTTAAGGAGCCAGTTTCTGATTGTATTCCTGCTGGAGAATTTTATCCCCTCCCACCCCCCACTGCGCATGTCCGCTTTACAGAATCATTTGCACAAGTGGAAATTTTCATAAATTTGCACCATCCTGCTACTGAATTTGGCTTCATGAGAAGCAGCCCACTGTGATCTTTCCCCTCCCCACTCTGCCACCCGCTCCCACACCTACCATATCACAACCCACATTCTGGCCCCCTGGGCTAGGTTGCTATGCACCTTGCCAACACACTGTTTACCAAAGGAAATAGCTCTGATAAGGAGGGATAAAAATAGCTTGAAATGATGGGAAGCATTTTGTTGATAGGTCTTTTGCAAAGAAGGGAAGTGAAGCTGTTAAACAGACAGACTCTAAAGGGCACAGAGGAAAGGATTTTGCTCCTTTTCTGGGACAGAAACTAGTATGCATATATGAGACCAAGCAATTAGGTGAAGTGGTGGAAAGAAGTTGCACTTGGACTGGGGAAGACCTAATTTCAAATGCTATCTCAGTTACCTTCTGGCATCTGCATGATTTTGAGCAAATCATTCAACCTCTTTGAGCCTCAGTTTCCTCTTCTGTAAATAAGAGAGTTGGGACCCGATGTCTTCTAAGAACCAGTCCAGCTCTACATCTATAAGCCTACGATCCAAGGAGCTGGCAAATGGAAGGTCTTGGTTCTCTGTGAGTTTGACTTTTTTTCTATTCTTTTATCAGTGCTTCCACTAGCTCTGCCTCACTTAAATCCAACTCATGGGCAAGTCAAGACACCACCTTCATTACATCATTGGTGCCCATGAAGAAGGATGAACAGCAATGACAACTGCTTCCACCTCCCTGGAGGTGACCAAGACTTGGGGGTGGAGCTGCAAGATGAGGGAGCCTTCGGCTTCTGACAGGGACACATGAGGAGGCACTTGGGAAAACTAGTCACAGTGATGAGTGTTCATTTTTTATGTTCAGCAGGAAGAACCCAGAGGATATCTTTTGGACTGTTATAATAGCCTCCTCATTGGTTTCTCTGCATCCAATCTTTCCTCCCCAATCCATCTTTCACATAGCTGCCAAAACGATATTCCCAAAGCCTATTTGTGACCATGTCACTTCTCTGCTCAAAAACTTCGATGGCTCACTAGCACATCTCTTTCATGTAAAGCCCTTCAATGTAGTTCCATGTTTCTTAACAGATTTCCCACTAGTCCCACTGTCTCATGCTATGCCACAGTCAAACAGGCCTACTTGGTGTTATCTGTATGAAATGTTCTCTCTTCTATGTCATCACACAAGCTGTCCCTCATGCCTGAAATGCTTTCCCTCCTCATGTCTGCCTCATTCATTTGGAACTCATTCTCATTCATTCATTCTGGCTCTCTTATTTCTGCTCTTAGAAACCCATCCTTCTTTTAAGACTCAATTTAAACACCACCTTCTTTTTTAAAAATTATTTTTACAATTAACAAGCATTTATTTTTATCTCCCTTTTAACCGCCCCCCCATAATCATAAAAAAAAGAAAAGAAAATCCTTACAACAAATTTGTAGTAAAATAAAGCAAATTCCCTCACTAGCTAGGTCCAAAAATGCATGTCTCATTTTGCACATTGCAGTTCTCTGGAATCGTGGTTGGTCGTTGCATTGATCAGTTTTAAAGTCAAAAATCTGTTCTTTTTTGAACTTATTTTTTAATGTAGTTGTCATTTTATATATTGTTCTCCTGGTTCTGTTCATTTACTCTATGTCAGTTCAAAGAGATTTTCTCAGAAACTGTCAATTTCGTTATTTCTTATGGTATAGTTGTGTTACGTTACATGTACACACCATGAATTATTTAGCCCTTTCCCAAGAGGCAGGGTTTCCTTTAGTTTCCAGGTTTTGGTTACAACAAAAAAAACTTCTATAAATGTATTTGTAAATATGGGTCAAAAACCACCTTTTGCAGGAGGTTTCCTGGTTCCCTTCATCCGTTAGTGCCTCCTCATTTAAGGTTGTCTTCCATCTATTCTATATGTATCTTATATGTATTCATGTATACCTCCCCCAGAATTTACTGGGATATTACCCTAGGCTTCCAGTTTCTTTTCCTCTATCAGGGAAAAACATGCAGTGCAGTCCCTGGTATCATGAATGATTCCACTGGAAGATTGGAAACCAGGTTTACTGCATTATCATCATTTTATACTCCTTGTGCTTACGGACTAGGGCTCCCTTTCTGCATAAGATCTCTGCCAGATCATGATCAACTTTCTCCCACCTACTTATCATTAATGCTTCCCCTTTGTTATCAAAACCATTTAGAGTTAATCACTATCAAATCTGATATTCAGTTAACAATCCCTCTAATTTAAATCAGCATCTAAATAACGGTCCAGTTTTGGCAGGGTCCAGCCAACAGAAACACTAACGCGATTAACCTCTGCTAGTTACCACAAATTAAAAACGGAAAGGATATTCAGAGCTCTTGCCAGGATTTGAAAAATGGCAGGAAATGCAAAATCAAGGCTGCTTCTCCCTCCTTGGGATGATAGAATTGCAGGGCTCTTGGCTCATGTGTTTGTGGGAGCCAATGCCCAAAGTATGTAGCGGAGTCAACCATGCCAGGCAACTGAAGAACCAGCAGGCAGTTACCACCCACATGACATGTTAAAAACCTAGAGGGCTCCAACTCCAAAACCATTAGTATGAGAAAGTGTTTCAAACTCACAGAATGTTAAAGACAGCTGGAAGGGGCCTTAGAGATCACTGAGTTGAATCCTCCCTCTCTCTCTCTCTCTCCTTTTCCCCTTCCCAATTTTTCTTTCCCTCCCTCTCCCTGTATCTCTACCCTTCCCCTCCCCCCTCTCACTCTCCTCTCTTTCTCTCTCTCTCTCCTCTGTCTTCTCCCTGTTTCGCCCTTTTTTCTATCCTTCCTTTCCCTTCCTCTCCTGTTGTCTCTTCTTCTTCCCTCTCCTCTCCCTCCTTCTTGACCTCCCTTTTTGCACCCCTTTCTCTCCCTCCCTCCCTCGCTTTTTCTCTCAGATGAAGTGATCTGTCCAAGGACATGGAGCCAGAACTTGAATTTAAATTTCTGAGTTATCAAGCTACTGTTTTTTCCTCCAGAAAACTGCAGTCCTAGATCACCTATCCCTTTGTCTTAATAGATTAAGGGACCCAAATAAAAGGTGAACATTGGGGGAAGGGGTAATCTATTAATATTCCTCTGAAGCCATGGGCAGTTTAAGTATGCCAGAGCTGTACCTCTAGAGTGGTCAAGAAGAGTGAGTGAATGAATGAATGAATGAAAAAGTAGATTATTGTTTGCATGTCTCCCTGTTAGACTATGAGCTCCTTGATAGCACAGACTGAGTTTTGCCTTTCTTTGTATCTCTAGCACTTTATACCCCTGGAACATAATAAGAACAATAAAATATGCTTGTTGACTAATTGATTAAAAAAGAATCTATTATCTACTTTTTTTGTCAATCCAAGCATTGTTCTAAAAGTTGGGCGTCCAAAAAAACGTCAGGTAGTATGTGTACTCAGGATTTTAACATTCTAAGGGGTAGAGAACCCAAATAGAGGAGTGAGGAGCAAGGATGGGTGATTGTGGATTTGGAAGTCATATAGAATGAAGCCATGGCAGAATCCATTGATATGTCTTTCCTTTCCAGTCACAAAGGCAGCATTCCTTAGATTATGTTTCAATCAATCAATAAACATTTCTTAAGTGCCTACTATGTGTTAGGCACTGTGTTAAGCACTAGGAACAACAAAGGAGGCAAAAATCCACCCTTGTGTTCAAGCTTACATTCTAATGAAACAAAATGTGAACAAATATATATGTGTGTGTGTATATATATATACATGTATGTATATGTATGTGTGTATATTACATATATACGTGTATGTATGTATGTGTGTATATTATATATATACATATGTGTGTATGTGTATGTTTGTGTGTATTTTATATATATAGATACTACATATGTCAAACTACATATAGGACAAATAGGAAATGATTAACAGAGGGAAGGCGCTAGAACTCAGAGCAGGGAAAGAAAGATAAAATTCCTTTCTAATATGATTCTTTTTGGGGTGCTGGAACCTTGTTTAGTCTCTATTGCCTTTTCTGGAGAGTCAGGGAAATGGATGAGGGGTGGTTAGCTACTACTGTTCCTGTTTCCCTCATTAGTCAATGGGCTGCTGAGGCAATCCCCTATCCATCTGTAAGCCATTCCTGGACCTGTTAATGAGCAGGCCATTCTGGAATTGATGAAAGCTCAACTGTCAGTCTGCCATTATGTCCTGTGTCAGCAGAGTCCCACACACAAAGAGGCAAAGAGTGACAGATTCTTACCACCCTAGAAAACAGCCTGAACTTAATACTAGCCACCCAGGGAGCTCCCTGCCCAAGGCTTAGGCAGAAATGCAAGGAGTTCCCAGATGACCTACCATCTTTTCTCCAACTGGGCAAATATGTCAACCAACAGATTTATAGAACACCAGATCTGAAAGGAAGCACAGGGACCATCCAGGCTAAACTTGCTTTGAAACAGGATTTTCCTCTATAATATGCTCACTTCTGAATTTCCTTATTACTATTGAGGGCACCATTATCCTTTTGGTGTCTCAAAAGTCCACTATTATGATGCCATCCTTGACTCTTCAGACTTCCTAACCCCATATATCCAATCATCTGACATGTCACATTAATGGCGCCCTAATTCAACACATCTTGTATCTAACCCCTTCTCTCTACTCACAGGGTAACTCTTTAGCTCAGGAGTGCTTATCTCCCACTTGGACTACCGCAATAGCTTCCTCATTGATCTCCTCCCTTTGAATCTCCCCTCCACTCTGATCCACTGAACATATTGTTAAATATCCAATAAAACCCTTAGGTTCACAACCTTTGTCTGTGCTCTGTCCAAATGTAGAGGTAGAATGCAAGTTCCCTGTGAGGAAATACTATTTTATACTTAATTTAGAAACAGAAATATAGCATCACAACATTAGATGTCATTAGGAGGTAGGATTTGAGTTATAAAATTTCAATGTATAGACAAATTTTCAGGAAGTGAGGTGCATCTATTCACAAATGAGATAATATGCTGAGTCTGTGTTTTCTTTGCCCACAATTCAGGCCTAGTTAAGCTTCAGCATGTGAATGTTTTCTCTGCAGGTGACGCCTCCAATTTAAATCTTGCCTTTTTTTTCCAGTTCATATGTCTCCATGTTGAAAATAACCTCCAATGACAAAAAAAAAAATTTAAATGGGCTATGAAAGCAAGGGAATGAAAAGGAATGATAGAGATAACTATTGAAAATCTCTAATTTTCTGTAACATATAAGGACAACAGCCTCACAGAAAGTAAGGTAAGAAATAATGGTTGATTCAGATTACATTGTGCTCTTCTATAAGCTTCCTGCCTCTAGACAATGTACCCCTAGGCAGTGTGTGATATGAATAGCTGGGCACCACCAGATGAGTAATCTAAATGTCCACCATGGCAAGCCTGGGATGTATGTATGTAGATGGGATTGGGGAAAAGAGAAAAGAAAAAGACATAATGGATCAGAAAGGAACATAGGACCGAAAGAGTGAGAAAGGACTGCCTCCTCAAGGAGTCAGTAACAGAATTAAGAACTTTATGGTCTAGGTATGAAGTGATGGATCAATGGATTGATCTATTAACTAGTGAACATGATTAATTGATCATACCAATCACCTAGGTGCCAGGTAAAAAAGAAATAAGCAGGAAATGAGTGTGAAATTGGAGACAGGCACCTCAGAGAACCCTAAGCAAATTTCTTAAGTGCTTTTGGCCTGAGGTCCTTTATCTGCATAAGGAGGAGATTGGATTTAATGGACTCTAAGCTCCCTTCCAACACTATATCTATGACCCTATGATCTTGAGTGCAAATATACTCCCAAATTGCCAGTGGCCTGAACTCTACAACTCTATAAGTCAGAGAGATGAAAGGGAATAAGTAATAAGGTCATGTAATCCAATTTCCTTATACTAAAAATTAGAAAGACTTGTCTAATAGCAGTCCTGAATCCTAGATGTTGACTCCAACTTCAGTGCCCTATTTCTACAGCACTGTATTTGAAAGCTTGAAAGAACTCATTCTAGGGCCATTTTGGAATTCATTTTACATAGCAGGAAAGGGAAGGGAAGGAAACAGGCATTTACTTTTTTTTGTCAGTCCAAATCCTAAGAATTGGGCATACAAATATAACAGGAAGGTAGAATATGCCCTGAAGATTTTAGCACTCTAAGTGGGTAGAGAAGCCAAATAAAGGAGTGATATATAAGCATTTATGGGTCAGGTGTTTTACAAATATCATCTTATTTTATCCTCAGAACAAATGTAGGAGGTAGGTGCTATCATGATCCCTGTTTTACAGATGAGAAAACTGAGGCAGACAGAGGTTAAGTGACTTTCTCAGGACAGCACAGCTAATAAGTGTCTGAAGTCAGATTTGAACTCAGGTCTTCCCAACTCAAGGCCTTGAGCTCTATCCATTGTGCCACCTCACTGGGTAATGTGAATCTCATTATTCCCCTCCCTAGAAAGGTTATATGTGCAGAAAAATCTAACAGTTCAAGAAGGATTTAGAGGAATTTATAGATAATAGATTCATTACAAGTTATGAAGAGGGTCATTAGGAATGATACAGTGGAAAGAGAACTGACTGAATTCATAAGCCTGGAGTTCAAATTCCATCTCTGAGACTTAATACCTGACCTTGGGCAAATCATTTAAAAACTCTATGCTTCAATTTTCTTATCTGTAAAGTGAGGGGAGAGGGGGTATAGCCAGTGGATCTCTAAGATCCCTTCTAACTTACATCCATGACTTTTGACCTGGAAGTCATGTATTGTACTTAATAATACCTACATGGCGGAATTCTGCCCAAGAATTAATCAAGAATCTCACCTTTTGCTTCCTAATTCTCTAATGTACCCAGCACCAATATTTTCTATTATTATCTACTTAGGTGGGTGTCCTATCCACCTATTACACAATAATCCCCATGAAGGTTGGAATCTTGATTACTCGGTATCTCTTCTATTACCTAGCACAATGGACAGTGCACAGCCAATAATTAATATCATTGATTGAGCAGACAAGAGCCTTACATTTTTAATAGTCATTCTTTTTTCAAAATAGAAATAAATCAATCTTTATTCAATTGCTTCTCAGTTTTTGTTTTTTTTTGGTTAATGATTTCATGGCTTTCGTTATCATCCTTTTGGCCCTACCTGGAAAATGGATTTTCACTTGAGATAAAACAGTCGAGCCAGATCTCTGGGATTCTCAGCATCCAATCAGCTTCAACAACTTGCCACCTAACTGCTTTACTGGACCAAAATTTTAAAGGGAGGGAATACAGATATTTTTCTTCCACCTGGCATCTGTAAGCAGTAAGGCGACATTAGTGCCTGTGAGAGCAGATGCATGTAATTAGCAGCTACTAGATTGAAACCAGGGATAATTCATCTTTTTCACATCTTTAACCTCACATTTTATACTTTGGATATTTTTTCCCTGCCCATTGTGAAAGAGCCACCAGGGTGGCCTCCTCTTTTAACAAACTCATTTCACAACACGTCAGCCCGGAACAGCTAAGAGACAATTCTCTCACCACTGGAAACCCCACAACCTAATCAGTTCCTGACAGCTCTTGATAATTTGCTAAGAGGAATGATGTGGAACGAAGTGCTGGGTGTCAGTGAGTACAACAGGACTTTTTCCCCCCTTGACATCATACATACTTGCTTAGGCAAGGAAAAACACTGGAGGGGGGCACAACATTGGGCAAAATGGGCTTTGTTTGGCATCAGAAAGGGTCTTGTTTTCATGGACCCATTGCCTAAAAAGAGAAAGAAACCAAGGGGCCAGAGGTAGTACATCTGAAATACAAGTAAATTACTTTGGTTCAACTTACATTCCAATTAAAGTGTGTTGGGTTTTTAAAAATTTTGTCATGTGTGGTTTTTGATGCTTGCGTGCATGGCTTATCAGATGAAAGGCTCTGTTGAACTGATGCGTTGTTCTAAGTCTGATACCACTGAAATCGATGGAATGGAGTATCTGCTTGAAGATACTACTCCATTCATTGCTCCATCTCCTTCAGCAAATTCCCTTTTATTCTTAGACTGGAGTCCACATCTTTTTAAAAACTTTATCATTAGATGAAAGTCCCTCTATTCTTTTAATCATTTTAATGATCTTTCACTGAACTTTCCTCAATGTTCCTGGAATGGGACCACTGGTTTCCAAAAATCTGTGGAGAAACATGATAGCCTCAAATACTACTAATGCAATCTTGGGCTGCATTAAGAGATAATGCGTAAGGTCCAGAATAAGGGAGGTGGTGTTATTATAATTAACTCTGGAAATCATGTTTTAGAGGATGAATCTGAAAAGCCGGAGTATATCAAAATGAAGTCCACCTCCAATTCTTTCCACAAACATATTTTGGATCATAGAGCTAGAGAATTTAGAAGTCATTTAGTTTAATTCTCTCATTTTACAGACACTGACACTGAGAGTCAAGGGATGTTAACTTATGAGTACAAGGTCACGTGGACCATGTCAGAAGTGAGACTGAATGAAGGTCCTCTCACTCCAGAGTCCATAAGTACTTTTTCTACTATATTATGATACCTCCTATTTGAAGGAACTGGTGATGCTCTGACTGGAAAAGAGAAGACAGCTGTAGGTGGATATTCTGAACTTCTCTGTAGGCATTTGGCATTACGGATCACTCTTCTCTTCTGGACAGTCAGTACCCTCCCTGGGTTTCCATGGTCTGTCCTGTCCCTTCTCCTATTTGTCTGATGAATCCTTCTCATCCTTCCTTCTTCTTAATCCCAAAACAATAGGTGGCCCCTAAAGCTCTGTTCTGGGTTCTCTATCCCTAACATCCTCTCTTGATGATCTCATCCATTCCTAAGGGTTCAATTACTTGTCCTACACAGATGACTCCCAGATCACTATATAGTCACCTAATCACTTTCTTGGGATTCAGTCATGCCTGCTGGACAGTTCCAACTGGTTGTCTTAGACTCATTTCAAGATTGACATCCTATAGTGGAACTAGTTTTCTTCACCCCAAGTCAACTTTTCCAACCTTGCCTCTTTCTGTTGCTAACATCTCCATGCTTACCATCCTTCTAATCACTCAACATCTGATTCTCCAATATCCAATCAGTTGCTAAGTCTTGCTCATTCTGTTTCCACCTATCTAGCTTCCACTTATGTGGTGACCACTTTGTTCCAGGCCCTCTTCACCTCTCATCAACTAGACCCAGAACAGCCAGTCTCTCCCTTGTCCAATCCATCCACCCACTTACCCAAGTCAACTCCCTAAAACAAAAGTCTAAACATGTCACTTCCTGCTCTAGAATCTTTAGTGATACCCTATTTCTCCTAGGATAAAATATAGACTTCTCAGCTTGCCATTTAAAATCCTTTGTACTCCAACTCCCTCCTTATCTTTCTATTTTTATTTTACATTACCCCCCTCTTTTCCTCCCTCCCTCCTTCTCCTCTCCTCTCCTTTCTCTCTCTTCCAGCCACACCTACCTTCCGCTACTCCACACCTTGTTGGTTCTGTTGTGACCATCCCCTTCATTTTTTCCTCATAAGTAACTCAGACATTGGTCCCCAGGTCCCCAGGCTGTGATAGGCTGGTTTCTGCTTTATCTTGCCAGGGTAAGGCCTCAATACCACTTCCCAGACTTCTCCATGCCATGAGCCACACTTTGAAGTACAGACAATACAGCCCCTTGTTGGCAGTACTGGAGAGGGCAAACATGGTCTATGTCAGGGCTAATCAGATGATTGCTAAGGTACTTTCATTCTCAAAGATTCTCTGCTTCTAAAAGGGTTTCATGATATTTTTTGTTTTTGTATCAAAGCTCTTCCTAATTATATATACCTGGTACTTTGTTGGCCTTTTATTTTTTATTTTTTCCAGTCATCAGAACAGAATAAAGGGCCAACATCCGCAGTGAACAGTCTGCAGGTGGAGAACATGTGTCTCAGTGCTCTAGAATGTAATACTTCCCCATTCTCTTCTTCTCAGAGAATATTCTCTGAGAATGTTCTCTCTCTCTCTCTCTCTTTCTCTGTCTCTGTCTCTCTCTCTCTCTCTCTCTCTCTCTCTCTCTCTCTCTCTCTCTCTCTTTCTCCTGTGCCCCAGACCTCATTAGACTCCATCCAAGGACCCCAGAGCTGGGGCCAAGCAGGACCCTCTCCCTTCCCTGTCCCAGGCTATCCTCAGTCCACCCCTCTCCTTTCTGTAATAACTCAGCCCACTTTCCTCATGTTCAGATACTAAACCCCCCCACCCTAGTTTTCTCAACTGCAAAACAGAGATAATAACAGTAGCTCCCTCTCAGAGTTGTTGTGAGGATCCAATGACATGATACTTATAAAGTGCTTACTTAGCACAGTGCCTGGCACACAGTAGGCTTCTGCCACACTTCCTTTCCCAGGCTGGAGGGAATTCACTCCAACTCATAGGCCTACTCCTTGCTTCCCAATGATCGTGGGCTGTTCCACTTCAGTTGTCCCTACCCCTTCTGAAAAAGACACCCAGATGCCCCCAAAAGGACTCGGGAGCCTTGTCTCACACACTATAGCTTAATGTGTATTTCTATGTATTTCTTCAGTTAGCATTGATCTTTAACAGAGAGTAGGCACTAGCTGTGTTTCTCCGGCATGGGGCACAGGACTTGGTGCATAACAAATAGTTAATAAACTTTATTCTTTTTCTCATAATTGATCACAAATCATTCCAATGCACTAGTTTAGAGCATTTGTCACCTTTCAGGAGAAATCTCTTCTTTCTTCTGCATAGCACTGATGCTCCTGACTCCCAGAATTATAACTTAATTATAATTAAGTGTACAAAGAATCAATCCATGACTGAACATCTCATACTAGGCAACTATGGAATCTTAAAGAGAGAAAAACGAAGTCTCTTTGACTCTCTAGAGGGGGAGTACTAGAATATTATCTAGACAAAAATATTTACACTGTAATGATAAATATTACAGAAATAGCATTCCATTGTACAGCCTCAAAAGATGGACTGTGACATATTCAGCAAAGCTATTGTTGCAGGATTCCAATGCTTGCATGGATGGAAAATTCATCGTGCAGCAGAAATAGCAAGGAATGGAATATATAGGAGATTTATGGTGAAAAATGTGTTCTATTTGAAACCCAAGGACCCAAGTTCAAATCCTGGCTCTGCAACCAACTGGGTCACTTTAGATAAATCATTCAACCACTCTGGGTCTCATTTTCCTCATCCATAAAGTAAGGCCATTGGACTTGATGGCCTCTAAGACATCTTCAAGATCTAAATCTATTATTTCCACCCCAAAAGTGAATGAATGAAAAAGTTGGCACTACAGATAATGCCTACTACATCTCTATACAGATCTATATATTTAACCCTCAATCTCTCCCCTGAGCTGGGCCTACATCATCAAATGTCTTTTAGGTACTCCAAACTGGATGTCCATAGGCACCTCAAACTCAATATCCCCAAAAGATAACTTTTCTGTATCTTTTCCCCCAAATCCATTCGGCTTCTGAATTTTTCTATCACTGCCGAGGGTGCCATGCCAAGCTAGTCTCTCAGGTTCTCAACCTCATTGCCATCCTTGACCCCTCACCCTCATCCCACATATCTGGTCATAACCAAATTTTGCTTATATCTCTACAATATCTCTCTTACGTGTCTCCTCTCCAACTCACACGGTGACCACCCTAGGTTAAGCTCTCAACACCTTATCACTATATTGTTTCAGAAGCTTTCTAAATGGTCTCTGTCCTCCTCCCACATAGTTATCAAAGCAATTCTCCTAAAGTTGTAGCTCTGATAATGCTACTCTCACTCAAAAAATTTTACTGGCTTACTCCTTAATCCCTTCCACTCACTTCATGATGCAGTTACATTGACCCATTGGTGGTTTCTTGAACATGATATTCAATCTCCCACCTCTGGACCTTTGCACCGGCTCTGTCCCCTATGTCTGGAATGCCTCTGCCTCCTGATCTCCAGCTCTCAGCTATCCTGGCCTCCTTCAAGCCTCACATCAAATACTATCTCCTGCGGGAAGCTTTGCCCTGTCCTTCCTCAGATGCTATTGCCTTCCCCTTCCAAATTATCTTAGTTTACTGCATGCATATATACATGTACAATATATAGTTCCCCCTAAATGCATATACACATGTGCATGTGTATATATGTGCATATATAT